>SJXQ01012542.1:30917-56886 GCA_006408695.1 Aepyceros melampus
AATGCTCTGATTGTGTTGGAGCCGAAAAGTGATGGAAGCGAAGAGTAATAGATGGACAGGGTGGGGTCTCCACCTCAGGGGGCACAACTCCGCTTTGACAGGCCCCTCTGCCCGATGAAGTGCTTCTGCTCTTCACTGGCTTTTCTGAGGAGGCAGTTTTCCTCCTGCATCAAGACCAGCCACTCCTGGGGGATTTCAGAGAACACCACCTCTCTGCCCGCCCCCCAGCAGCCCCTCCAATCTGGGCTCCCGCGCTCCATTCATGAAGCTGCCTCCTTGGCTCCCACCACGGCAGCCTTCATCTCCATTTGTCCTCACAGCGTCATGAGGCTGCACCATGAACTTCAGTCCCTGGGTGGCTTACAGAGGCTCAGGGGTCAGGAGACCTGCACGGCAGCTGGCTTTGCCCTGAGCAGCTGGCGAGCTCATACGAGGTATTCAACCTCTGTGAGCCTCAGTTTGCTCCTTTGTACAATGAAAATAATCATATGTCTCACCTGATAAATGTTACAGCTGCTATCATGATAGTTATCACAGTCTTTCCATTCATGTTATCATTAGCTGGTTCATATTTCATTATCATGATGAATCTTATTTTCTATACATTTATTTTGTCCACTCCCTTGCATGTTGAGTTCCTTCAGGGTAAAACTCCCAACCTCTGATCTTCCCCACTGAAGGTATCTCAAGCTGTTGGCAAAAGTGAGATGTCAGCAGGTGCCCTGGGTTTGACCACAGGAGCAAGAGGGCCACCTCTGGGGCTCTGCTCAAACAGAGGGCTTTCACTGGGCACAGCTCCGTTGCCACAAATCCATGGGGGGTGATGTGGGAGTAGAGTGCTTCCTGCCCTTCTGCAGCCTAGAGGAAGTCCCCCAAAGTAAAAGAAGAACATTCAGAAAGGGACCCAGTCTAGACTCCTACACAGGCCAGAGGTTTGCCCCCCCCCCCCGAGGGGCAAGGGTGGCAAGGAAAAGTGGTTCCATTAATGTGTCATGCCTCTGATTTCTTGTAAACAGACGAGGACTCAGGAGAGAGCTGGGCCCCTCGCTGCGTGATGCGGGTGTCACAGCCGCCTCCTCGGCCACCCGTCCTGCTCGCCCGCAGCCCCCGTGGGCTGTCTAGTCTGCTGTGTGGACTGCTGCCCGTCTCCTACTTGTGGGCGGGATGAATTAACTCACATCTAAGCAAATTCTGGGGGCCAGAACCAAATGGAAAATGAGTCCAGGGAGTCCAGGGTGTTTTCAGTCATTTGGTGGGATCTGCCTTTCTCCTAGAAGAAGCCCTGGGAAGAAAGCCCTGGAGGAGGTAATAACGGTGTCTTTCACAATGGAAAGGTCAACCGACCTGTGTTTATTGAGTGACTCAGTGGGCCAGCCCTTTGCTCGGCTTTGTAGGTGATTACGAGACAGGCAAACCCACGGGGTCTTCTTGGTAAGCAGGCGGAATCAAAACGCATGAGAAAAATGAGAGAGCAGCCCGGAGCAGCATGTCATTGTGCAGAATCGTCCAGAAGAGGTTCAGAGGATTCGAGACTGTGCTCGGGAGGCCCAGGTGGTGCCGCTGAGTGGGAACACGAGAGGAGCAGGAAGGAGAAGGCTGGGTGCCACAGGCGTGGGGGTCGGGTGTGGCGGAAGTCTCCAGGTCAGCGCAGCAGCGGGGATGTGTCCCGTCCCCTCACCCGGGGTCCTGCATGGGCCGTTCCCGCTGCCTGGCTCTCTGGCCCCTCCTCTCTCTCCCTGATCATTGCCCTTCCTGCCGAGGCCTCTCTGAAATTTGACTAAGGTTGTGAGCACGTATTTCAGCATTTCTGGATGCAATTTGGTATCAGAGCAAAGAATCAAAGGATATTTGCTATCACTTTAAAGTATGTTTCTCTCCCTCTTCCTCTGAGCACCTGACCCCACAATCATCGCTGGCTTTGAAATAATAGACCCATCATAATTATGAGAATTAGTCTGGAGGCTTCTGCCTTATTTGCTCAACTGAGGTTACTGAGGCCATCTTTAGAGGTGGAAAGGGTGTCCTGGACCATCTCGGCCGAGATGGCAAATAGAGAGCCGTGCCTGCTGGGTGGGGGCTGCCAGGAAGCAAGAGTGAGGGAGGGGGCTGGGAGCAAGGAGAAAGCCCCCAGTACCCACCCCAAGAGCTGCTGCCCCTTGGGGACTTTGGACCCAGCGTTGTGAGAGAAGTTTTTTTAGCAGAGGCTGAAACCAAGACCATGTGTGAAATGCCCCGAGTTTGTAAATGTTAAAAATAAATTTGGCACATGTAGACCCTGAGTAACGAATGAGCTCTCCATTGGGTTGCTACCCCCGCTATTTACAGAAGTGGAAACAGAGGCCCAGGCAGGGGAAAGAACATGGGCTAGCTCATTAAGGTGGTGGACACTTGTGTTCCCTCTGCCTCCTTGGTCCAAGCCCTGGGGTGTTGCAAAGCTGGACTGAGTCAACACTCTGAGCTGGCCTGTGACCGACCCATTCCAGGCGGTGGGTCAGTGGCCACGTTGCAGCCCTTGGACAGCAGGCAGGGGAGCCCAGGGCTCTTACAGAGGGCAGCTTCAAGGTTCTCCTAGGGTATTTAAGGAATAGAGCCAGAGTTAATGCTGAACTCTTTCTTTGACTTAATTTATTATAATGTATGTGGCTAAAATGTAGATCACACTGCTGTTTTGGATCTCCGTTTTGATTCCCAAAATTGCAATCATGATAGGTGGATTATAACCGTGCTTTAACATACAGATGAGGAAATGTATTCCTGTGCAATTTCCCCCTAAGGAGAAGTCAGAGGATAAGGGGCAGGAGTTTTGAATAACCTTGCAACATTTAGTTGTCTCTCTCGGTTATGGGATAGAAATTAGCATTACAGGACTATATGTGTTGTGACTACAGGGCTGCTTTGAATTTTAGTGTGGAAGAGCTTCCAAAGGGAAGGGAGAAAGCGATTTTCCTTATTAGAAATTGTCACCAGGATCTAATCTACATCCAAAGTGGTGTCACAAAGTGTTAAGCTGTCATATTTATTTAAAAACACGAAGTACCTACTATGTGCCAGGCCCCTTGCTAGCAGGCTGGGAATGCCATGGCAAAGCAGACATACCAAAGAATCGCTGGAGAACTGAGCACTAGCAGGCAACACTGGGTGGTGCTGAGCAGGGGTGAGCTGGGGAGGAGGCCGAGGTGGGGGTGTGGGAGCTGTGAGAACGCTGGAGGGCCAGGGGTGGCAGGCCAAGGGAAAGGAGGGTGCAGGAAGCCTCACACAGAGGGGAAAGTGGAGCATTCCTCATGTGGGAGGTGTGTGCCTGTGGTGGGGGTGCCTCCAAGAACATGTGTCTGGGCAGACTTTTCCTTGGGTCCAGATACTCAGCAGAAGAACCGAGCAGAACAAATGTCCTGATGAGCTGCCCCAGGGCCTGGACTCTGCTCTCCCCACCAGCCCAGGTCCTGGACTGGCACCCACTCAACCTCTCCAGTGCACACTGAGGGTTCGTTTGAATTCTGCCATCTGCCACTCTCACCCCCGCATCTGGGCCGGGGCTCTTGAGAGCTGTGAGAACCACACCCCAACTCCCCTTCCCTGCTGTGAGAGCTAGCTGTGCCTCTCCCTGCACAGCACAAGCCCTGGACTCTGTGTCAGGGCAGGTCAGTGCAGGAGAGCATTAGGGAGTCTTAAAACGGGGGTCTCCTTTGGTTACACCATGTGGAATGACCACCCAGCCTTCCCAACACCCTTCATTCATTCATTCTCATCAGTATTTACTGAGCACCTACTCTGTTTCAGGAGGTTTTCATGTCAGTCACTCAGTCGTGTCTGACTCCTTGCAACCCCATGGACTGTAGCCCACCAGGCTTCTCTGTCCGTGGACTATTCCAGGCAAGAATACTAGAGTGGGTTGCCATTTCCTCCTCTAGTGGGTCTTCCCAATGCAGGGATGGAACCCATGTTCCATCCTTCCCAATGCAGGTCCTGCGTCTCCTGGATTGGTAGCAGTCTTTAACACTGAACCATCTGGGAAGCTCCAGGAGGTTTTAGGGAGATAATATTGAAAAAAACAGACTACACGCCAGCTTGTAAAGTGTAGACAAGCTAGTTCAGTTCAGTTGCTCAGTCATGTCCGACTATTTGCGACCCCATGAATCGCAGCACGCCAGGCCTCCTGTCCATCACCAACTCCCAGAGTTCACTCAGACTCAGGTCCATCGAGTCAGTGATGCCATCCAGCCATCTCATCCTCTGTCGTCCCCTTCTTCTCCTGCCCCCAATCCCTCCCAGCATCAGAGTCTTTTCCAATGAGTCAACTCTTTGCATGAGGTGGCCAAAGTACTGGAATTTCAGCTTTAGCATCATTCCTTCCAAAGAAATCCCAGGGCTGATCTCCTTCAGAATGGACTGGTTGGATCTCTTTGCAGTCCAAGAGACTCTCAAGAGTCTTCTCCAACAGTAGGGGAGAGAAATTAAGCAGGTATCATATATATATGGTAAATACAAACTCTGAGAGGTGTGTCATGAAGTTTCATTCTAGGGAATTGGGGTTGACCTGACTCAGTGTGTAAGTACAAGAATGTCTTCCAAGAAAGTGGCATTGGAGCTGAACTCTCAAGAATGGTGGCATCAACCAGGCAAGAGGGAGGTGGTGTGCTAGGGTTTGGGGTGTATGTTTCAGGAAGAGGGATGAGTGTATATTGAGATTCTGAGGTCCATCAAAGAGAAAGTTCTCACCTTTCTCTTTCAGGAGAGTCGGTAGAGCTGCCTTGGGCTCTTAGATGTTCTGGGAATGCCCTGGACAGACCCAGGCAGGACTGTGAGTGGCATCTCCTTGGCCTCCTGAAGCCTTGTCAAGGAAAGCTCCCAGCTCACATCACATCACAGTCCCAACTCACGTCCCAGTGCCTGAAATTTGGCTCTAAAACTCTTTCCCAGTACTGGAGTGTGGGCATGAGCTGGCCAGAAGGCCTCGGGTACAGGACTGAGGGGCCTGGCATGTCTGGGCAGATGGGGTGCTCTGTGGAGATGTTCAGAAGCAGCCAGCCTGTCACCCTTTAACACCAGCCATCTCATGAAAGGTAGGATGGTGAGGCCTGAACTGTCCCAAATGGTAACTGCTCCTCTCTCTCCTTGTCATCCCAGTCTGATACCTTCCCCCTGGTCTTCCTCCTCACCCTTCCTCCTCACCCACTCATCTCAAAGGAATGATCTGAGCAAGTCTGTCTTGTCTAGGAGGTGTCTTGGGAGACGGTGTTAAACTGTCACTTCAGGATTAGAACATAGCATGCGTGGAAGCTTGTTCATGGGTTTCCCACCGTGGAGGCTGGTGTCACTTTGCACCCCGGAGATGATCTTTCCAGCTTGGCAGTGTGCTGGGGGAGGGCGCTGACCATGAGCATGGCTCCTACAGTGATGCTATTATATGAATCATCACCTCTGGTTTATCTGTGTAGGTAGGTCAAGGGTAGGTCTGGACCTGGATAGTTCAGGGGAACTGTCAGTTGAGAGTCTATCACATGCCTTTTCCTCACATTATGTCATTTAGTTTCACAAGGGGTTGTAAAGTAGTGCTGTTATTCCCACTTTACAGACCGTATTTGGAGTCTGGGCAAGGCTCGGGGAAGCATCTCCAGAGGTGTAGCCCAGAAGTGGCAGGTCCAGGTTGGAAAACCCAGAGCTTGCTGTCTCAAAGCCAGTGATTTTCCCACTTGGCTGTGATAGCTCTGCAGGGTTTAAGGTATATTAAGGCCTTGCAAACCCCCCTATCTCATGAAACACTCAGATTCCTTTGTAGGTATCATTATCCAATTAGTATCCAGTTATACAGATTAGGATGCCAAAGTTCATGAAGCTTTAGTGGTTTGCTGGGAATTCAGAGTTTAAACTCAAACTCAGATCTTGGAGTCAAACACTTCTAGGTGTTCTGAGGTGACCCCTTCTAGCTGACAGTCTCTGTGCATGCCTGGGGACCATGGGGACAAGTTCCTCTGTCCTCCCACCAGTGGCACCCCACTCCAGCACTCTTGCCTGGAAAATCCCATGGGCGGAGGAGCCTGGTGGGCTGCAGTCCATGGGGTCGCGAAGAGTCGGACACGACTGAGTGACTTTACTTTTACTTTTCACTTTCATGCACTGGAGAAGGAAATGGCAACCCACTCCAGTGTTCTTGCCTAGAGAACCCCAGGAACGAGGGAGCCTGGTGGGCTGCCATCTATGGGGTTGCACAGAGTCAGACACGACTGAAGCGACTTAGCAGCAGCAGCAAGGCCTTGCAACTCCCCTATCTCATGAAACACTCAGATTCCTTTGTAAGTACCATTATCCAATTAGTATCCAGTTATACAGATTAGGATGCTAAAGTTCATGAAACTTTAGTGGTTTGCTTGGAATTCAGAGTTTAAACTCAAACTCAGATCTTGGAGTCAAACACTTCTAGGTGTTCTGAGGTGACCCCTTCTGGCTGCCAGTCTCTGTGCATGCCTGGGGACCATGGGGACAAGTTCCTCTGTCCCACCACCCCTCCCTCCACAAGGAAGACTACTTGTCCTTGCCCCCTCCTTCCCTGGGCCTCTTGGTGGACACACTCATTTGCTTGTCCCTTGCGAAGATTTGTTTGGGCTGGTCTATGGGATTGCTAGAACCTGGAGGTTTCCCTTTGAGAACTTTGCCAACACTTGATACTTTCATCCGGGCTCAAAGGAAGAATGAGCAGACTTGACCTTCCTGCTCGAAGCTGCTCCCCAGGAAGCTTGTCCCCAGGGGTCAGTTCATTCATTTACGCATCATTCATTCATGCATGAGCTGCATGAGTGATCGTTGGATGCCTACTATGCGCCAGATGTGGAGGAAGCCTTCTCTGGTCCTCTTGTCCTCTGCCAGTTATAAGCTAGGAGGAAAACAAAACCCACACTCTTCACCTGGCCGGAGAAGCTAGTTGCGGGCCCACTCAGGATATAAATGTAACCAGGAGCTATCTGAGGTTTATGGCACAGCTTCATTTGTAGTTGAGAAAGGCCACTCCTATGGTTATCAGAAAGCAAAGTTACCTTCAAGCAGTCTCTGGGGGTCATGAGGAGGAAAACGGTAAAAAACTTCACTGAGCATGTCAGAGTCGTATTGTCTAAAGTCCACTCCCCAGCCAGGAGCCTGGGGGGTCCGGGGGGGTGGGCATCAACCTTGCCAGGACGCAGACACTGGACCACTCGTGGGGAAGGCCATTCTCCAGGGCATCGGCTCTAGCTTTGTTTTGCTGGCATGTACCAAGACAGTGGTCAGTGTGGTAACCTTGGCTGTCTCCTTGGGTCCTCTGCTTTGTGGCCTGAGCCAAGTCCAAAGGTTTCGTCCTTTGGAGATCTATCAGCCAGGCAAAACAGCTCTACCGTGATGGGCAGAGCTGGATAGAGTTTTTTTGCTAATTTTTATATGTCAGCTAAAGTATTTATTACTACAAAGTGTTTAAAGTTTCAGCATTTATTAAAAAAAATTTAAATCTTGATCCATTGATATTGTTCTTCTGATAAAGATTCTCAAATTAAAAGGGCTGGATAAGTCAATGCAGCTCAGAAATGGCAGTAACTTCAGAGCTGGCAATGACACTTGTTTTCTGCCACTGTTTACTCTTCAATAAAAAATGCATATTTACCATAGCAACCTCCTGATCACGTGGTGCCCTATCTTACCCGCTACCCTCTAAAACAGAATAGCTTCTTAAAGAAACACACACATTCTAATATGTATGCTTTTCAGATGCAAAAATGTGTTCTTTATAAGGAAGCCCTCTTGCCTGGGATTTAATGCTAATAAACATGTCATCTTTATAGAAATCATTTTGGTCCCATGTCTTAAATTTTAAGGCGTTCACCCTGAAAATCAAAATAAAATTACTCTTGGAAGGACTTTTGATTATCTTGAGAGTTGTTTAAATACAGTTTTAAAATAATGCATATTTGCATGCATACATGCATATGTGTATATATATATATATGTATATATAGTTTTTTTTTTTCCCCAAACAGTAGCCATTACTATCATTTGGGAGGGAGTTTGATGTAGATTCTAATGACCTTCTGCTTCATCTGTGATTAAAGATTGTCATCTATGCAAAGCTCACTTGCAGGCTGAATTGTTTTTCACTGTTAACTTGGGAGAATTGCCTGGATGTTCAGAGCTTTGGAGAAACTGCTATAACCTGGACTTTTCAGAAAGGGAGCATGCCCTCTCATTCTGGACCTTGTGCAGGTTGCAGGTTCTGTCGCTTGGGGAGAGCGCTAAAGCTACAAGTCTCTGCCCTACCCACGAGCCACCCTTGCATGCAAAGGGTCCCTTTGGCAATATTCATGTTAAAAGCTGTTATTAACTGGAGCATATCCTGCCTGCACCAGGCTCTTGCTAAATGAATTGTTAACGACTATCCCCGCTTTGCAGATAAGGAAACTGAATGAACCTCAGAGAGGTTATGTCATTTGCCCAGGATTATATTCTCTAAGAGTTGGTGGAACTTGGTTTTGACCTGAAGCATCTGATTGAAAACCTTTTGCACTTAATCTGTGATTGGAACCTTTCTGTCAGATGTAAGCCGGACAGGTGGGAACAGCATGGGGGGTGGGGGGGCGGGGTAGGCAGTGCCTTGTTTCGCAGAATGTTCTCAGGAGATGTTGCGTGGCCTCAGCTTCAGTAGAGTTTCTTGGCTCACCCTTCCCATCCTGGTTTGCATCTGGGCCTGCCAGCCATGTACCCCTGTGCAGGTGTCTGGACACCACAGCCCTGGGAGGCTGGTGTCTGGCCGTGTATGTGACGAGAGAGCTGCGGTCAGTACTCCAACTGCCTGGGGGTGGGATGCATCCGAACCAGGCCCGGTGGATTTTTTAAATTCCTTTCAGCCACAGACAGACCAAACTGAAAAACAAGACCATATTGTGAGTCTGTTATGCTTAGTGGCTTTGGGGGAAAATCTGATTGTGATGTGAGGCAGGGCTCTCTGTGGCGATGTGGCGTTGTGACCCTAACTCAGAAGAGGAGAGCTGCCCAGACCCCACGGCCCAGCCAACCTATCTGACTGCAGCGCGTCCACGAGCCATTTCATAATTATCCGTCATGAATGCCTCCATGCCGCCTTAATAGATTATTTAAAATGGTGCCTGTGCCTCCCATGCAACCACGTTGGCCCCAAACTGTACATACATACAAGCCGGGAGAGGTAATTGCTTATCATGTATCTTTTTGTTCCAGACACTTTTATAAAAGAGTATGTATTATGTATGGTGTGACCTTCAAATGTCAGGAATGTGTTGTGCAATAAACTGTCAATATTTGTGGTTATAAGGTACTAGATGACTTTTACAATAATTGGAATGGCTATATTAAAAGCTTGGATCACTCAGCTGGTTAAAGAGAAAGACACAGGCCAGTGTTCATCAGGGACTTGCCTTCTGCCAACGATTAAATGAAAGATATTGCAAGGTGCTTAAGATGTCTTCTTTGTTTAAGAAAGAATATGGCAAAACCTGTCTCCAGGGGAGGCGTTATCTCCAGATCATTCCTTCTCCTTTCAGTGTGTGTCCATCCCTAGAGAAAACTCAGCCCACAAGTTATGGTGACTGACCAAGCACATTTTGAAAAAGATCGGTCCAGCTTGTCTCAGTGTCATTTAAGTAAGAATTCCTGAAGCCTACCCTGTAGTCAAAGAGATCTCCTCCAATCTTCCCCCAGCTCCACCCCAACCATAAAGGAGGGGGCTGTAAATTACCTTAAGAGGATCTTAAAAGCTATAGTTTTTTTTTTTTTTAAGAAAATAGATTACGTAGAAATCTTTTGGGAATTTATGCTTTACTGAAAGTAGAGGCTTCTATAGTCTATCTTTTTTTGTGTTTTTTTTTTTTTTTTAAAGAAAGGAACATGTAATTTATATTATGAAGAAGGGAAAGCATAACAAATATTTTGCAATAATTACAGTAGTGATTGGGGCATGGATTACTTTTAAAGTATCTGTTTTATTGTGCTTTTCTATTGATTACTGTTTCTTTATGCTGTTTCTTCCAATGCAATGACTTCTTCCTTTTTAGCCAGGAAGTAGGCAGATGAAATCGTGGAAGTTGCCTCAACGACACACTGCCATCTTCCCTCAAGCTGCTGTGATCTTGCCGATTAAAGTGTATGTGTGTGGTTCCTTCCATCTGGCTAGAGACCCAGGAGACACCCTGAGGCCTCTTCCTTCAGGAAGCTTCCCCGGGTGCCCCTGACCTCCTGCCCCCCTGCTGTCTTCACACTCCAGCCCCGGATGGTCTGTGCTGAGCACTTTGGGGGCATTTCCGATATTTTGCTCATATAGGGGGCCACTTCCTCCTGGACTACTCAAAGCAACTTTCCTCTTGTAGTCAGGAGCTCATCTTGCCCTGTGAATTCCAGTTTGCTTGCCTCCTCTGATTCTTTTCTTTATTTTAAAAGGGTGTGTTTAAAAGAGTAGGTGCAAGTTTTTAAAGTATGTATTGAGCACCTGTTAATGAGCGGAGTGCCTGCCGAGTGCTGGGGTTGTAACACCAAACAGCAGTGTGTGGTCCTTGTTTGTGTGGAGCTTGTGTCCAAGGGCAGACAGGTGGTAAGCAGACAAATATGCAGGTCAGTTAGCATCTGCAATAGGTGACAGTGCCTCGAAGGACAACCAGAGAAAGAGAACCCCAGGAATGTGGAGTTAGGGAGAATTCCTCCAGACAGTGTGGTCAGAAACAGCACCCCCAGGAGAGGCGGTAGACTAAAGTCTGAGTATGAGTTCTGTGTGAATTCTTGGGGGAGAGAATTCCGGGTGGATGGGGCTACAACAACTAGTCAGTCCTAAAGGAAATCAGTCCTGAATATTCATCGGAAGGACTGATGCTGAAGCTGAAGCTCCGATACTTTGGCCCCCTGATGCAAAGAACTGACTCATTGGAAATGACCCTGATGCTGGGAAAGATTGAAGGCAGGAGGAGAAAGGGACGACAGAGGAGATGGTTGGATGGCATCACTGACTTGATAGATAATCAGTGTGAGCAAGATCCGGCAGTTGGTGATGGACAGGGAGGCCTGGCATGCTGTAGTCCATGGGGCTGCAGAGTCAGACATGACTGAGCGACTGAACTGAACGGAACTGGGGCAACAGGAGCAAAAGTGGGGTACCAGCCAGGAGGCCTTGAGGAAAACAGGTGGAGGGCTGGAGCAGAGTTGGGATGAGGTCAGAGCAGCAACGGGGGCCACTTAGTTGGGAGTGAGAGACAGTGAGGAGTCGGGGGTTATTCTAAAGAGTGGCAGAGCCAATGCCTTGTCCTCCCCTGCCCATAGCCAGACTTTCCCCAGGGGATGGCATCTCCCTGGGCTGTGCCTCTCCAGTTGCATCCTGCCTGCTTCTCCTCACCCAGGCCAGTCCATAGGTGACCCTGCTCTGCTCTGGTTCACCTGATCAGTCTCTGGGATGTGTCCCTGCCCTGCAGGCCAGAGGGAGGAGAGAGGTGTGTGGAGCCCAGAGAAATCCGTCACGCAATCTGTCTTGTCAAGGGTTGCTTCTCTGAGTCCCACATCCTGCCTGCTGCGTCCCTGGTCACAGTTCCCAGGCTGGGGACTAAAAGCACATGCCCACAGCCAGCCCTGAGTGCCTTGGGAGAACTGGCAACCCAAGGATTACGGAGCATGTTGTCAATGGCAGCGTCAAGAATGCCAAAGGGAAGAGACCCCATGGGTGGCCCAGTCACCATCAGGGGGGGTTCCGCACCCTCCCCTGACAATTAGGAAAGGGCTCTGGGCTTGGTAAAACCAGAAACACATTTGGCCCACAGTGCTTGATTTTGAAGCCCTTGTGTATTTTAAGGGAAATTTAATCCATATGTTTCTGATTCATTTTCACTTAACTCATCAAAATGTTGCTTTAGAGAAGCCATTTGAGATCCTAGTATCTTATATTTTTTTTCCTCCAAATTTTAGCCTTTTAGTGACCTATTTCCCCAATTCCAGAAATTCTATCTTGCTAACAGCAAATGGAGCTCTGCACAGTTTTGAGTCTGGGTCAGGGATGAGGAAGGCGATGATGGAGGACGTTCACCTCTGTGACCAGAGCTCTGTCACGAGCTGGGCCTTGCCAGGGAGCCCAGCCCAGTCCCTGGTCTTAAGGACCCACAGGGAAGCTGGCTGCTGCCTTCTCACAAGTGGTCATCCTTTTCTAAAATAGCTCTCTATTTAAACAAATACTTTTGCCAATCCATATTAACACTTAAGTATTTAACATGACTATATATGGCCATCATAAACCAGAGAACTTTGATGAAATAACAGACACCAAATTAATACTGACCTAAGGCATGACTTACGTCTTCCAAGAGTTAAGTACAATTGTTTATGGCAATGTTATAATTTTTATGCATACCATTAATTTAAAATCATTTTTAAAAATAAAAGGAACCCTTCATCAGCCATAGCCATTACCTCTACCACAGTAATTGTTTTAAGTCTATTTTAAACTTTTCAAAATAAGGGAAAGTGTTAAGCTTTTAAGAGAAACTATACATTCTCCTGGACTTTTTCTCCAAAGTGTTCTTTCTTCTACCCTGAAACCATTTTAAAACACTGATATATGTGGGCGAAGAAATTAAGAAAGATGTGATTTTTTGGTGTCCTGCTCACCTTTTAGACTCCACAAATTGCTTTTTCCTTCATTAATGGAGTGAGAGCTGTGCTTTGAGATGCTCTTTGCACAAGGCAGACTTTCAGAATGAACTGCACGACTCATCTGGGAAAATGTATTTACTGTTATACTAAGAGTTTCATAGAAATTAAAATACCATGGCCTTTTATGTCATAAAATAGTAAGCACTCAGGTGTATGGACAGCTCCCTCATCCCACTGAGGTTCCTGGGACAACTCTCTGTTCCTTGCATGGGCTTATCTTCATCATCATCATCATTACAATTTTTTTAAATTGAAATCTTTCCAGAATGTACTTTTGGGCATGTGAAGGGTAAGGCTGCCTGGCATGATGAAGTGAGCAGTAAGGGTGCGTGCACAGTTTAAAAAGCAAGCTCTCTTTGCTTTTTCTTTTTGGCCCCACCCTGCCTCTTTTGGTCTCTCTGGACCTTGTGGATTAATAGGACTACCTGGAGAATTGGGTATAAACCCAAAAGACTTCACCAGTAGAAGGTTCACACGACTTGGTTCCTGATTCCTCCCATTGTGACTAGTCTCCAGGACTGAACAGAGCCAAGATTTGTTCTCATTCATGAGCAGTCTGTCTTGGGTCGACCTGGTGACTCAGCGATCCAGGCATCCTCTATTTTGCGGTTCTGCCCCCTCAACGCATGTGCTGCAAGGACAGGGTGGCCGGGGAGGAGGGGGAGGCAGCCATGGTACAGAGTCTCTCTTTTCAGTGCCTCCAGCCATTGCCTGGAGTAGTCAGTGGTGCCAACTTAGGGCAAAGGCAGTTGGGAAAACTTGGGGCTCGTGGAATATATTGAAGCATGTACTATCCCTTTCATGGTCATTTTCTCCCATCTCTCCAAAATCCATCCCTATTTCTGATTTGGCTTAAGATGGGCTAGGACTTCCCCAGTGACTCAGCAGTAAAGAACCTGCCTGCAATACAGGAGACTCAGGTTCGATCCCTGGGTCAGGAAGATCCCCTGGAGGAGGGTATAGACAGAGAGCTACAGTCCATGGGGTCACAAAGAGTCAGACACGACTGAAATGACTCAACACGTAGGCTAGGTGGGTGAAGGAAAGGCCACTACATGGGGGAAGACAGCCTGCAGTGGACTTGGGGCTAACAATATCTCAGGACTACAAGGAGCCAGAGGGGAAGAGCCAATAAGTCCAGCTGGGGTAGGGTGAAAAGTGTTGCCTAAAGACAGCCAGGCCCTGGGCACCAAGAAGGAAGAGATTCTGCCTCCTGCCTCCTGACTTCCTCTCTGCAAACAAGGATATTTTAAATATGTACCAAGGAAGTCAAGTATTTAAAGATAACCCTGGGGGGAGGGAATCTACCCTTAAAATGCAAAATTATTTCATAAACCAAGTTTTTAAATTCCAAACAAATATAGCAGTAAGGTTAAGTATATAATGAGGCACCCAGAAATTCAAATCATATTTGTGTGCAAGATAGCCAGTCTCAGAGATGGATTCGGGTAGCTGCTGATGGTGTTTTATGTGCGTCTAGGTTTTAACTTTTGAAAAGTTGTTTTTCTTTCTAAGCATCTGATTCTTTGTCTCTCCAGGACTGCCAGTTTGTGGTTTGGTTGATGATGAGGAGATTCTAACATAATCCACGACCATGTTGAATCTCCCAGCCCCTTCTTTAGCCCACAGCTGTGGGCTCTCCCTCTGTGACTTCTAGGGAAGGTAATGCACCTCAGTCACCTTGACCCAGGGCAACCTTGCTATATACTCAAAATATTGGGAGAAGCAAATGGAAACACAGAAGGCAAGGTTTCTGACCTTGAGATGACAAAATTACAAGGGTCAGTTCAATGTCCCCCCCAAAAACACATCTTTTTAAATTGAAGTATAATTGATGTGTAATATTATACATTTTATATATGAAGCACACAGTGTAGTGATTCACAGTTTTTAAAGGT
Source organism: Aepyceros melampus (assembly GCA_006408695.1). Lineage (NCBI taxonomy): Eukaryota > Metazoa > Chordata > Mammalia > Artiodactyla > Bovidae > Aepyceros > Aepyceros melampus. Next base: position 45,488 of record SJXQ01012542.1, read on the forward strand.
TGTGCTCCATTTACAGCTGTGATAAAATATTGACTGTGTGTCCAGTATTGTACCTCATATCCTTGCAGCGTGTTTTAGACATAATAGTTGTACCTCTGGATCCCCTACTCCTGTCCTGCCCCTCCCCGTTCCCTCTCCCCACTTGAAACCACTGCTTGTTCTCCATATCTGTGAGTCTGTTTCTTTTTTTGTATTATTTGGTTGGTTGTTGTATATTTTCGATTCCACATGTAAGAGATACCATACAGTATTTGGCCTTGTCTGTCTGACTTGTTTCACTTAACAGAATCCCCTCCATGTCCATCCACGTTGTTTCAAGTGGCAAAATTTCATTTGGTTATGACTGAGTCGTATAACACTGTGTGTGTATTTTGTTGTTTAGTCGCTAAGTCATGTCTGATTATTTTGGGACGCTGTGGACGGTAGCTTCTCTGTCTATGGATTTCCCAGGCAAGAATATGAGAGTGGGTTGCCATTTCTTTCTCCAATGTGTGTGTATGGGTTCTTTACCACTAGTGCCACCTGGGAAGCCCACACACACACACGCAAATATATAAAAACCCCACAGGCTTCCCCCATGGCTCAGCGGTAAAGAATTTGCCTGCAATGCAGGAGATCCGGGTTTGATCCCTGGGTTGGGAAGGTCCTCTGGAGGAGGGCATGGCAACCTACTCCAGTATTCTTGCCTGGAGAATTCCATGGACAGAAGAGCCTGTCGGGCCACACATTACATTGGGTCACAAAGAGTTGGACATGGCTGAAGCAACTTAGCACTCATGCACACCCCGTGTCTTCTCTATCAATTCGTTCGTTGACAGACACTCTGTGTTTTCATGTCTTGACAACTGTAGACAATGAACATTGGGGTGCATGTATCTTTTCCAATTAGTGCTTTTGTTTCCTTTGGATATACACCCAGGGGTGGAATTGATGGATGATAAAGTCGTTCTACTTTTAGTTTTTTGAGAAACTGCCTAAATTCTTGAAACAAAACTTGAAATGATTGGATCCGTGTCTTCTTTTTTATCTAAACACTCCTAGCTTGTAGGAACAGGAGGAAGCAGAGTTTTTGATATCTACAATTCACCTGTTTTAGGCTGAAACTTGGGAAGAGTTGCATGTATAGTCTGTGTTCCTCTGGAATATTATTTGCTGCTATTATGTAAGATATCCACTCCTAAGAATAAATCGCATATTATTTAGTGGGGTCAGGAAAAGAAACAGAGGTCCCAGGAGTGACTTCTCAGCTATTTCCCCATATTGTAAGGCTCAGAGCACACTCAAGCTGAAGCTGTGTTGCCTGCAGTTGGATGTCCCCACTCTTGGGGACACCCCAGCCTCGAGGAGCTGGCCGCGGTGCTTTCACAGGGGAGTAGGAGGAGCAGACAGTGCTTCTGAGGCCCACCTCTTTTCACATGCCTAGCTTCGTTCTACTCAACACTCTTAGAGCCAGCGTCTGATCAGAGAGAAGAGTTACTGCAGATTTTAGAAAACAGAATATATAAAAAAGCAAAAACAAAAGCAATCCACATGTGGCCTGAAAAAAAGGTCACACATGTCTTTTTTATAATGCTTCTTCCCTTCTATCATCTCTTTCCTAGAGGGGCTGGGGAAGGACTGATCTGTCCATAACCAGGACCATGGATGTATCCTTGGCTGGCTGTGTGGGGCCACAGGCAGAGCCTTGGTACTCTGTTTGGAGAGTCTTGCAAAAAGACAGCTGCTAGTGCTTCTGCACCCTGGGCAGAGAAGGAATGAGGAACAGCCTCATCTTCCCCTCTGAGCCAGCCTCTTGGGTTCTCGGCGGGGTAGGGCCTAGTCTAGCACACCTTGTTTAATGGTACCCATCCATGTATAGGCAGGGACTCACACACAGGCCCTGGGAGTGTGCCACTGGGTGGGCCTTCCTCCACCATCACTGACAGTACTTGGCTTCCAGCCTCTCTGGACACTTCCTGGGACCACCCACAATTCCCCTTCATCCTCACTCAAGTTTGTTTTTCTACTTGGATTAGTCTAAGAGTAAACGCCATAGGCCTTCTGGCCCTCCAAGGGGCGGGGGGAAATCTGTGTAAAGTGAAAATTAGACTCTTAAATCTGCAAAGAAAGCTGTTTATCTTACAAATTTATTCTTTTTATTGGGCCACACATATCCAAGATAGAAAGATAAAAGGAAAACAGATACAGGCCATCACTTAGAGGACATATAGTGGGACGCAGCTCATCCTCACCTTCCGTAAAGCCTGTGGGAGCGCGTGGTGGCGGCTTTATCTGTCTATTTATCTATAGCATGCCCTGGGCCAGGGCTCACCAAAAGCTGCAGTGGAAATGCATTCCCCACACTCTCTATTCTCCTCTGTTGGACTGCTCCCCAGAGGCTCCCATGGAGGAGGGTCTCGGGGAGGTGCTCGACTGCTGATAGTGGGACATGGGGATGGGCAGGGATGCAGCATCAAAAGCCCACACCTGCCTCCTCCTGTCCTGAAGTCAACACGTAGTTTTGTTCATCATTCAAATGACAGCTCGTGACATCCTAACTTAAATAGGATATCTTAACCCCATTGCAGGGAGCAGTTGGGCAGAATTTTAATCAGGCTCATTGTTACTTTAAGCTGACCTCATGATCACACAAAAGATAATCGAGGTACGCTGGGAGAGCAACTGCAACAGGTTTGGTGTTGGGGTGGCTGTGGGGGGTACAGCGAGATGGGTAAGAGTTGGCTCACCAGTTGTTTACACCTAGGATGTGGATGACTTGGAGTGGGCATCTGGTGTCTGGCCGTTTTCCTCCTGGACTGTTGGCAGACTGGTTCTTCTAACACAGCGGTGGTGGCAGTCCTCGTGGACGTGGCCTGTGGACGTGGGTCTCCCTGCGATGAAGGCATGTGGGGCATTTGTCTGCCGTGATCTTGAGAGCCTCCTTTGTGCCCGCTTGCCCTTATCAGTAGCCGTCTCTGGAAGTCTTTCCACAGTCTTGTGGACAAACCACAAAGCTAGTGCTAGGTCAGGTGGGCTCTAGATGTGGATGAACCGAGTCCTCCAACCCATGTAATGTTTTGAGGAAAAAAAGAGCTGGGCAGTTAGACCCTTTGAACAACTCTTATCCAAGGGTGGTTAGAAGAGTTGGGGAGAACAGGAGTCAAAGCGAGCCTTCCAGGAAACTTTCCAGGGTGGCCCACAGTCCGAATGCACAGAGGATGCTTGAAGCCAGAGCGTTCCACGGGGTTCCGAGCAAACATCCAGGTTAGAATTAAGTGCGATTGCCTTCACCTTGTTGATGGCCTATAAGTCTGTCCCTTTTGGCTGTGAGCAGAGAACACCAGGAACGGACGTTGAAGAATGAAAGCAATTTGCATTTTCCATTGCTTGGAAGGTACAAATCTTGTTTATTTTGCTCTCTGCCGAACTCACAGGTCTGCTTATTATTCCAGAAAGTCCCCTTGTTCTCATAGTGAATCTACCGCGAGGCCTGGAGGGTGGGCCAGAAGCTGCGGCCAGGACCCTGCCAGCCTTGGGGGCTTGGGTTCTGTGCCAGACAGTGGCCTCCAGCCCGGTGGGGAGGCCAGAGGAGAAGGCTTGTGTGCCTCCCCTTCTCGAGGCAAGATTCCCAGTTCCAGCCCCGCTCCCCTGATGTCGCCTCCTTGGCAATGTGATGTCAGGCCTCGGGTGTTGCAATAACATATCCTCCAACCACTAGATATTTTCACAGTTTTATTTACTATTATGTCCCATCATTTCTGTGCAGAAGGCAGCCGTATGTAAATTTTATTCCATTTTCTAATGGTTTGGGTTACATAACAAATAACAGCAGGAAGGAAAATTTGTATTGATACTTTACAGAGGAAGTTCTCAAGTCACTGCACAAAGATTTAACTGTGGTGCTCTAAGTTCATGGGAGTTTTGCAGCTGAGTTTCTGCACATGACTTTGAATATGTCACTATATGTTTATCATGGGCTAATTGTGGAACCACATTTCCATACTTTTTCTTCTCTCTTTCATGAGATTACACCAGCCAGCGATGGAGGCAAGACTCTACAAGGAAGAAATGATCAGTTTGGGATAATTTTCTTTCCTGTCCCAAAATAGCTGTATGTCTGCGTGTCTTAGGGACTCAGCTGAGACACATTTTTTTCCATTTGTTGCTTGATATAATGCAAATGTGATTTCGATCCTATAGCAAACTCTCCAGCTAGTCCATATTACAAATTAATCAGATTCAACAAACACCAACATTTTTAAACTTTGCAAAAAAAAATACTTAATAGGAGCTAAGCAAAAGAAGAAATCAAACCAGCTGCTGACACAGCTGTTTCTTTTCTTGTTTAATTCAGTTCAATATAAAGGTACCATATGCTGCTTAAAATGATGATAGGAAAGATGAAATAATTTAAGAGAATAACAAGAAAATACATGAATTGTCAGCATTCTGTCAGATTTAGAGAATGAAATAGACAGGTGTAGTATTGACATGTTTAACTTTGTGTGGTGTTAGCAGTTTTGGTGCGAACAACTTCTGACATGTGCTGAAGTGATGTGAGAACGTTTCTCCTCCGCTGCAGACATTGGCGAGGAGGCTGGGAGATCGGCCGGCGTCCAGCAGCCCGCACTGCTTCGTGACAGGAGCCTAGGATCAGCCATGAAGGACTGCCCATACTGTGGGAAAACCTTCCGGACATCCCATCACCTAAAGGTCCACCTGAGGATACACACAGGTGAGAAAGCTGGGTGCACAGCCTGGAGGAGGTGGCCCAGGCTGCTGTGCTCCTGTCCCAGGTCTAGCCTCTGTGTGGGCCGGTCTATGCACCACTGTCTGAGTCTGAGCTGACCCTAACGACCTAGTCCTCTGCCCCGCACTCACCCTCCTGAATGACACATGGCATGTGGACGTGGGTCTCCCGTGGTCCAGGTTTGGGCTGATGGTGCTTTGTCCGAGGCACGGAAACGTTTTGCTCATGGTGTCCTCCTGCTGTACTGAAGTCACACCTCCTACATCCTCATAGGACCCGGGGTCTTTCAGGCGCAGATGGCGAGAACCCAGCTCAAACTGTGAAGATGCGGGTCATGTCGGAGGTTTTTGAAGGCAGACTGGCTTCTGGCCCCGTCGGGGTTACGCGCCCACACCTGGGACTTGGACAGATGATGAGCGGAATGGGTAGCTCTCCATTGGGTCTCCTCCAAAAGAAAGATTGAGATGCTCTTAACCGAGCCTCTGGACTGCTGCTGTCATTTCCCATGTGTTGGCAGTGCCTGAGCCCCTCACAGTGAGGCTTCTCTTGGTCTCTCTGCCTCGAGCCTCCGTCATGGTTCTTGTTAGCTTTTCTGCTAGTTGTTTGCACATTGCCAATACAAAAAAAAAAAATCTATCTGAGATATGGACACCTCCATTTTCTTTGATTTTTCTCCTGACACATTATCTATTGGAGTATGAGCTGCTTCAGAGGATAGACAAATATGCCATCTATTTTCAAAAATAATTGTGGTCTGTTTCCCAAGGAATCAATAAAGCTCAGGGTTGTGCACGATATTTAGTGCACACAGGCCTCATGTTCAGTGTGCTATGGAAGACAGGGAGCCCTCACCTGGACCCTCACCCATGCCCACATGTCTCCCTGCCACCCAGCGTCCTGAGGACAGGTGGTCATGGGCAGTGGGTATGGGCTGCCATCTTTATATGCAGCCTGGGTACAGTTGGCATCACCACTGTCCCTCCCTGTCCTGGAGCACTTCTCTTGTGGAGTCAGCCCAAGGCAAGAGAGGACTCCTAACATGCACTGACGAGGCAGCAAGCTCTCTCACCCTCTGGGGTCCATGGGATCCGACCATCTTGACCTTCATCACCTCCCTGTGACCCCATTGCCGTCTTCCTGTTCCTCCTGTGCAAGAGGTCTTGCTTCTGTGACAGGGCCTTTGCACCTACTGCCCCTCCCTCTGGACTGTTCTTCCTCCAAGTGTAACTGGGGGCTTAGCTTCACGTGATCTCTTGAGAAGGACCATGCCTAGCTACTCTGCCTGAAATATCCCTTGTGCCCCGGCATTATTTTTTTCATAGACTTAGCACCTTGTGAAACTATCTTGTTCAGTTCAGTTCATTTCCTTATGTGTGGTTTATCTTCCGCCAAGTAGAATGTGAGGGTGGTAATATTGTACAACTTTTTAACTGCTGTAGAACCCCAGGCCTGCAAGAGTACCTTGCAGTAAACTATAGCTTAGCAGAGGCACAGTGCATTTATTTGAGAGGGTGAATGACAGACCAAATAAGTGAGTGACCCTTCTCCTTCAGTACCTGCCTATGCTGAGTAGCATGGAGTGGATGAGTGCAGTGGGGAACCTGGACTCTTCCCTGGGAACCTGTCCTTCTAGAAAGACCCCCTGCACACACGAGCTGGTCAGAAGCCACCAAGTGGCAGCCACGCTACAGGTGCCAGATGCATGGGTGTGGATGGAGCTCTGGGATGGTCCTTGAGTTCCTGCCTCAGGGCCTTTGCACTTCCCTGTAAGACAGGTCACCCACCGGCTTGTGCCCTCACCTTCAGAGTGGCACCCATGTCCCCTTCTCAGTGAACTCATCCCAGTGAGAGGGCTCAGGACAAGACAGCTTTCGCAACCACACCGATGTCCACTTTCCTCCTCAGGTTGTATCCAGGGTCCCCAGTGTTATGGCTGGGGGATCCACACACTGCCAGGCTGTGGGAGACAGTCCGCCAGGGCATCCACTGTCCTGCTGTCTACAGGGGTGTAGAGACCTGTCCAGGCAGGTGCTGTGGTTCTTCCCTTGCTTGTGATGTAGATACAGGCTCTGGGCCAGGTTTCCCAGGCAGGTGAGACTGGCCCTGCCAGGGTTAGTGTGGGTCAGGAAGGAAAGAGGCAGTGTCTCCCAACCAGGAGCTTTGTTGACCCACGGGCCCCCACCCACCCTCAGCTGGACTGTGGTTTATGTGGAAATGCCAAAGAACATTCCTGGTAAGTTAGGACTGAAGCCAGCAGAAAGAAGTCTTGCTGAACCTGAATAGAAACAAATGGATACTGCTTTTGAAAGTTTTAAAGTTTGAGGAAGACTGTATTTGTCCAAACTTCTGCTTCTTTTGCTTCATAAACTTCTGAAGTTTGTGACCAACAGTCTTTGGTGACATTGAGAGAAATGACATGGGGCCATGGACCGAGGCATTCTGGAAACTTCTCAGAATAAGGTTGAAAATGAATGAAGTCATGGAAACATCACACCAGCCCTCCTTGGAAGCAGAATTTGCAGGGCTTGAAAGGCAGAATGGTAACCAGATAAAGATCAATTTCCTTTTTATCAAAGAACAAAAAGTTGGAAAATGCTTACAGTTGTGCTTTTGAACAGAACAGAAAGTGTTACATACTATAAATCACCAAAGTAAACATCCATTATGACAATGTAAAAGCGTAGATTACGCAAGTAATTAAAAATCAAAATCAAGTGGTTTGTTAATGAATGAGTTAATGGGGTGCCAGTTGTGGAGATGTCCTGGGCTGCCTTCCCCTGTCTCTTTGTGGTTTTGTGTTTCCAGATGACATGGTCAGAGGACAGCAGTCTCCAAAATAGAACAGTTGTTTTCCGAAATGCCATCTTTTGAAGTTTTTCTATAATGAACCTATATAAGCACATTAAAACTCTGATGTGTAATAAATATATTTTAATTGGTCAGAATATGAGATGGTACATTTTCTGTATCTTTCTGTCCTACCCCATCTCTGTGGGAAGTTTTGATCATATAACATCAACTGATAAAGAAAAAGAACACTTTCTTTTTTTTAACTCCGCTACATTAACTCAATTACTGCTCTTCTTCTCCAACACCTGTCTATTAAGAGAGGTTCTGAGCAGATGCACCAGTCAGATTGCTCTGAACACCTGGGGGCTGGGCAGAGCCTGCAGGGAGCTAGAACATTTCAGCTGCCGCTGAGCTCCAGCCAGATCTATGGGGAACAGAGAGAAGCACCCAGAGGACCCTCAGATCCTAGGGCTGCCCCACTCTGGCTACTGCAGGGAAGATGTGGATTGCTGATTCCACCTAGGGAAGGCGGAACTCCTCTCCTGTTTGAAAGTCTGGCTGATTAGGACCAAATCACTAGACGTGTCTGATTTGTCTACTAGAGCACACTGCTAGTGACTGGAATTCAGAGGCAGACACTACAAAGACTGTGTCAGTTAGGGCTCTCCAGGGAAAGCCCTGTGTGTGTTTACACATCCATATCCATATATATGTATCTATCTCTATATCTATGTCTATAGAGACACATCTGTGTACACATACATGTACAGACACATCAATCTACACACACACATTCATATACATACATATACCTTCTATATACATCGATGCAATATACATACGTATATATTCGTGTGTCCATGCGTGCTAAGTCACTTCAATGTGTCTGACTGTTTGCAACTATATGGACTGTAGCCCACTAGGCTTCTTTGTCCATGAGATTCTCCAGGCAAGAATACTGGAGTGGGTTGCCATTTCCTCCTCCAGGGCATCTTTCTGACCCAGGGATTGATTGAACCCAGGTCTCTCTCTTGCATTGCAGGCAAATTCGCTACTGTCTGAGCCACCAGGGAAGACCTTATATATATATATATATAGGGCAGGAGGAGAAGGGGGTGACAGAGGATGAGACGGTTGGATGGCATCAGCGACTCAATGAACATGAGTTTGAACAAATTCTGGGACAGAATGCAAGACAGGGAAGCCTGGCATGTTGCAGTCTATGTGATCACAAAGAGTCAGATATGTCTTAGCAGCTGAACAACAATAAATACATAGATACACACACACATCAGTATACATATGTTTGCATGCTAAGTGTGCATGCTACGTTGCATCACTCATGTCCACTCTTTGTGACCCTATGGACTGTAGCCCTCCAGGCTCCTCTGTCCATGGGGATTCTCCAGGCAAGAATACTGGACTGGGCTGCTGTGCCCTCCTCCAGGAGACCTTTCTGACCCAGGGATTGAACCCGCATCTCCTGTGACTCCTGCATTGGAGGCAGAGTCTATACTGCTGAGCCACTGGAGAAGCCCTATTTACATATATACACAGCAATATACATATACACACATATCTATATATATCTGAAAGTGAAAGTCGCTCAGTCGTGTCTGACTCTTTGCGACCCCATGGACTACACAGTCCATGGAATTCTCCAGGTCATAATACTGGAGTGGGTAGTCTTTCCCTTGTCCAGGGGATCTTCCCAACCCAGGGATCGAACCCAGGTCTCCCACATTGTGGGTGGATTTTTACCAGCTGAGCCAAAAGGGAAACCCTTATATATATGTGTGTGTATATATATATGTCTATATACCTATACCTAATAGATCTTGAGAGTCCCTTGGACTGCAAGGAGATCCAACCAGTCCATTCTAAAGGAGATCAGTCCTGGGTGTTCTTTGGAAGGAATGATGCTAAAGCTGAAACTCCAGCACTTTGGCCACCTCATGCGAGGAGTTGACTCATTGGAAAAGACTCTGATGCTGGGAGGGATTGGGGGCAGGAGAAGGGGACGACAGAGGATGAGATGGCTGGATGGCATCACTGACTCGATGGACGTGAGTTTGAGTGAACTCTGGGAGTTGGTGATGGACAGGGAGGCCTGGCGTGCTGCAAATCATGGGGTCGCAAAGAGTCAGACACGACTGAGCAACTGAACTGAACTGAATATATATATAGAGAGAAAGAGAGAGGTCTTTATTATAAGGAATTGGCTCACTTGATTATATACATACATACACATCAATATATATACACACACATATATACATCTGTATGGCTAATATACATATAGAGAAAGAGAGAGGTCTTTGTTATAAGGAATTGGCTCAATTGATTATATGCATAATATACACATCAATATGCATATACACACATATCTATATACATATGTGTCTATACATATATACATATATGTATATAATCACATCTATATACATAATATATATATAGAGAGAAAGAGAGATCTTTATTATAAGGAATTGGCTCACCTGATTATGGAGGCTGATTAAGGGTCCAGTGTGTCTGTTTTGTGCAGGAGATTGCCAGGTACTGATCAGTTCCTGAAAGGCTGGAGAGGTCTGCATTCCTCACAAGCCTTAGAAGGATATAACATCCCATGATCTGCAGCCAGCAGCTGGAGGCCCAGGACAGGGGATGGTGTAAATTCCCATCTGAATCCAAGGGCCTGGGAAGCAAGAGGGCTGATGTTTAAGTCCTAGTCTGAGATGGAGTCCCAAGACAGGAGAAGACTAGCCTCCCAGCTCAAAGAGAGAGCTCCCTGTTCAGATTTGTTCTATTCAAGACTTCAGCAGATTGGGTGAGGCCCCCCTCACACTGGGGAAGGCAATTTCTTTCTCAGTCTACTCTTCAAATGTTAGTCTTGTTCAGAAATACCCTCAGGGACACATCCAGAATAGTGTTTGACCAAACATCTGGGCAACCTGTGGCCCTATCGAGTTGACGCATAAAAGTAACCATTGCAGAGATGCATCAGCAAACACTTAGTCATCCATGTAGCAGGAGGCAGGGAGGCCCCCAGGTTGCCCTTGACGGAGGCCAGCCCGTCATTTCATTAACAGCTGCCTCCAAAAGCACTCCATCCATTCCCTCACTTCCCCCTCCTCCAGGGACCACCTTGGAGATACACTGAGGGGTCCAGTGTGTCTGTTTTGTGCAGGAGATTGGCAGGTACTGATCAGTTCCTGAAAGGCTGGAGGAGTCTGCGTTCCCCACAAGCCCCAGAAGGATATAACACCCCATGTGTCGGCCCACCTGTGTGTCGATGTCCCAGGTGATGCCTGCTGTCCCAGGAATGACCAGTGCAGAGAAACGTGCTAAGCAACCTCACTCATGAAAACTTGGAGGCACTAAAGTTCAGAGACTAATTAAAAATAAATCTCATTAGTTTTTGTCCCCTCTCAAAGTATGCGCGTGGTTTATTAATCTGGTTTTGATTTGCTGCATGTGCGGCTCTGGCCCAGCATTGGGAACCTCTTTATGGGACTAGATTTGCACAGGGAAGCCAGCAGTGGTTCTCTGGGGGTCTCAGAGTGGGCTAAGGGGCATGCCCAGCACTGCCCACCCTTCTGGGTGCTTCCTCCGTGATGCGGCGGCTGGGTGCTGGCTGGGTGGGACGCACAGGGTGCCCTCCTCCTCGGGTCACACCTGCACCTTGGCACCAGGCATGAGTCTCCTTTGCCTGATGGGTCTGAAGGAAACAGTGGGGGTGAGATAGGGGTGAGAGCGGGGCGAGAGCCCTCTGAGGGAGAGCCACACCCTGGGGGTTTTCTCGCTTCATGACTGAGGCTGTCCACACAGCATGACAGCAACGGACTGCCACAGAAAAATTCAGCCAATGAGGGTAGTACAA
>SJXQ01012542.1:62139-189752 GCA_006408695.1 Aepyceros melampus
GTATGTGTGTGAGATGTGTGTGTGGGTTGTGTGTGGGGTGTGTGTATGATGTGTGGCATGTGTACAGTGTCTGTGTGTGAATGTGTGTGTGTGATGTGTGGTGTGTGTGTGTGTGATGTGTGGGTTGTGTGGTGTGTGTGTGTGTGATGTGTGGGTTGTGTGGTGTGTGTGTGTGTGTGTGCTGTGTGGGTTGTGTCTTTGTGTGTGTGTGTGTGTGTGGTGTGTAATGTGTGGGTTGTGTGGTGTGGGGGGGTTGTGTGTGGTGTGTGTGTGTTGTGTAATGTGTTGTGTGGGTTGTGTGGTGTGGGGGGTTGTGTATGCTGTGTGTGTGATGTGTGGCGTGTATACAGTGTCTGTGTGGAATGTGGTGTGTGTGTGGGTTGTGTGTGGTGTGTGTGGTGTGTGTGTGTGTGGTGTGTGTGTGTGTGTGGTGTGTGTGTGTGGTGTGTAATGTGTTGTGTGGTGTGTGTGTGATGTGTGGCGTGTGTACAGTGTCTGTGTGTGAATGTGGTGTGTGCGTGTACTGTGGGTGGTGTGCCTCCCACTCTAATCACTCTGCTGGGTCTCCTCTCCTCCCCTGTGAGAGCAGGGCTCTTATCTTTTTGCTTCTTCACTTAGTCTCCAGCACCAAGTACAGTACTTGGTGGGTAGGGACTTGCCCATTCCATCAGACTGTGTGAATGAATCTGTGTGTTTCTGGGTGTGCGGTTGCATACATGTGTGGACATTTTTGTCTCTGGCATCATTCAGGAGATGTGGTTTGGCTCTGGACACGACCTTTAGAATTGACATAATGCCTCAGAGAACACGTGCTCCAACTTGCCTCATTACAGGTCAAGGAAGCCAAGGTCCCAAGATGAGACTCCTGTGCCCAGTGGAGCAAAAAATCGTCCAGAGTATCTGTCCCAGACTCTCCAAACGCCTCCTGGGGGCCAGAGGTCCAGACTCACTTCTCTGCCACTTGGTCCCGCAACATCCACCTAGAAGGGCAGTTCCCAGGGAGACTCCTTGTAGTGGTTCTCCACCCAGGCTCCATAGAGGGTCACATGTGGGGGCCTTTGGCCACCTCAGGTCAACCCCAAAGGCCAGTCTGCCTCGGGAACTTCTGGAAGTAAAGGTGGGACCAGTTATCAGCACTTTTTAAAGCTCCTCAAGCAGTTCCACTTTGATTTTTCAAAATGTAACATTTACACTGTTGGCATCAGAATCATCAGGGACACCTATGGAACCACCCACATCTGCCCTACTCCCTCAGACCCAGGGAAACAGAACTGCTGTGCCTTGGGTCCCAGGACAGGCGTTTTAAACTCCCTTGGGGGTTCTAATTCTCAATACAGTCTGAGAACCGCTGCTCCAGTGAGCGTTTCAAGTGTGTGTCCCTTGAAATCGACACACATCCCCTGAGCATCCTTGCTGTCGGCCAGGAAAGGCAGTCCCACCCCACCAGGCGTGGAGGGAAGCCCTGCTTTCTCCCTCTGCAGCTCCTGCTGATGGATGCCCATGCATGCTTTGCACACCCTTTGCCAGATGCGCTTAATCGTTTCCAGGTGCATTTTTGAAATGCATCCTGAGTCTCATCCAGTACCTGCAGGCACCTTTGCCAGCTCTCACTGCAGGGCCATCCCCCAGGCTGTACACCAACCCGTGGACCAGGATACGAGTTCCTTGTCAGGCTTTCCTGCCACAAGCCCCACAGCCTGCTCCCCCCAACCCCTGCCCCTCAGCTTCAGGGGCTGCCTCTAATGCAACTGGCACTGGACTTCTGTGTCAGCCCAGAAGTACCCCATCCACAACGCCCATCCCGCAGAGAGTTCCCTGGTCTCCAGTGAAATGTCACATAGCCGTGGCTGAAGGGAATTGGAGCCTATCATGGGCATTGACTTCAAGAGGTGGGAAATGGTGCCTTAAGCCGTGTGTGCCTCTGCATCAAAGGGGACTGAGCCTTCCTGTAGATCCATGTCACTGGTCTTGAGAAAGAGAGTCCCAGCTGGGTCCTCTCTGATGTGTCCCAGGGACCCTTCAGGTGCATGTAGGTGGGAAAGAGAAGTACACAGCCCCCATTTGATGAGGCAGGTACAGCTTCTCCAAGGCTAGACCACACAGTCTGGAGGTGACATGGAGTCTTCTGTCAGAACCTGGGCTGGCGGTCCTCTTATTTACAAAATCCATGCATCCTCCCCCTGCCCCTAATAAGTATATTACCCCAAAATGCCTGGAGACTGCGAATCTGGCATCATCTGAGACTAGACATGGTAAAATGTCTCCAGAATACACCATTCACCCTTGACTTGCTGTTGCTTTAGATCACTGTTTTACAACAGAATAGAGGAAGTGGTGGGAAATGCCTGAGTTTCCTTGGAGAAATAATTGTGATTATTGACAGAGTGCTGTTGTAAACAAGGAATCGAACAGTCCCATTCCTTCCAGAAAGCTTTTGGATTCCAAGGTCCAGGGAAGACCCTGGACTCTGCACAAATTCTTAGAATATATTTAAATTCACATTTGTTTACCCTCTTCTCTTTTCCTCTCCTACAATGCAAGCAGGTCTCAGTTGTATGTCATGGTATTTTTTTTTTCATAGTGGAAAGAACAATAGAAGTTGTGTGTTGGATTTAAATAAATATTTAATTCATGAAAATGATCTTATATGTTTTAAAACAGCCTTTAAAGCTATTTTTATTCTCTGGAAAGCGCTTATTATAGGTAAATTACACATTTTACTACCGGAGCATTAGGTTTGCCATTAGTACAAATTTAAGGCACTACAAAGACCAGTAGATAATGTTAATTTCAAATACAGAAACTAAATATATTTTGTGCCTTTTTATTACTCATTTTCTTTTAAGTTTTATTGACTGCTTTTTATCTTAACTATATGTCTTTACATGCTGCAATCATAATGCACTGTAATGGTATTAATATTTTATAGAATCGGTATTTATAGTTCTTTATTTAGAAACAATGAAGTAGGTCTGCAGATATCTGAGCCCGTCTGGAATGGTGCCCTCCAAATAATGATAAATTACTTGTGCAGTATGCCATTTGCTAATTATATCCATGATTTACTGCAGAGCAAGACTTAAATCATTCATTTCAGTCTTGCGTAACAGTGCCATAAAATTTTTAGGTTTAAAAATGGTTTCCATGTGTATAATTTAAACAAATTTTAGAGCTATTGTATACACAAAATATTGCAACCACCCATTTGTTACATACTTTGTCTTTTTAAACTTCTACTTTTAATGATCACTGTGGTTGAAATTATTATGCTTAATTTTCATAATCATAGCTTTTAAATCTACAGCCGTTTTCACATGTTAGATAAAGAAAAAGATAGCTAATTGTGTGTAGATAGTATGTCATTCCTGAATAGTCCCAAATGGTACAAAATCATTAAAAAAGCTTAAGAGTACGAATTATTCTTCTTTAAAAAACAGTTGTTCTCTAACTAATTATTAGTTTGAGCTGCTTTGTTTCCAAGAACAAATGTTGATCCTTCTAGCCTTGTTCAGCACACCAAAATGAGATTAACACTTTTTTTTCTCCTTATACCAAAATCTTGCAGGTGAGAAACCCTACAAATGCCCCCACTGTGATTATGCTGGTACCCAATCAGCTTCCTTAAAGTACCACCTAGAACGGCACCACCGGGAGCGGCAGAATGGAGCTGGACCACTGTCGGGGCAGCCCCCAAACCAAGACCACAGGGACGAGCTGTCCAACAAAGCCGCTTTGTTTATCAGGCCAGACATCCTGAGGGGCGCCTTTAAGGGGCTCCCCGGAATCGACTTCAGAGGTGGCCCTGCGTCTCAGCAGTGGACGTCAGGAGCGCTCTCATCTGGAGATCACACGGGACAGGCCAGTGGCATGTCTTCTGAGGCTCCTTCAGACACTCTGAAAGGCACTGAGCTTCCTTCCAAAAGCACCCACTTCTCCGAAATCGGGAGAGCTTATCAAAGTATCGTGAACAACGGTGTGAATTTCCAAGGGTCCTTGCAGGCGTTCATGGACAGCTTTGTCCTAAGCTCCTTGAAGAAGGAGAAGGACTTGAAGGACAAAGCCCTCTCTGACCCTCCTTCCATGAAGGTCCACGGGGCGGACGGTGGTGAGGAGAAGGTGGGCGGCAGGGTGGCCCCCAGGAAGTCTGAGAAGTCTCAGTATGAGCCCCTGGACTTGTCTGTGCGGCCGGATGCTGCCTCCCTCCCGGGCTCCTCGGTGACTGTGCAAGACAGCATTGCGTGGCACGGCTGTTTGTTTTGTGCTTTCACAACGTCCTCTATGGAGCTGATGGCCCTTCATCTCCAGGCCAACCACCTGGGCAAAGCGAAACGTAAAGATAACACTATGGGGGTGACAGTCAATTGCAAAGACCAAGCCCGGGAGGCCAGTAAAGTGGCCTTGCTGCCCTCGGTACAATCCAACAAAGAGATGGCGCTTTCCACCATGATGGACCTCTAGACTCGGCTTCCGAGAAGATGGTCCAAGGACAGGTCAAAGAGACTCTGGGGGAGCAGAAGGGCGGCCCGTGGCCCAGCCACATGGACCCCTCATTCTGTAGCTTCCCATCAGACTTCTACAAGCAGTTCGGTGTTTACCCAGGCCTGCTGGGCTCGGGGGCCACCAGCTCCTGCCCCAACAGGGAGCCCGACGGGAAGGCCCACTCCGAAGATGACGCCCCGATCCTGATCCCCGAAACCACAAATAAGAACACTACTGATGACCTCTCGGACATCGCCTCCTCGGAGGACATGGACTCCTCCAAGGGAGAAAACAACGAGGAAGAGGATATTGACACAGAGCCGGAGGTGATGAGCAAACCGCCTGCCCTGAGCAAGGACGGGGGCGGCGACAGCGGGGACGGCCTGCTGCCCACGGGCGCCCCACAGCCTGTCCAGGGACTGGTCTCCCCTCTGCCCCAGGCGTCGGAGAAGCAGTGGCACAGCCCGGGCCTTCTTCCAGCCCAGGACCCCACGGCAGGCCTGCCCAAGCCGGAGCGGGGGCCCCAGGGCCTGGAGAAGCCGATGAACGTGCTGTCGGTCCTCAGAGCCTATAGCTCTGATGGCTTAGCAGCCTTTAACGGACTTGCAAGTAGCACAGCAAATTCTGGATGTATCAAGAGGCCAGACTTGTGTGGTAAGTTTTAGAATCCTCTTCCTTTAGTTCATTTCCCAAAAACATCAGTGCTGATTTGTGTATTTTTTTTAAATGGGGTAAATTTATCCATGAGCAGATTTTGAACTACACGTAAAATACCCCCAACTATGCTGTATACGCAACGTAGACAATCATGAGAGTCAAATTCATTTAGAAAGTGTTGGACCTCATACTTTTGTGTTTCGATTTGCATTATTGTGATCTGAAATGCCTGTACTGAAGGCATGGAGAAGACGGCGGGGTCTTACAGTATGAACCACTCCTATTTTTTAATCCATAACTTGAGGGGGACAGGAAAAACTTAAACAAAAACAGACTGGTAACTTGCAAACTTTTTAGTCTTTTCAACTTACACATAAGATGGCTAAAGACAATTCCTTACTGCTTTGCTAAGCCAAATCTGCTTTCTGAAACTTTTCTTTATAATGACTTAGAGGATACTAAAATCATATCACACTAACCACAATGTAGAAATAAAGTGACCCGCTCTCCAAATAGGGAGATGGTTGTGGGGTGTTTGTGACTCATCTTCAGACATATCAAGTGGCAGTTACTGTGACTTTGGCCTTCTATTATTGCCTTCTGTCTGTCTGTCTCTTCACCCATCTGTCTGTTGTTCTAACAAGAAGTGTACATTATGAAGTCCCTGGTTAGCAGTGTTGTGATCCTGTCTGTCTTGGATTTATGCCTGCCTGATCTTGTTAGCAAATTGGCAATTCTTTACTTCCTTAAAGAATATGTTTACTCCAAAGTAATTCCAGATCTTAAAAAGTAATGCTAGATTTGAAGCCTAGAACTGCATCAAATGAATGTCGGTGTGGGCAGGGAGGATCAAAGTCATTCTCTCGGCACCCAGATATTCTTATTTGAAAGTCTTTCTCCAAACTGAAGCTCAGTGTGTTATTTCTAGCCCCAGATTTCCCCACTAGAGATAAATGACCATGGTATCTTCCCATCTGTAGCCCATGAATGCATTTCTGTGACTTTACTTGTCCAAAAAAGGAAGGAAAGTAGGAAGGGAGGGAGGGAGGGAGCAAGGAAAGAAGGACAAGAGGGAGGACGCAAGGAAGGAAAGAAGGCAGGGAGGGAGGAAGTGAAGATCCTATTTAACTTCTGAATCCTGACATTCCTTTTAGCACAGAGCGGGATTCAGCAAGCTGGATTCAGTTCATAATTTAAATTGATATATTTCTTTTTCTCTCTCCTTCCCTAATTCACTAAGAACTGGATCAAGCAGTCAGAAATATTTTTTGAATTGTCAAAAATCACTAAATGGATTTCTGACAGCTCAAAAAAATATTGACAGTTCCTTATGCTGAATGATTCATAAGGCCCCATAACCAGCACCCCCAGATCTATTTTTAGTCACATACAATTCATTACTTTTGAAGCTGTTAAAAACAATATTTAAAGGAAGGAGAAAAGGGTTTCATGTCAGTCCAATTTTTTTTTTTTTCTTTTCTTCCAGGGGAGCGATGTTTGTCTTATTTTTTTTTTTTATTGTTGTTTTAAGTTTGTGATTGGAGTGCTTTCTTTTTCATTGTTGTTTGGGGTTTTTTTTTTTTAAGTCTATTTTCAGTTCTTTCAAATACCTACGTAGGACCATAGTTCCTGCCAGGAATCCATGCATCAGAAAAGATCAAAACCTGGCATGTTTATAAGCTCATTATTATTGAAATGAGCTCATATTACCCCTATTAATTTTCCCATCGTCCTATCAATGCTGAAGGAAGGCTGCCTGCCTTTGAGGAAGCATGCCCGCCTTGTGTCCTTTTGCGCCAGGCGAGGGTGGAGGGGAAGTGGTATCAGGGAGCCCTTTCCTGTGAGCTGTAACTCTCAGGCCCTTCTCCCCCTCCCCAAATAGCAGCTCCCCACACTCCCCTGACATTTCTGGGGTACAAGCAAAAGCTTTGCTTAGTCAGCCTTTCAGCCACTGGGTGATAGCCTGGTAAGTTGCAGCCCCTGTCCTGAAAGGGGAGTGAAGACCCTCAGCCCAGCCAAGCTCCAGGGTACCTGGTTGCTTCCCAGCGGGGTATCGAGGTCCCACTACTCCACCTTGAACTCATGGTAAGATGCCAAAAGTAACTCCAGCCAAAAAATGCCGATTTTTAGAGAGCACAAGTTCTGCATTTCATTTATCCTCATTTCTTCTGCATTCTCTTGCTTAGTTTGGGAGCAGGCAAGAAAGGCCCCTCCCTGGCCTCTGTGTTTGCTTGGGTTGGGGGGTGGATATCTTGACTCTGTCCAGTTCTCATTCCCCTCTCTCACGCCAGCCTACCATAATCAAAATCCTCTGATTTCTTACTGGTTGTTGTGACATGGGAGGGCCAGGCATATTCATCCTTCCTAAAAACTGATATTGGGAGGAAAACTTAAACTCACTGAGTTACAGAGGGGGCATTTGGGGCCATTTTTCTTCCTGCCTGGTCTACTGTCTTTTTAGCATTGCAAAAAGCACAAATGATAGTTGAAAACCTCAAACTCCCATTGGCTTGACTTTGCCAAGGTGGATATGATATTGGCACAAGGAATCAAATATTCCTAATGTTTATTCCTTCCTCTCTGCTCCACTCAGAATAGATATGGGTTTTCAAACAGGCCCACCAGTTTCATAGCTGGTTTCCTCAAGAAGCTGGGCTTTGCACAACCAAAGAATTATTTGGATAGTTCTTATCTCAAGAGAGTTCGGCATTTGATTTTGCCTGGTTAGTAAACCCAAATCCCTGCTTTGATGCCCCTACAAACAGGCTTGTCAGAGGAGCTAATGTCCATCTGTATCTGTTCTCATGGGTGTAAAACTGTTGGGAGAAGCATCAGGAAAGATCTTGTTCAAGTCATGTAGAGCCCTCTCCCCACCAGAGCTCAGTGGCTCTGCTGACACAGGCTGGTGAGTGGAGAAGGGGCCTTTAACCCTCAGTCTGTGGGTGATCCTCACGTTGTAGGCTGTACTTCTGGATTCTTAATTCTGCATGCCTGCTTTCTAACTTTTAAAGCCCTGGTCCTACATTCCTTAGTGTCATAGGCCTGGGGTCTTGGCCTGTGTGCGCTGTCTCCTCCTAGGCAATGCAGACGTGAGAGACAACCAGGAGAAAGGCCATCCCAGCCAGCTGGGTCGGGGAGGCATGCAGCATTTGCCAGCATTGAGAGCTTGAGCGGGAACTTCTAAAGATCAGAGGCGTGTTACAGATGATCCTAGGAAGGTGACTGAGCCACCTTGGGTTAAACTGAAGGGCATGCGTTGTCAGCTTCTAGAGTGAGTCTGGTCCCACTCTGGGCCTGATCGCATTACAAGAAATCCTGCTCCAATCAAAGTCCCCATTTCCAGGCTCCAGGCATGACCCACCTTTTCTTCTGTTGAAGAGCATAATGTACAGGGGCACTCCATGCCATAGGAGAACTTGGATGTGCCCTTGGTTTTGTTGGAAGGGATTTGACCTTGGTCTTGTAATGGGGCAGGATCCATGTGATTATCTAATAAGAGGGGCCAGGGCAGACCAGGGCAGCATTCATATCCACTGAAAAGACAAGGCAGACAGCTCCTTTGTCTAGGCTGAGAAATCTGATGAACTGTTGTATCAGCCAGTAGCTTGGAATCTGAGAGAGCTCCGGTGTGCCCCAGACCTCACAGTGGTGGGTCTGCACAATACCTGTGGGGCTGGCTGCATGACCCAGGGACAGAACTTGCTTCACTCCAGAGTTTGTGGATTTGAAGAGCAACCACTACTTTTATTTTTGAAACCTAGATGGATGACTGGGAACCATGGTGTGATGAGCAAACTTTGCTCTATGTTCTTTGGTGAGCCCAAGAGTAGGGATGATGGTGAAGAACTAAAGTCAAATTAAGGGAAAGGGAGTGAGCACAGTACAACCCCCCTTACTCTTGGAGTGACCAACCCCCAGGGAAGCCCAGCTGAGTGAGGAGAATCTAGCAGCTTGTCTGTGATGGGCCTGAGGTCCTTGTACAGTGGCTCCCAGACCAAGTGACCCACAGAGCCTGGGAGGAAGCAAGTGAGAAGGCAGGGTCATTAACAGCAATTGATTCAGTATTCCCAATTAGGGGGCAACTGGCTTCCCTGACCCAAGTTATGTCTGAGACCAAGAGTTCTCTCATGGCAATGAGAGAATGAGGAGCCACCCCCCTCCCCCGTTCCTGGAAAAAAAAAAAAAAAAGACAGGTTTCAAAAAGCTCTATGCCTCATGTATTCTAAAATGTCTGATGACATGATAGAAGCTCAACTCTTTTTGAAATGTGACTTCTGTTCTCCAAAAACCTTGTTGATTTCTCAGCGCAGGCAGTCTGAAAATATTCACCATTTTACCAGCTATACAGACTAGAGTAGGGGTAGGCAACTACTTCCCTAGGTTAGAGAGTGAACCCATTAGGCTTGCAGGCTCTGTGGTCTCGCTGGGCAGCACAGAGCAGCCAGCAAGCAATAAGGAAACAAATGGGCATGCTTGCATTCCAATAAGCTTCATTTACTGACACAGCAGTGGGCTAGAATTGGCCCAGGGGTCCTAGTATGTCTGCCCCTGCTCAAGTATAAAGAAGGTTGCATTGCTGTGGTCATCCCTAGAAAAGATATGTGAAAACCGTCCTCTGCAACCCCACTGGCCTGTGAGATGATGTGGGCAGGACTCAGGTCAGCAGCTGCAACATTCCATCTATTGCCGTTTAATGCCAGAGATGCAGGAGATTTTCTGAGAGTGAGAGGGGACTCGTAGACCTACATGGCCTGGAGTAGCTTTTTCTGGAAGGTCACATCTCTGTCTATGTGTAAAAGACTTGGAGGAGAACACCCTCCTCCATGACTCACGGTGGGTCCACGGCCGCCACCATCATAGCGAAAGCAGGCAGACAAGAAAGACACAGGAGCTCTTTGATGGACAGAAGCGTAAGGATAAAAAGAGATGCTGGAGGTAGAAGAGCTTGGATAAATGGAGCTGATATTTTCTAGAAGAGATGATGTCCACATTAGGCTATCACAAGGAGATGATGTCACTGCCCAAACATCTTTGGGTTGCAATCGTCCCTTTTAGCACTGAGCAGGTACAAATCTTACTTTCCATCAAGGTTATAGAGACACATTTTATTTCCTTATGTCTGCCATGCCAAGTCACTGATGGCTATTTCTTGGTATGTGGGAATGTTAGCTTGGAAGGCAGTTCTGGCAGTTTAGTGGTGACATCCCATCACTGTGGTCACACCCTTCCAGTTTCTACCCAGTTGGCCTCCTGATAGAAAGCAGGTGCTTCAGAGTAGGAAATGTCTTACCACCTCAGGCTTTGGCCAAGAAATGGCTAATGTCTGTGGTTAGGGATTTCCAAGCAAGCTGTGGCCAAGGTGTGTGACACTGTGAACACTGCATATGTTGTATGAAGACACCCAAGCACAGGCTCCCGGTGCATAGCCTATGATAGGTGGTATGTTTTTGGTCTCATGGACAATTCTAAGTTTTAAGGTGTGGCCCTGAAGCCAACAGGTTCTAATGGAGAAAGAAAATTAGTTAAATGGCACAGAAAGAGAACCACCAAATCATGCAGGTGCCCAGGTTCAGCCAACACATGGGAGGGCAGTGAGCCTAGGAGGTCCAGGGAATCTCTGTCATAGGGTCTTGTCTCTAGAGCTGCCATGCTTTATTTAAAGCCAAATGAGCAATTATCCTCCTCTTCTCTTCTTCCTGAGCTGACTCTTACTATCAGCTTACAGACTCTGTGGATAAAGCACAACTTTTGCACTCCCTTTCTTTGCCCAATTTTTATCATTTCTAGGTTGGCTATTGACTCCTAATGTCCAGCCTGCCCCCAGTCATAGTGCAAGTCCAGGGCCTGATGTTAGACCTCAGTAGGGAGGATCAATTGGCTTGTCCTGAAGTCCAGGGGCAGATCCTTTCAATTAATGCAAATTGCCACCCCATCCTGCCTGCTCTGCCCCTGCTGACTGCCTCACAGCTGGCTGCAGAGCCTTTCCCTTTGTCTCTGGTGGGACAAAGCACAGGTGCTATCCCCTTGGGTTCTCCCACAGAAACCAGCGCC
Organism: Aepyceros melampus; assembly: GCA_006408695.1. Taxonomy (NCBI): domain Eukaryota; kingdom Metazoa; phylum Chordata; class Mammalia; order Artiodactyla; family Bovidae; genus Aepyceros; species Aepyceros melampus. The sequence goes on from SJXQ01012542.1 coordinate 73,327, forward strand.
CTGGACAGGCTCTCCCTGGCCCCATCCAGAGCCTCACGGGGTGCAGCCTCTTTGGATGACAGCCCTCTCCAAACTCTTTCGGCATTTTACTCCTCCTCCCTTTCCTTCTGTTTAAATTAAATGGGAATGCCACTGACGTGATGTCGTTTGCACTGCAGGATGACAGAACTGTTGTGTGAATACCATTGTATTTGCCAAATGGTCCACTCGTCATTTCAGAACAAACAAATGGATGGTGTCTGTAAGTCGGCAAACACTGGTGACATTTAGCCTTGTTTATGTTCCTTTCCTTTTGCTGCATATTTTTGGCTCCAAAAGCTACTGTCTGAATCAACAGTGCCTCCGAAGCAGAAGTCTGGTAGCTTTCATTTTGGTTGCCGTATCCATGTTCTCTTTGGATCCCGTGATACCTGTTCCCAGGATCAAGCCTGGGCTGGGAGAAGAGACCAACCAAACTCTTTGGTTCAAAACATTCATGCCTGTATACAGTAATTTTTCCTCCCTAATGATGACTTCAAATTGGGAGAGAGGAGGAGAATGCCAAGTGGAGAGAGTGTTGTCAGAATGGAAATCCACATCCCTGAGGAAATGCAAGCTCTCCAGGCAGGCCCAGCCACCACCATATGCAATAGGAGCAGAGTGACCCTATGTGTATCTTGAGTGCTTCTGGGGACCCTGGGCTTAAGTTTTGGGGTCTGCCTTCTGAGGCTGCTGAATCAAAGTGGTGGTTGGCATGGACAGCCATCTAGCTACAGACATCTTAGCTGCTGAAGGAATCAGGTTCTTTCTTCTTTTTATTCAGGTGTTATGTGCCAAGCCCAGGTTTCAGATAAGTAGTAATTATCTCCTATTACTTAGCTCTGATCAACAGCACCTCTGCATCTAATTGCCAACCTGCTCTAATCATATAGACTATTCTTGCTTTAGCCAGAGATGGAAGGACCAAATTTTATAAATATTGCTTTATTGTCATCATTCCATTAAACAATTAGGGAGTGTGGCCCTGCCCTTGCTTTCGAATGCCTCTAGCCCACATGGTTTCTGGATTGTTTAATGAATCTGCACATTTTCTTGCAGGTAAGTGACACCCCCTGTTCTAGTCGGTCTAGCTGGATTTGCCCTTGTCTGTTCGTGCTCCTCGGTGGCTATCTGCAGCTTGTTAATCGTGTAAAGTCAAGAGAAGAATGTATACACATATGTGTGTTGAATAAATAATTACTATTGGCATAGGTATGTGTATACACATGGCACACCAACCTACAGTATATATAGCAAAGAATCAGGGAGACTAAAAATACTGCCCCATATGGTCCCCTATTAGCGAAGGATGGTGAAGGCTTAGTAACTTGAGCGAGAGAGAAAATTCCCTCAGAGTCATGAATTCTGCAAAACAAACACTGGTGGATTGGAGCCCCTTCCCCTGTGGAAACCCTGTTGGGGGGCTTCCGCTCAGCACAGCTTCTAGAAGCGGGCCCTGGATGGTCTCGTTGGCATCACTGCTTGTGTCTGATTGTCCTGTATTTTGTAACACTTTAGAAGAATACAGAAAAGTGCAGTAATTCTCTTTCTCCATAGTATTTAAGCAGTAATATTGCTAGTTTAATATTGTGTCAGGTCGTCACGTTAACCAGGAACAGATGACAGTAAAGTACCAGTGAACCGCACCTCAACATCCACTCCTTAAAAATGGTGATTGAAGCAAAATGTGTAAACTTGTACTGGGTTATCGTGTGCTTTGGAATAGAGTATTGTTGAAGTAATTAGAAGATATATGAAGGTGTTCCTGGTAATGAAGGCATGTAAGTTATAATAATTGTAGCTTTCTGAATAAGTGTCAAACTATATCTCTAAGTGTGCTGTATGCTGAGTTACAAGTTAGGTCATTTATGAATGGAATGTAAAACAATACTAAAAATGCTTCAATAACTTATCTTGGTATTGCTAATAAAAAAAGCTGTGAAACATTAGTGCAGTTTTGAGTCATTATGTTAATTCACTCCGCAACACCCTCCACCCTTGACATCCCTCTGTCTGTTGGAGGCCTCAACAAGACATTCAGGGACGCTAGAGATGCTGTCCCGTGGGCTGTTTGCTGGGTTGCCTGCCATGTTTTCCACCCATCTCTAGGTGGCCCCAAGAGTTACAGCTCCTAAACATACAAATGTCAAGGCACCTCCCCATTGGGTGGGGTGACCGTGGTGGGTTTGGGGAGAGCCCAAGTGTGCACAAGTGTCTCTCGGGTGGGTGATTAGACCCCACGACAGCTCACAGGCCCCGTGTCCCTCATCCCCCATGTGGAGGATGACACACGCCTGGCCTTGGTGCAGCAGACTTTACCATTTTCTTTTCATCCTGTGAAGCACAGTTTTACATGGAAAGGCCCTTGGAATTGCTGGCGTGTGGAACTTCACCCACTGCGATATTTTGGTTGTGCCCTTGTCTGTTGTGACAGGCTTCTGCAGCTCTGCCCCCACCCCCATCACAGCGGGAGGCACGAAGCAAGGATTTAACTTTTCTTTTGTGATCGCTTAGGTTTGTTTGTTTGTTTGTCCATGAGCTGGACTTCAGGCGCCTGCCACGTCAACAGTGTTACCAAGCTTCTCTAATTGGGCATGTTTTGTAAACTTCTAAATTCCATGCACATGCTGCTGCCTGGCTAACTGGTCCTGGGGGTGGGGGAGGTATGATCATTGTTTGACCGAATCCCAAGCCCCAAGCATGGTCCCCTCCTCTCCAAATAAATGAAGTGTCCTGTGTGCAAGGGAGCAGAAGCCCAGAAGTGTCCACTGGAACATGCCTGGCCCATCAGTAGGTCAGCCTTGTCGCCTTGACTGCTGAAGATATTCCCTTCAGTAGGTCTCATGGAAATTGTCCAAGCAACCCCAAAGACCATAGAGTACAGGATTAGGTTGTGTCTTATTGGAGATAAGAGTTGAAAGTGAGAGATTCTGAGAACAGGATACTGTTCCATGAAGCTGAGAACATGCATTGTGTGTTCTGATGGAAAACTTGGTGGATGCCCACATGCCTAGTCAAGGTATAGCGAGCAACCCCAACCACATCTCCCTGGACCAGCTTTGGCCAGCAGTGTGTAGGCAGAGCCTGAATTGAAAGAAAGACTGGGGGTGGGAGGGGATCCCATCTCTGTGCCACCTGAGTCTGGGGAACTGCCCTGGGACAAGAATTCATCGCTGCCCTTTCCTAGGTCCCTGCCTCCTGATGGCTCCATGAAGCCTGCATCACCTCCTCACACACACCAAGCCTCTGTGAACCTGTTCTCTCCACCGGGGCCTGAAGCCACGTTGGGTTTTAGAAGCCACATTTGCAGCTCCCAAGGAGGGGCTCACCACTAGCCACTCTGTGAAGGCAAGGGGCACCCTCTTTAACCCCTGGCCAGGATGCAATGGGGACCAGAGGGCTTTTTGAAGGGCCTGGGGTTGAACACATAGTCCCTGGTATTGTTCTTCATTTACAGTCACGTGCACACTGTGGGAACCCTCGCCGAGACCACCATTGCAGCAGGGAAGGGGCTGGGAGTCCAGTGCAACGTGAGCGGCCAGGTCTTGGCAACAGAAGCAAGACCGCTGCAAGAAACAGATCATCCTGGCTCCTTGTGCTGACGGCAGGAAAGTTCCCTGGAGCCCCCTATCCAGGCGTCTGTTTCCCTCTTCCCTCCACAAGGGCTCGATTTCCCTAACGGGGACTCCACATTTCCACTTCGAAAGCAGGGGGTATTTCCTGGGTTGCTCCCCTGGGGGAGCTTCTCAAGCTTAGAGGAGACCTTTGTGGATTTTCTCCTCCAATTTTTTATGAGCCGCCCCCAGCCTCCTACCCCCTCTCATTTCACAACCCTCCCTCCTCTGCCCCCTTCTTCCCCACCTCCCTCTCATCCCCCTGCCTCTGGGGAAGAGCTCCTTTCTCACCAGCTAAGTGTTCTTGGGAACAGCCTATCTGTGGCTGTGAGGCAGCTGGGTGCATCCAGCCCTCTGGGATGAGCTGACTTCATTTCACAGCTTAGCGTGGGGAACGACAGTCCTGTTTCTGGAAGCCTGCCTCCTCCTCCCCATGCCTACATGGCGTTACAAAAAGCGCAACCTGTTTGGACTCAGATTTGGAGCAACCCCCATGACTTTACTCTTGGCCCTAAAACCTAGACCCTTCTAAGCAAGGATGGCTCACTGGCCTGAGCTGGAAAGAGTGGAAAGGAGTTTCAGGGAGGTAACTGTGCCATGAGATGGGATAGACTGAGAGGGAGAAGGCTTGTGCAGCTCACGGTGAAAACTAGTCTTCAAGTCCACTTCTTCAATTACTCATGTTTCAAAGAAACTCAGATGTTCTGGTGCAGGGGAAAAGAGTCAAAACTTTTGGAGACGATTTCTTCTTACCTATAGTCACTTTTTCTCAAAGAAACATCATGATGAATGAATTACAGCCCTAAGTGTGCGTCTCAACATGTACAGTGTTGTCTGCGCAGGAGTGGATTTTGTCTCTAGAGCAAATGGTCATTCTCAAGGTTAAAGTTGGGGAACTCTGCACAGCAGTTTCATGAGCAAAGATCTCCATCTGTGCACCCAGAAATTGCCTAGCTGTATGAAGGGTTTGTCGTTCATGCTCTTTGTGGAGTTGTTCAGACAGACCCATCTAATGGTAACCCACTGCTCACAAGGTTAAGTTTTCTTTTTGAACTTCTGTTGTTGTCAAATTAATATAATATACTCTCAATTATCCACAGAAAAGGAGAAAGGCAACCAAGCGGGGAAAGCAAATTTGCAATTAATTTACCAAATTATTGCTCTTTTTATATGATAGACAAGTTGCTTTTCTCTTTGGAACTCAAGTGTTTTGTATGTCCTGGGGGGAGGGCTGGGGCAGTCACAAGGACAAGCCACCCAACTTGTCCCCGCACCTAGGGACCGGGTGGAAGCAAGTGTCTTACTGGGGTGCAGAGGCCTCAGGGTTTAACTAGGGGTTCACAGAATGTTGGGCTCTTTCTTGTCAAGGCAAGTCTGTTAATCTTCTTGGTCTTTCAGGAGCCCATGGCTGACCTACTTAGGGTCTCACCAGAGCACAGCCTGACATAAGGAGCGGGCTACAGTTTGTTCAGGTGGGGGACAGTCCTGGGAGGCATGTTTGAGGGTGCTGACAGGGCTGCCACTGATCAGGGACTAGGCCTTGTCCCCTGGGAATCCTCTAGGACCCAATGAGACCTTCACCTCAGAATGACCCCTGAGGGCTGAAGAAGCTGGGGCATTTATCCACCAGCTCTGCAGCTCTCTGTAGTTGAGAGCTCACCCTGGAGAAGGCAGTGGCACCCCACTCCAGTACTCTTGCCTGGAAAATCCCATGGACGGAGGAGCCTGATGGGCTGCAATCCATGGAGTCGCTACGAGTCAGACAGAACTGAATGACTTCACTTTCACTTTTCTCTTTCATGCATTGGAGAAGGAAATGGCAACCCACTCCAGTGTTCTTGCCTGGAGAATCCCAGGGATGGGGGAGCCTGGTAGGCTGCCGTCTACGGGGTCCACAGAGTCGGACACGACTGAAGCAACTTAGCAGCAGCAGCAGCTCACCCAACAGCAAAACAGTCACAATCAGAGAGAAACAAGAGGCCACTGGCATCCTGGGGAGCCACAGGGGAAGGGGTCGGGCACGGACAGCGTCCAGCACAAGCCAGAACCACTTGGTCTGAGGATTTTTACATCCCTGGTGTACTGCAGAGAATCATCAGTCTTCCAGAGCCCAGGGTGAGGGCAGATTCATACTCTAAGGTGGGAAACGAACTGCAGGTTTTAAATACTGGGACACGCACTCAGCTTAGGGCCAGGCTTTCTGGAAGCTGGATGGAGGGCTGACCCGGGGGTCAGAGGACCTACAGTATCTGTAGATACAGCCGCACCCCAAGGAGCTTGGACAAGTCCCCTCAGTATCCTCTTGGGTCTCAAGTTCTCTGGCATTCAGGATCCCTGTTTCCTTAGCTTTTCTGGTGACTCTCTAAGACTCCATTGTTCTAGAGTCCTCATGAGCACTCAGTCTTGCAGGGTCTCAGATGTGGGCACCACGTTGGTCTTCCCACAAGTGCATGAACGTGTGGGGTTTCAGTCTGAGAATGGAGCATATGAATCCTTGCTTCTTCATCAAGACATTTTTATTAACTCGTAAGAAGAGCATTGAGGCATTTCCCTTCTAATTCTAGAAGTTGGTCAATTTTTTTTTTAAGAGGGAGTCAATAAAAGTGGATCTCTGGGTTCATAGTAGTGCAAGAAAATCTGATTATTTAACTTTCTTTCAGTTTACAACCTATTGTATTCACAGCGGAGCTTGGGTATTTTCATGATGATTAAGGTTTCCTCAAGTGCTTTACTGACATCAACTTGATAATCCAAGGTACCCCTCTTGGGTGTGACAGTATGTAGTCCCTCTTGGGAGCCGCTCACTCCCACCCAACACTCCAACCCAGTAACACTTAGAAGGAAAGGCAGGAGGTAGGGAGAGAAAAGGGGTCATGCTGTGCTCCATCTTGCATGCACGGGGCACGAGGAACAATCACACCCCTTTCCATATCTGCAACCCCTCCACTCTTCCATCCTCAGCATTCCTGTGGCCACTCAAAGTCACTGTTGGCTAGCAGGCCCCCGAGTTTGAGACAGTGTGTACTATCTCCAACTTTGAACTCCTCCATTCCTTGGCTTTTGTTTAATTAAACAAAATTATCTTGGAGTATAGTTGATTCACCATGTTCTGTTAGTTTCAGGTGTACAGAAAAGTGACTCAGTCATACATATCCATTCATCTGTTCCTTTTCAGGTCCTTCCCCCATATAGGTTATTATAGTGTACTGAGGAGAGTTCTCCATGTTCTACAGTAGAGTTGGGGTTGATTGCTCTAGTTTTGTCATCATCAAAGGATACACTTGTGTACCCTTGTGCATCCTCAAGACAATAAAATGAATTTGAATGAGTTAGTTGGAGGTTGGCAGATCATCCACATTTCAGTTATTTTAGGATTTCTGATACTATGCAGGCCCCAGGCAGGGTTGCCGTGAAGACTCATACTCCCTAAGACCTTGACAAGTGGGGAGAGAATTTGGGTAAGGTATTGCAGAGCGGGGAGCTCCTCATTCTTGCCAATCTGTACTCACCACCTGAAGGCCTCTGTCTAGACAGCCTCACTGGGATTCCATCCCATCCATGGAGAAAGGTGTGCTGGGATTCAGTGATCCCATTCCTGGGATGTGCAGACATCACCCCTGTTGGCTCCAACTGAACTCTTTCTTGTTTTTTTTTTTTCTCATGCTGCAAAGGATTTACAATTAGGAGATTAAAAAAAAAAATGTCCAGTGGTCAGCTAGCAGGAACAGTGCTTCTTATACAGTAGCTTTTGCTTTTATACGGAAACTTTGGGCTTGAAGTGTCATCTCAAAATCACATTCAGGCAATTCAATTTAAATCACCAGGGGGATTTTCTTGAGAACTTTGGGATAAATGCCCTCACAAAGTGAGTAATCCTGTCTCCTTTGCACAGGTGCGTGCCTGGACTTCTTTATTGTGGGGTGGCTCTGGGAAGCCCGGCTCTTTTTCATGACACAGGAGATGTGTGGGTGCAGTGGCAGGCTGACCTCAGCATCCTGGGACACACGGGAGGGAGAGGGTCTTTGGATTTGGGGTGGGGCATGAGGGGATTCCCAGTGGTGGGAAGAGGGGTTCCTGCTGGCACAGTGCTTCTGGTTGGCTTTGGTCAGGCCTGATGGTCTGAGACAGCCAGGGAGCAGGTGGGGCCTATAGGCCTCAGAATCTCCTGACTCTATACCAATCCAGAGTCTGGAGGGGTGGGCCTTGGATGGGAGGACAGACAGCCACTGTGAGACTAAGAGCAGGAAGGATCAGACAAGGAGAGAGGGGTGAAAAGCAGTGAGTCAGAGGTGCGGATGAAGAGAGAAAGGAGAGACGTGAAGGTTGGAGTGGAGAGTAGGGGGAAGGCGTGAAGAAGGGAAACTGGAGACCTGGGGAGATGAAGGGGAGGAAGGAGACGGTGAGAGAACAGAGAACCAGTATGAACAGACTAAAAGAAACATGATGGAGATGGCATCTGGAAAGGGGAGGAAAGTGGGAAATAGAGTGAGGAAGAGAAGAGCCAGCAGAATGGAGAGCATGTGACAGGGAGGAACCTTCCAGAAGCCGCCTGGGGTTTGGACGTGGTCAGAGGGCCTGCTGCCGTGGGCAGGGCAAGGGTGAGGGGCAGGGGCCGGGGGAGGCTCGAGTGTAGCACCTGGCGGCCCAGGCCGGCTTCCCAGCAGTGCCCTCCCCCTGCTCCCCACCACCAGCTTCAGGAGGAAACGTTGCAGCTTAATCAGAATTATTTACAAGATAATGGTCCATTGTTTGCACTAAGACAGATGTTGACTGTGGGAACTTTGTGTTTTATGCTCCTTTCCCTGCTCTGCCTTCCCTGGGTGCAGATGGGATCGAAGTCATGTGAGTTATTATTCCCCGAATTGGAAATTTGGAGGCGCCTTCACCCCAGCCCCTACTTGGCTGGGCTGCCGAGCTGGGCCGGCACCAGGCAGGCAGGCAGTGAGCGGGGACAGTAGCGCTGGCGGCAGGGTCAGCCAGGGCCTGTGGTCCCCCTCCCAGCCCCTCGAGGCAGTCTGTGATTAAGAAGGCCTTGTTTCCTTGAGGGGCGGGGAGCAGTAGCCTTTTCTGGTGGACAGGAAGGGCACTCTCTGATTAAGATGCACTTTCTGTTTGTTGAGTCAGGAGGTCACAATTGACATCTCAAATGAAGGTGGCCATCTGGCCTTCTTCTTGCCAAAAGGAAAGAGCAGTCCCTCTGGGGTGGGGGCTTGTATTCCCCCTTTACTTAAACTCACGAGAAGGCTTCCTCTCGTCTTCTGGGGTCACTGGGAGGGCCAGATCTGGACTTGGGATTCCTTCATTCCTCCTCTAAGGGTGGGGTTGGCTGGATGAATGCCTGTCCCCCCTACTCACCTGGAGAGAGCCTGTCCTGAAGGAGGAAAGATAGGGTGGCTTGGGAGGATGTGCCTGTCATGTCTCACTCCCAGCCTCACCTGCGGGCAAGTGGGCCCCTCCAGTGTCACAGGCCCAATGCCAGCTGATCCTTCTTCAGCCTTTCTGGTTGCCGGTCACTTCTGCATAACCAGACTCACCTGTTTAGCAGAACCCATCTTATGCATGAGGCCACCGAGGCCACAACATGTCAGGTGACTTGCCCGAGGTTCTTTGTCTACTCGTTGGAAAAGCCTTCCAACTTCTCAAGCCATGAGCATCCCGTTAGAGAGCCTCCCTGAGCCTCAGCTTAGCCTGTGTACACAGGTGCCAGGCGCCTGCCCGGGAGCTCAGGGACCACAGTGTATGCAAATAGACGTCAGGTGCTGCGCTGTAAGCCTGGTGAAGAGTATGTGCTAGGTGATAGTGGGTTTCAGCTATATTATTCCATATACAGTTGACTCCTGACCACTGGGCTCCCCTGGTGGCTCAGACAGTAAAGAATCTGCCTGCAATGCAGGAGACCCAGGTGCAATCCCTGGGTCAGGAAAATCCCTTGGAGAAGGGAATGGCCACCCACTCCAGTATTCTTGTCTGGAGAGTTCCATGACAGAGGAGCCTGGTGGGCTACAGTTCATGGGGTCACAAAGAGTCACATAGGACCGAGTGACTAAGGTGATCGATTAGGGTACTTGGGGTGCTCATCCCCTACACAGTCAAAAGGGGTATAACTTTTCACTCCCCCAAACTTAACTACTAATAGCCCACTGCTGACTGGAAGCTTTACTGATATCATAGTTAACATATATTCTGTACATTATATGTATTATGTATCATATTTTTATAATAAACTAAGCTACAGCAAAGAAAATATTAAAAAAAAAAGAAAAAATACATTTGCAGCACATACATAAATTTACTGAAAGTATCCTCATGTAAGTGGACCTGATCAGCTCAGATCCACATTGTTCAAAGGTCACCTGTATTGCATTTCCAGTATCAAGCTATGACAAAGAAAAAAAGTCAAAGTAATACAATATCATAGAGTCACATTTGAATGCTAAAACCCCCAGTAGTGGAAACAAGAAAGCCACCTTCTCAGCTGAGTGGAATCAGACCCGCCATTTGGACAGCCGAGAAAGTCTGATGGCCATTGCTCCTAACACTGCCCCCGCCCTGGATTCCTTGAGAGGTTGCCAGAAATCAATTATAACTGGAGGTTTTGTCCCATTCTAACCCAGCATCTTGGCTCTGGTGTTCAGGGACATGGCTTTATCCTCTTGATCTCCCCATGCCCAAGCATCACCTACAGGATCAGGTCCTCTGAGCTACCCCTCCATCTATCAATTTTGATTTTAAATCATAAATGCTTAGCTATGTGCCAGGGCCAACTCTAATTTTAAATACCATATATATATATGAAAGAAAGTCATGAATGTTATTCTTTCATCTAATCCTTATATTATAAAAATCCCCTGAGGTAGATGTAATTTTTATTCTTCCCATTTTACATATGGGGAAATGGAGGCACAGAGAAGACACTTACTTACCTTACCCAAGGTGACTCAGCAAGCACACGAGGGTCTGATTCATTCAGGCAATGGAGCTATCCCGAGATGACATTTTGTTGCTCACCCTGTGGGCTTTCCGAAGCCTTTAATCCTTGTTTGCACGTGGATTCAGTCGCTTCAGTCGTGTCTGACTCTTGGTGATGCTATGCACTGTAGATCTCCAGGCTCTCTGTCCATGGGATTCTCCAGGCAAGAATACTGGAGTGAGTTGCCGTGCCCTCCTCCAGGGGATCTTCCCAACCCAGGGATCGAACCTGGGTCTCTCACATCTCCAGCATTGGCAGGCAGGTTCTTCACCCCTAGCACCACCTGGGAAGCCCTTAAACTTTGTTTGGGATATGTCAAAAACGAGCAGACCAACAAAAAATAAAAATAGCGTTTTCTTGCCATCCTGTACATCTGGGTCCTGGGAGAAAATGTGGCAATTCAAGCGGAGATTGCACCCATAGGTAGAACCTGGGAACAGGCAGGATGGGGCGCTGGGTGTAGTCAGATGAGCTCCATGTGACCCACCCAGCTGAGGACTTGCCTGTGACCCTGAGCAGGTCTCTTCCTGTCCCTTCACCATCCTCACCTCATCATGAATGAGGAAGTCCCACCAGATCATCCCCATCCCAAGGTTTCTTCCATCTTGCGGTCTGCAAATTAATTATTTTTAAGGCTGTATTTATTATACTTCTCAACCTCCAGGAAAAGACCGTCTACCCAGCCCTCCCCGAAGTGAGAGGGCCTCAAGGAAACCTGACCCCTCACCTTGCAATTGTTCTCTGGGGTCCAGGTGGGGGAGAGTGGAGAGTGGGTGGCCCACCGCACCAGTGGGCCCTCCAGACGGGGGCGGCCATGGGCCCAGCCCCCAGCTGGGAGGGCAGCAGAGGTCAGACTAGGATAATATTTATCAACCCTCTGCCCACCGTGTCAGGCTCTAACCAGACCCCAGCGTCACTGGAGATCACAGCTCCTGTCTTTTAAAGGTCCCACAGAGCCGCTTCACATGCGACCAATTACCTCTGTCAAGCAGGGGAAGGAGGTCCTGCCTGGTGGGTGGGATCTGAACTTGAGCTTCCAGAGGTCGACGACAGGGTCTTAGGCCTTTGAGCCTGTCACTCCCCTATAACCAGACCTTTTCTGTTAAAACTGTTTAAATTACAAACCAGTAATAAAAGGATCATATGTGTTTCCCACCGAACAGGTTCTTTAGGGCTATTATGATAATTAAAAACATATGGTGCCTGCGCCAGTCAGAGGGAAACCGCAGATGTACAAATTAGGTATTATATAAGGGTTTTCTGCTTTTGCCCTTTTAAAAACGTCAACCGGAGAAGTTTAGAGAGATAAAATGGCAATTGTGCAGATAGTAGGTAGCATTTTGGTTTTAGAATCATTAAATATATAAACCCTTTTCTTTAGACTTAATAGGAATAAACGGCTCCTCATCTAGGAAGGAGAGGAGAAAAGTACCGAGGCCGGGAGTTTACAGGGAAGAGGCTGCTTTCCACCACACAGGGTCTTGGATACCGTAGAATTCTTTGCATTTTTTATGATGTTGATCTGCCCAGACAAAGAGGATTATATTTATTAACTATTGAGCTATATTATAATTGGATTGACAGGAGCCAAGATAAAGATTTCCTTACATTCAAACTTTTTAACTTTTTAAAAGGCAAAGATGCAAGTATTGATCAGTCTAGAAACAGTCATTTGTTTTCATTTAAAATACGCAATTGATTTTGAGAAGGTGATAAATACTGCTAATTAAAAAAAAAAATTGGGAGGGTTTCTGTGGTCCCTGTCCATGACTTTTTCCAATGCAGACATAGAATACAAGTCAACTTCTACTGAGCTGTTCATATTGAGAGGGTCCTGGGCTGGCTGGGGACCCAGGCAACATCCAGCTGTGCTCTGGGGCAGCGAGGAGGATGCACTGGGTCTGGGTCCTGATGTACTTGGATCTGGGCTAGATGACGAAGAATTTAGCACGTTGTCACTGTGTGTCTCTGCTACAAAAACCCCACTGGACTGCTCTAAAGAAGGAGGTGACGGGTGAACAGCTGGGAGGAGCTTGATCCCCACTACCTCTGCTCCTCAGAGCCTCCATTCTTCCACTCCTGAAAATAAGTCCTTCCTGAGACAACCCAGCCAGAGCCAGGATGGCCTCATCTCTGACCTGCAACCCTTCTTCCATGTTATGTGGTAGTGTCTACTTAAGAAAGTTGAGCAAAAAGCCAAATTTCTAATCAATACAAACAATGTGCAGAGAGGAGGTTCTACTTACTGCCCAGCTGCCTGAACATTCAGATGACCAGAATTTTTTGAATCCTGGCGTATAATTATTGACATTCATAATAATGAGTAGAGACCAGTTCTGCTCGACACATTTTTGTGTTGAGGCATTTATGATATGATACATTTCCTTAGAATGCAAGGAGATCAAACTGGTCAGGCCTAAAGGAAATCAACCCTGAATATTCATTGCAGGGAATGATGCTGAAGCTCCAGTGCTTTGGCCACCTGATGAGGAGAGCTGACTCATTGGAAAAGACCCTGATGCTGGGAACGATTGAGGGCAGGAAAAGAAGGGGGCGGCAGAGGATGAGATGGTTGGACAGCATGAGTGGACACTCAAAGGACAGGAATTTGAGCAAATTCTGGGAGACAGTGAAGGATGGAGGAGCCTGGCGTGCTGCAGTTCATGGGGTTGCAAACAGCCGGACATGACTTAAAGACAGAACCACACACATTTCTGAAGATCCTGACGAGGCTGCAAGGCCCTGTAACCAGAAAGTGGCCTTTTGCAGTCACCCTGGCTGAAGGCAAGTCTGGGCTCCTGAGGAAAAATGTTCTTTGAAATTCCTCCTTAGGTGTTGAGTCCTTTGTCCCACTGCTCTCCTTTGCCCTCTAAACCGTACGGAAGGCACAGTGTCCTGTGCGCTTTCGGGGAGCAGTGGTCTGAACCTGCCTCTGGGTCAGGTGGGCTCAGAGAGCTTGTGACAGAATAAATCAGAGGAGAGTTCTTGCACCTCCGATCTACTATACAAAAACAGTCTGGGGTGCTAGGTAGGGCAGTGCTTTCCAACCAAGAGTGTTCCCCTGACCGGGGACACTTGACAATGTCTGGAGATAGTGAGGCGCTGCTGGTATCTACTGGGTAAAGGCCAGGGCAGTTAGCAGTGTCCTGCAATGCAAGGCGTTATCAGGCCCAGCACGTCAGTAGTGCAGGACTGAGGAATCCTGGGGGACAGGTGGGAGTACCCGGCCCTCAAGTGGAGTTACAAGCTGCGTAAATGGCAACAAGTTGAATGACAAGACTTACCACCCAACTCAATTGTGGCATTCGGCGCTCGCTCCGCAGACACACTCCCTTCAGCTCATGTCACCTTTGGACCCTATGGCTTTGTGAAAACTTTGTAAGAAACCCTGCGGCGGGGTGGGAGTTAGATTGGGGAGGCAAAATTTTCCAGCACATTCCTCCCAACTCAAAGTGGTGTGTGGGGAGGGGGCCGCCGAGCAGACCGCCAGAGTTGGTCTCTTCTTCTCTGCACCCCCCACCCCCACGCCACGAGGGAGAGCAAGCCTGCAGCTTTACTGCACATGTAGGTATTACCACTTTAACTTTCACTGAGGTAAAATAACACCTTGTCACTCAGTTCAAGTACCAGTCACCAAATGAATTAATTGTAATAACTGTTGTCAGCGGAACAAAGGACTTGTTGCTTTCCTAAGCAGATTGCAGCGCCACTAAGAACTCTGTACGAACGTTCCCATTGGGCAGGCTGGCGGAAACTAGTCAGAACATAATTGTATCTGTCTATCTCTTTACTTCGTTTTTAAGGGCTGAGGAATGGAGTTAAAAACCTATATTTTAAACATATCAATAAATATACCCCTTTTTGTGTTCATGACGTCTCCTCAAAAACATGGAGTCTTTAATAAATTGTCCATGAAAATAGCATTTGCTGCTGATGGTCCCAAATCAGGGCCAGCTGTAGAGGCTGCCTGTAGACTCTAAGTCATGAAGGGAATTATGCCCAATTACCCTCCCATAAAACACCCTCTCATTTCTGGGAGTTATCAAAACACATCCCGTGGACAAGCGGTCAGCTGTCCCCTGCTCCTCAAAAGGAGACAAGTGGGCCTCACGCTGGGCCCGGGCGCTCCTGACTGCCTCCGCCCGACACCAGCGGCTTGTTTGCACTCAGCCTCTTTTTCACAGTCACCCTTCCCATTTTTTTTGGCTCTGGCTTTTTCACATCTTAGCACATTTCCCACTTTAAGAAGCCCCATAGGGAATCTTCTAAGAAAAGCCTTGCTCCTGGAGAGGGCAGGGTGGGAGTGGCCTGGGAGGCTGGTCGCTCAGGAGTCTGTGGCCAGAAGACTGTATCCTCCAGCAGACTTGGGCTCACCTTCATGGTGGGGGTGTCCTCTGGAGCTTGGCCGTCAGCGACAGACTGAGGGTGGCATCCTCGATGTGTCTGCTTCTGGCTTTGCTGAGGTCCAAAGTTGGGGACTTTCCAAAGAAGGGTCCCAAGGAAGCTGCATCCGACTCCCAGGCTAAGCCTTCTTCAGGGCAGAGTACAAATAGTTGTACCCATTCTATTCAACAGGGATACACACTCTCCAGTTGACACCACCTTATCAGTGCTGACCCCACACTTCTTTCTTCCACACCTCCTCCTCCTGCTGCTTCTCCAGCCTCCTGGACTCACGTGACCCCAGCATCCAGCTCCATCCCAGAGTCCAGATGCCTGAGTCTCCCCCACAGCATCTCCGATGCCGCTTAGGTAGCCTGCTTTGTTTTTAGAGCTCACTGAGGCTGAAATTGGTTCCTCCGCAATGAAATGGAAGATTCCTAGACTATCCAGAGCTAGAAGTCATCTTAGAGGTCATTTTCCAGATGCAGACTAGGGAGAGGGCTTGCCCTTGGTTGTTGAACCAGAGACAACAGTTGCTGCTGTTTCTAGGTGTCCAGGCAGGTCCCTGTCACTGGCCCTCATTCTGCCATCTGGGGTGGCAGCCTCACCCTCTTGGGGATTGGTACCTAAGCAGAGGAGGTGTTCCTGTGACTTATCCCTGCAGTGCTGAGGCAATTTTTACTACTCCCCTCCCCTACCGAGGGCCAGGACACTTCAGAAGCAAGGGTAAGAGGCAGGCTTCTTAGTTTATTGTAGCCCTGTTCAAATACGCTATATGTTTGAAATGGTATAGTCATCTCTGGCTAGAACAAGCTGCCACTTGCAAAAATGCCGAGAAGAGCCCTGATCTGGAAAAAAATAGAAATCTCTCCTGCTTCTAAGACTGCTCTTCTCTGCAGGAACCTGGGAACACAGCCTGCATTAGGAAGGCGGGCTCCTGGCACAACCCTGGAGAGGAGACTCCTGGACTATTGGTCACATGACGGTGCCAGGCTCCTGTGCTAAGAGGAGGCTGTGAAGTTGGACAAAGAATCACAGCAGAGGAACAGACACAGGAAGTGGGGAAGGAGGTGGAAAGGGGCAGAACTCAGGCCGTGTGGAGGAAACAGTGAGAGTTCCTGGGGTCTCCACCTAGACTCAGCTGGCTTGGTGCCAGAGAAGGAAGAAGCAGTTTTTTCTCCCAATCTTTTAGAAAAAAAGAGTCTGCAACAGGAAGTGAATTTGGTCATTGGTTCATTTATTTAGCACATATCAAATTGTTCCAGAGAGCTGGGAGATGGTTACCAACAAAGCAGTCGAGGTTCCAGCCCTCATGGGACTTGCCTTCTATGGGGGACACTGACAATAAAAAAAGACAAATGAAAGTTCAGTTCAAGATAAACGATATGAAGATGATAAAGTGGCAAAGGCCTAGAGGAGTAATATGGGAAGGTGGGGATCACATATCCTTAAGTTAGGGAGGCCCCTCTGAGGAGGTAACACTGGAGGGAGCCATGCAGAAATTAGGGGGGTACATGTTCCAGGAGAGGGGAGAGTGAAGATAAAGACCCTGGGGCAGAAAAGGAGCAGACATCTGGGGCTCTTAGCTCTCAGGTCCGTGCACACTGTGTGTGTGACCAGCATTTCTGCAGGCTTTCTTGGACATTGAAATTTCATTGAGCTTCTCTATGGCCGTGTGTGGTCAACAGAGTTGGGCCTGGGGTTCTCGTCCCCCTTTTTGCAGGAGGGTGAACTGAAGGTCCAAGAGGAAACAATGACTTGCCCTGTAATTTATAGGCAGGAAAGTTCCTAAGCCTCCAGACTCCCAACCCTTGGCTTCTTCTGCTGTCCTGAAAACTTCTGACTGCTCCCAGGACTCAGGTGCTTCCTGTAAGCCTGGCCTGCCATATTGGAGGACTTCTGGGTCTTGGGAATGCACCATGACTGACTCTTTGCATACTAACCCCCTCTTGCAAATGACACTTGAAACTAAGAGAGTTTGTCACATGACTTTGGGAACATGACACCATGAGAAATAAAGAAAGCCATCCCTCCAAGTCCTCCAAGATGAGGGTCACTCATCTCCACAGACCAAGACTGCCCCTGCCAGAACTCATTCTTTTGGTGAAAGTCTATAGTTTTCCTCTTAGGGATGCTGTGGCTAGAGAGCTGGAGCTAGTCAGGACTCTTAATGGCCACACCCAACAAGTCACCTAGAAATCCTGAACCAAAGCCTTGGAAATCTGAGTCAAGTTTCTTTGGAGAAAGACAGCTGACTTTCCATTAAGGATTATTTCTCACTCCAGCCTTTGGCTGTGAAGCGTCACCGCGTGCTGACCTTGGCTGTGAAGCATCGCCCCGTGCTGACCTTGGCTGGCACGAGGCTCAGCTCTCCTTGATGCCTTCCAACAGTGGCTGTGATGGTAGATGCTGCTCCCCTGAGGTGCAGGGGCACCTGTTGCCAAGACTGGCTGTCCCGTTCTCATTTCAGGATCTGGTTCTCATCTGGGCAAACTGCTTTCAAATGAATAAGTATTTCTAGATAATTTTTTGCAGTGTTTTTTCTCCCAGCTGGTTGCTATATTATTTGCATCTCATGCCATTCTTTCCTCTGTGGGAGACAAGAGGTAGCCCACCTTTTGTATTAGCTGTGACACTATCTGCTTCCCAACATCAAAAGGTGAAATTAGGAACTATAGCAACCTTAAATACCCTATGAGCTCTCAAAGTTTAATGGTTAAGTGGACAGACTGCTTTCCCCTCCCCCAGAAATATTTGTGATGTTCTACACACATAGGCGGGAAGGCAATGGCACCCCACTCCAGACTCTTGCCCGGAAAATCCCATGGATGGAGGGGCTTGGTGGGCTGCAACCTATGGGGTCGCTAAGAGTCGGACACGACTGAGCAACTTCCCTTTCACTTTTCACTTCCACGCATTGGAGAAGGAAATGGCAACCCACTCCAGTGTTCTTGCCTGGAGAATCCCAGGGATGGGGGAGCCTGGTGGGCTGCCGTCTCTGGGGTCACACAGAGTCAGACACGACTGAAGTGACTCAGCAGCAGCAGCAGCACACACATAGGGGATGATTCCCAATGGGGACAGAGGACTGGGATAAGCTTGGACTCAAGTTGGGGGAGGAGACCCTTTGAGAAGAGGTGCAAGGCCTCTAGGGGCTGTTCTTAAAAGAAGAGTCCAGGGGTATACTGTTTCCTTGGGGAGGTTGGCTTATAGGTGCCCCCAGAAAGTACATGACTAGTTTAGACAGCTCATCTTAATAGCAGGGCCATGCTCCTTTCACTGCTGTTGCCAAGGGCCAGGCACAGAGAGAGGGCTTGCATAGCAACAGGAGAGTTAAGGTTGGATAAGTGTGGATGCCAGGCCTTTCTAGATTCTAGTCGTTCCAGAGCTCTTCTTACAGGGGTGCTTATGTGGATGCAAGTGACTCAGATTGAAGCCCCTTTGGTGCCATGTTGGGAAGAGTGACAGGCCAGACCCTAGTGTGTTAACAGAACTGAATGTAGGCACTTTATAAGAATTGAGCGTATGTAAGCATGTGTGTGTGTTTGTGTTTGGGTACACATATGTGTGTGTAATAGCTTTTTAATCAATGAACTTCACCGCCCCCCCTGCTCTCTGCTGAATCCTGTTGGAGTTATTCATGAGTAGGAAACAGTCAAAGCATGGTTTGAATTTAGTCGATGCAGCCCTTCATGGAAGAGTGAGAGCTGGGAGGCCAAGGGCTGAGGCCCATCACCTGGGCTTGATATTGTAGGGAAACGTCTACATCGGCACAGGTTGACACTGGCTACCTCCACTTGGGCAGTCCCTACCCGTCATCCCCTGGGTCTGAGCAGGGGGTTCCTGAGTTTGCAGGATACAAAGTCAGGAGATACTATGCGGCAGTCACTAATTCTCTCATTCGCTCATTCCTTATTTCATTCACCAGTATTTATGCACCATCTCTTATATGCCAGTTATTCCTCCAAGCATCTGGGCACAAGAATGAGCAAAGTGTCCATAGTCCCCACAAAGCCGTTTCCCCGCTGCTCTGGCCCACCAAGCCCTTACCTCCTCTAAGAGCCCCTCTCAAAGGATGAGCCCCTCTCTTGCTGGTGCGGCACTCACCTTCACTCCTCCAGGGACAACTCAGCCAGCGGAGGCTGCGACCCCATGTAGAGCCTTGCTCTGTCTGTACCCTCAGATGACTCTGTGGGCCCGGGCACATGGCGTCGACTACAGGGAGAGAAACGAGATCACAGGACCAGCGACATCTTCCCGTGTTTGTTCATTCAGCAAATATTTCCTGAGTCTCTGTGCTGGCTCCTCTTCTAGGCACTGCAGACCCAGCAGTCAAGAAAATCTCCTACAGGGAGGTCCTTGGGGTAGGGCGAGGCCCAACCTGTCAATGAAGTAACTCCTTGGTGGGGGGCGATAAGACTCTAGAGAAAAATAAGGTAAGGAAGGGATTTGGGGAGTGCCCGGGTGGAGTTGCTACTTTATGTTGGGGGGATAGAGACGAAGCCTAAGAGGTGATATTTGAGAAAAGACCTGAAGGAGGCTGGAGAGTGTGTAGGAGGGTCTGGGGAGCACGCTGTGGATGAGGCCCCAGGCCTGAGGTCATGAGCAGCTTGTATAGCTGAGGAGAGAACTGGTAGGACAGGGTCAGGGAGGGGCACAGCGACAGTCCAGAGCCTGCTGGGCTATCCTGAGGACTCCAGCCACGGGGGCTCTGCAGGCCCTGGGCACAGACGGGCTCCGAGCTTAGGAGAATGCTCTGCTGTCACCATCTTAAAAGTGTTTGAACCAGGGCCCTTGCATTTGCATTTTGTGGTGGGCTCCACAAATTATGGGGTGGTCTGACCCCAGTTTACATATGCCAGAGTGAGCCGCTGGCGCTGAGGAGGGGCCCGTGGTGGGGGCTGGGCAGAGGAGGCCATGCAGGGAGGTGGTGAGTGATCGTGGCGCTGCAGATGCGAGTTTGAATGGGGACATGAGCCCTGAGGACCCTCTGCCTGCTCTAAGTTCCTCAGTCTTAGATCTGACCTGGGCCCTCCCTCTGTCCACCCCCATGCCCCAGCCCCCACATTCCCGGAGCACCAGGTTCACTCCTGAACTTCACTTTCCTTCTCATATCCTCTTCATTCACCTCCCTCTTCCTTACCTCCTGGGGGCATAGGTAGCTGTCCAGTAGACACAAGTGGTCTTACTCTTGTCTCAGAAGAAAATGTCTGCATGGCATTTTCATGCCTGGTACTCTGGGTTAGATAGCCAGGCTCTGGTCTCAGGAGTGGGAACCCGCTGCCCCTCACCATCCACGCTCCCCTCCCTGCTTCCTCCTGTGCCCCACAGGGTACATTTCCGGGTCTGGCTGCCCTGTGAGTCCTAAGGGGTTTGCTTCTTGCAAAGCTCCTGCATGTGGCATGCGGCTCAGACCTGTTTCTCAGCCTTCCTTCCAGGCGAGCAGTCAGTGAGAGCAGCTGGCCCTTTCTGGAGAAGCATGGTTCTTTAGGAATGTGCACCCAGGCCTGCTCCTGCCAGCCTCAGTTTCTCTGATCACATGCTCTTCAGAGCTGCATTTCAAATATACCTCTCACTGGTTTTATTTCTTTGGGATCTGAAGTCTATTTATTTCATATGCTTTGTGGAGCATATGTTGAAAAATAGTCTTCTGATTTAAATAAGAAGTGAAAAAAAATCAAGTCTTCAACTTTTACTTATTTTTTCCCCCCTTCCATTTCATTACACCATCTCTTCAACACCAAAATATCACACATACAAAGGCTTAAAAAAATCAGATGGGGGTGGAGTGGTGATTGTAGCGTAAATTTGCTTTCTGGCCGAGGCCTTGTATGCCAAGTTTTAGTCTGAATTACATATTTACAGCTGAGTATAAACCCCTGAAAAAACAGGATTTATCATGGAAATAGTGACACCACCTCAGCCAGTGTGGTGTTCTTGGGGACCATGGTAATATACTGTGCAGAGAAATCAGTTCATTAGTTAGTTATAAACAAAGGACAGAGATAGTAAATTAGAGTAGGTATTTCAGCCGTTTTCTATGTATTTATGACACCAAAATATGCAGCTGCATTTTATTCCTTGAGATAGTATTTAAGTATTTTAGATTTAAAGCGCATTTTTAGATATGGCCATGGTGCATTTTTGCCATGGTCGTTCTTGTTCCTCTGTAGTTTTATTCGTGGTATTTTCTTCCTTCTCTGTTGCTCATTAGAAAAATGTTAAAAATCCATTTTCGTCTGATTAATAATAAAGCTGATCACATGTAACCTAATTTTCATTCCGTGCTGCCCCTGTCTGTGGAGTCATATACAAAGTGACCTTTGAATCGCCAGTGGACTCATAAAGTACAATAAGCACCATTGTCCTGTCAAAAATTGAAGATGTTTTACATCATTACAAAATTTAATGTTCCATCTTTTCAAATGCACTACTTTTCAAAGGCCACATTCCAATTGAAGCTCATTAAAATCAGACTCAAGTTTCCTGTGGTGGGGATGAAGAGAGTTTCGCAGGCAATGGGAGGAAAATGAATCACTCTTTTAAAACAGATATGGTTACATATTAGTTTTGAAAGGTACGGGGACGGCAGAGCCTCCGCTGCCGGCAACAGTGCGGCTTTTGTGTGGATAGATCCAATAACTGCCTCCCAGTCTCTCTGCCTTCACCCACACTGTATCCTATTTACTTAGGAATAAATCAGCTCTCTAAATAAAATTGTTGTTTTAAAGTTCCGAGGTGGAATGTGAAGGGGTTTTTGGCCCTACAATTTCAGATTTTTGAAGAATGCTCATCTGACTCAGAGACCTGAGAGTTTGGAAGCTGAGTCATTGAAGGAAGTTTCCTGCGGGGAATTGAGGGGGTCAGCCAGCAAAATGCGTGATGCTTCCTGGACAGAGATGCTTGGTGGATTTAAGACTCAGTTCATTCAGTTATCAGGGACCTGGGAGTTCTGAGCCTGGCTTGCAAAGAAAGTGTGTTCAGGTCTTCTTCTCAAATTCTCCCTCGATTTTAATCCTGGGCTTCTTGCCTGTTTCTTGGCCACATCAGAGTGCTGAGGACGTAGCCTGGCCTCATCTTACTTTCTTTCTGGCAGATTCCACCGCTCTGAAGGTGTTGGATTGTGTGACATAAGGCAAGCTCCCTTCTCCCATGGGGCTAATAAGGCAGTCAAGTTGTTCAAAAGCCCTGGTTTTACAGAACATGAATGCATATCTTTCGAGCTGTCCTCTTCCAGAATCATTTCAGTTGGACAGTTGTCCACGTCAAGCTCTGGGAGATAGTGATGGGCAGAGAAGCCTGGTGTGCTGCAGTTCATGGGGTCACAGAGTCAGACGCGACTTAGCAACTGAACAGCGACAGGGCACTAACGATATCTTGAGGCTGACATGGGTCACGTCACCAGATTATTCCTAAGATGGGGCGGGGGCTTTAGTTCCTCATTGATCAGGATTGGGCACTTAGGCGAATGAGGGTCGTCCAGGTTCTACACAGACTCTTTTGTACCGTAGTGCCCTATTTACAAGGACAAGCATTAGCATCAAGTAGAACTGAGTTCCCACTTTTGCCACTTGTAGCTGTGTGACCTCAGATAGGTTGCTCTGCTTTGCAAAACTTCAAATTTCTCGGGGATAATACGACATGACTGTGACTGTATCATATCATACTTGGAAGGGATACATCTGAGGCTGAGTTATTGATCACTGGGAATGTGATGGCACCCCACTCCAGTACTCTTGCCTGGAAAATCCCATGGACGGAGGGGCCTGGTGGGCTGCAGTCCATGGGGTCGCTAAGAGTCGGACACGACTGAGCAACTTCACTTTCACTTTTCACTTTTATACATTGGAGAAAGAAATGGCAACCCACTCGAGTGTTCTTGCCTGGAGAATCCCAGGGACGAGGGAGTCTGGTGGCTGCCGTCTATGGGGTCACACAGAGTTGGACACAACTGAAGCGACTTAGCAGCAGCAGGAACAGGAATAAGCTACTGGCTATGAAGGTGGCAGATTAGTTTTTGTTTTAATTATATCTAGAAAACGATTAGCTAAGATCAATCCTTGAAACGTAAGAGAGCTCAGAGAGCTAAAACAAGGAGAGGCAAAGTGTTTTTTCCCTGATCATATGACTAAAATTGTCTTTTTTGCACCTCAGTTGTAGCAGTTAGCTACTGCTGTGTAACAAACCACCCAAATACTTAGCGGTTTAAAATGACAACCACACACATTTTCTATAAGCAACTAAATGATTCTGCTGATCCAGGCTAGTCTCAGTTGATCTTAACCAGACTTGCTTATGCCTCTATCTCTATCTGGCTAACGGGCCACCTGGGACAGGCTAGGCTAGGGCGGGTTTGGCTGGGGTTACTTGGTTCTGTCTCATGTGTCTCTCCTCCCCCAGAAGGCTGGCCTGGACTGGTTCTCATGTCAGAGGCAGGGTCCAAGGCAGCAAACAGATGCAACAGGCACTTATGCCTGACTATGCCTGCACTGCACAGAGCCACTGTTGCCCATTGAATAAAGCATGCCACCTGGCCAAGCCCACAGTCAGCTCGGGAGGAGGCCTAAAAAGAGCATGAAGCAAGAAGGTATAAGCTTGCAGCCACTAGTGCAATCCATCAACCGCCTTCTGGCCCCAAATCCCCAGTGGACCCATCCAGTGGTGTGAACAGGATGGAATCAAATGTCTTAGAAGATAGCTTCAATCCTCCAGTCTCAGGACACCACTAACAGTGAGATGTTCTATTATATTTTCTAGTGTGTTCTGAGGTCCTAGCTGAAATAGCCTGCTCTATCACCACGGGATACTTCCTTACCATGAAGGAAATCTGCCTTATTCTTTCTGCTGGTAGATTCTCTTTTTGAGAACACAGAACACATCTTGGAAAGATTTTCTGGCTTCTTGACTTCCACAGGCGCATGGCTGGAATGGGGTAGTGGGCCTGCTGAGAGTGACAGCTCTGTCCTCCCCGCCGCCTCCCACACCCCTCGCTGGCCTCCTCCCTTTCCCTCCATCCTTTCCTGATGTCTTGCCCCTGGGAATACCCATGCTCACCCAGTGGTTCTGGGATGGAGGACATGTTCTATCTTCCCTGGTGGCTGACATTCTCACAGGCCACTCCATCCTCTCCCTTCTGCACCCACATCTGAGCTCTGATTCTACTTATACTGTTGGGGTTTGAGTTGCAGTAAAAGGGCCAGCTCTTAGGCAAGTTGGAGTCTCTGCAGTGAGTCCCTAGAATGTTCATCTTACCACTGAAGGCAAGAAGACGATGTCTCTCAGGGAACCAAGGTCCAGAGTCTGACCCTGTAAGTGTGGGCATGCTGAAGGCAGTGGGATCAGATGCCTGAGAAGCAGTCCTGAGTGTGGCCCACCTGTGTGTGCATGAGCAGGGCTACACGTGTGCACGTATGGAGTGTGGGGAAGAGCTGGAAATCAGACCCCCATCTACTTCTCCAAAGAATGGCTAGGGTGGGGCCTGGGACCCTGACAAGCTGTCCATCAGCCAAAAGATGCTCTGGCTGGAAAGCAGCCATCACAGAGTCCTCTGTGCTCTGGGCCCCAGGACCTGTGGGAGCCCTGAAACACTGGGACTCAGGAAATCACAGCTCATCCCCAGGCCTCAGGCGAGCCCTTGAGGCTTCCTGCACTTTCCTTCCTCCCCAGGGACTCTTTCTCACCCGGGCATCCTTGGTGTTCAGGCAATCCCAGCCCTTCCAGGAGCTCTTTGCAAGCCCTCTCTGCTGTGTGACCCCACAGAGGCCATCCTCAGAGCCTTGGGCAATAGGTCTCTGCTGATCAGACAGGGCAGAGGTTGTGCCCACAGGAAGCAGGTGGCTGTGGTTGCAGGTGGGCTCAGCATTTTCCAAGACCTCTGTGAGTCCATCAGTCCTCATTTTATCTAGAAATGTTTTCATCAAAAGAATTAGCTTCTGGAATTATGAGCACTGACGGTTTGTTTAGAACCTCCAAAAGCTGAGATTCCATCTGAAGCAGATCTTATAAAAACCACTATTCAGGTGAAACTCAGTTCAGTTCAGTTTAGTCGCTCAGTCATGTCCAACTCTGTGTGACCCCATGGACTGCAGCATGCCAAGCCTCCCTGTCGATCACCAACTCCTGGAGTTTACTCAAATTCATGTCTATTAAGTTGGTGATGCCATCCAACCATCTCATCCCCTGTCGTCCCCTTCTTCTCCTGCTTTGAATCTTTCCCAGCATCAGTGTCTTTTCCAATGAGTCAGTTCTTTGCATCAGGTGGCCAAAGTATTGGAGTTTCAGCTTCAGCATCAGTCCTTCCAATGAACATCCAGGACTGATTTCTTTTAGGATGGACTGGTTGGATCTCCTTGCAGTCCAAGGGAGTCTCAAGAGTCTTCTCCAACACCACAGTTCAAAAGCATCAATTCTTCAGTGCTTAGCTTTCTTTATAGTCCAACTCTCACATCCACACATGACTACTGGAAAAACCATAGCTTTGACTAGACAGACATTTGTTGGCAAAGTAATGTCTCTGCTTTTTAATATGCTGTCTAGGTTGGTCATAACTTTTCTTCCAAGGAGCAAGCGTCTTTTAATTTCATGGCTGCAGTCGCCATCTGCAGTGATTTTTTGGCATCCCCCCAAAATAAAGTCTGTCACTGTTTCCACTGTTTCCCCATCTATTTCCCATGGGACTAGACACCATGATCTTAATTTTCTGAATGCCGAGTTTTAAGCTTTCTTCACTCTCCTCTTTCACTTTCATCAAGAAGCTCTTTAGTTCTTCACTTTCTGCTATAAGGGTGGTGTCATTTGCATATCTGAGGTTATTGATAATTCTCTCGGCAATCTTGATTCCAGCTTGTGCTTCATCCAGCCCAGCATTTCTCATGATGTACTCTGCATAGAAGTTAAATAAGCAGGGTGACAATATACAGCCTTGACGTACTCCTTTTCCTATTTGGAACCAGTCTGTTGTTCCACATCCAGTTCTAACTGTGCTTCCTGACCTGCATACAGATTTCTCAGGAGGCAGGTCAGGTGGTCTGGTATTCCCATCTCTTTCAGAATTTTCCACAGGTTGTTGTGATCCACACCGTCAAAGGCATTGGCATAGTCCATAAAGCAGAAGTAGATGTTTTTCTGGAACTCTCTTGCTTTTTTAATGATCCAGCAGATGTTGGCAATTTGATCTCTGGTTCCTCTGCCTTTTCTAAATCCAGCTTGAACAACTGTAAGGTCATGGTTCACACACTGCTGAAGCCTGGCTTGGAGAATTTTGAGCATTACTCTACAGGTGAGACTAGTTCTTTAGGAAAAGAAATGGTAACCAACTGGTAAGTTCAACTGACTTTCTCTGCCTCTAAACTTATAATCAAAAGTTACAGTTGTTGGTCATGGTTGCAGACTTGCTTTGAAGACTAGAGGCAGCCCTTGCAGGGGACAGAGGGAGGCTGAGACCAGCTGACAGGGCTGTGTGCCTCCTCTGGAGTATTTTCCTGGCCTCTTGAGACTGGAACTCAGTTCAGTTCAGCTCAGTCGCTCAGTCGTGTCCGACTCTTTGTGACCTCATGAATCACAGCACGCCAGGCCTCCCTGTCCATCACCAACTCCCGGAGTTCACTCAGACTCATGTCTATTGACTCCGTGATGCCATCCAGCCATCTCATCCTCGGTCGTCCCCTTCTCCTCCTGCCCCCAATCCTTCCCAGCATCAGGGTCTTTTCCAATGAGTCAACTCTTCGCATGAGGTGGCCAAAGTACTGGAGCTTCAGTTTTAGCATCATTCCTTCCAAAGAAATCCCAGGGTTGATCTCCTTCAGAATGGACTGGTTGGATCTCCTTGCAGTCCAAGGGACTCTCAAGAGTCTTCTCCAACACCACACTTCAAAAGCATCAATTCTTTGGCGCTCAGCCTTCTTCACAGTCCAACTCTCACATCCATACATGACCACAGGAAAAACCATAGCCTTGACTAGACGGACCTTAGTCAGCAAAGTAATGTCTCTGCTTTTGAATATACTATCTAGGTTGGTCATAACTTTTCTTCCAAGGAGTAAGCGTCTTTTAATTTCATGGCTGCAGTCACCATCTGCAGTGATTTTGGAGCCCAAAAAAACAAAGTCTGACACTGTTTCTACTGTTTCCCCATCTATTTCCCATGAAGTGATGGGGCCAGATGCCATGATCTTCGTTTTCTGAATGTTGAGCTTTAAGCCAACTTTTCCACTCTCCTCTTTCACTTTCAACAAGAGGCTTTTTAGCTCCTCCTCACTTTCTGCCATAAGGGTGGTGTCATCTGCATATCTGAGATTATTGATATTTCTCCCAGCAATCTTGATTCCAGCTTGTGTTTCTTCCAGTCCAGCATTTCTCATGATGTACTCTGCATAGAAGTTAAATAAGCAGGGTGACAATATACAGCCTTGACGTACTCCTTTTCCTATTTGGAACCAGTCTGTTGTTCCGTGTCCAGTTCTAACTGTTGCTTCCTGACCTGCATACAGATTTCTCAAGAGGCAGGTCAGGTGGTCTGGTATTCCCATCTCTTTCAGAATTTTCCACAGTTTACTGTGATCCACACAGTCAAAGGCTTTGGCATAGTCAATAAAGCAGAAATAGATGTTTTTCTGGAACTCTCTTGCTTTTTCCATGATCCAGCGGATGTTGGCAATTTGATCTCTGGTTCCTCTGCCTTTTCTAAAACCAGCTTGAACATCAGGGAGTTCACGGTTCACGTATTGCTGAAGTCTGGCTTGGAGAATTTTGAGCATTACTTTACTAGCATGTGAGATGAGTGCAATTGTGTGGTAGTTTGAGCATTCTTTGGCATTGCCTTTCTTTGGAATTGGAATGAATACTGACCTTTTCCAGTCCTGTGGCCACTGCTGAGTTTTCCAGATTTGCTGGCATATTGAGTGCAGCACTTTCACAGCATCATCTTTCAGGATTTGAAACAGCTCAACTGGAATTCCATCACCTCCACTAGCTTTGTTCGTAGTGATGCTTTCTAAGGCCCACTTGACTTCATATTCCAAGATGTCTGGCTCTAGATTAGTCATCACATCATCATGATTATCTGGGTCGTGAAGATCTTTTTTGTACAGTTCTTCCATGTATTCTTGCCACCTCTTCTTAATATCTTCTGCTTCTGTTAGGTCCATAGGGTGGCAAAATAATGAAGTTACATCTAACAGACAGGTACCAAAGAACCCAAAGTTAAGTGGATGTCCCCAGGGTTCAAATAGACTTCTTAGAGGGGGAGAGGATGAGGAAGAGGCCGAGCACCCCATCAGGGTTTCACCAGCTTCCAGGCAGTTTCTAGCCCTGTCTACAGCAACAGACTCAGTATCAGCTCCAGAAGCTTTCACTCAGAGCTGGAAAAACCTGAGGGCTGGGAAAACAATGCAATCTGGCGGCTCAGGAAAACTTAGGCAGTGAAGCACAATGACGGAGCACCCACCAAGCAAAAGGAATGGAACCTACGCTCTTTAGAGCATCTATAAGGGAGTGTTTTATGGGGGAGATTTTGCTGGTAAAACAGTTGGAAACAATTTGTTTACACCCTGGGCTTCCAAAATTACAATGTCTGACGATCTGAGTTCTCTTACTAATTCTTTAATTGACTTTGAGCAAGACTCAAACCCTTTTTAGGCCTCAGGTACCCTGTTTGTGCCAGGAGGGGTGGATCACCAGGGGCCCCATAACACCAGTAGTCATGGGCCTGTTGGAAGGAAACCTTTGCCACAAAGTGGCTTTTCTAAGACCAGTGGAAGAGTGACAAGAGTGGGGTCTCCAACAAGCCAGGGCCACACTGGTGATGTTACAGGGAGAAAGGGGCTTCGCACTGTAGGCCCTTCTCTCAGCTAGTGAGCTGATGTCACCAGAGGCCCCAGCAGTGGTCCTTCTGCCTGGTCACAGGGCCTGGAGTGCCTTGGAGATGCATGCATGCGTGCTAAGTTGCTTCAGTCATGTCTCTTTGTGACACTGTGGACTGTAGCCCACCAGGCTCCTCTGTCCATGGGATTCTCTGGGCAAGAATACTGGAGTGGGTTGACATGCCCTCCTTCAGGAGATCTTCCCAACCCAGGGACTGAACTCATGTATCTTATGTCACCTGCATTGGCAGGCAGGTTCTTTATCACTAGTGTCACCTGGAAAGCCCACCTCTGAGCTAAGGAGAGGTCATTGTCAGGCCAGGGTGGTAGGCAGGTGCCACACCTTACTTTGCATCCACAAAGGGCTTCTTAAAGGAAAGGGTATGGTGTTGGGTGTGTGTGAGGTATCCTGCATGCATCTCAGCCCAGATACTCGAGGGCACATGTGCTTGGAGCTTGCTTAGTGCAAGCAGATGTTTCCTTCCAAAATCAGGGCTCTGGCCAGGGTGGCCCTGAGCCTGGGCTCCTGCATGCAGCATTGTGCTGCCAGTGCTTCCAGGAAGTAGAGGGCCCTCTCCTCTGCTCCTTGTGGGACTCAGGCAGATAACGCCTCTTAGCTTCTGTGTTATTTACACTCTTAATTCTCCCAGCACCAAGAGGAGAAGGGATCAGTGCTAAGAAAGCTGTTGGTGAAGCTGCAGTGTGTTTAGTCGGGTGTCATAGAAAACATGGCTTCCCCTGTGGCCCTGCCATGTGACTTCCTTCCCTGAAGTGTAGCAGCACTCCTGATTAAGTGCAAGCATGCAAATATCTCTACATGTGGGTATTTATTTCTACAAAGCAGAGTTCAGACATCATGAGGACAGCAATCTATGCATTCCTAGCTCCTAGCACAGTGCCTGGTGCAGGGTAGGCCCTCAAAAATTATTGTAGAATAATGAATGAAGGAATGGATGGATGGATGGACAAAGCAGCAAATGAATGAATAGACAACTCTTCAGGCTCGACAACCTTGGCTATTAATGGGGAATTCAGAAGAGTGATTGTGGCTCCTGTGGTTCAAAAGCATTAACAAGTCTTTGGGAAGATTACTGGAAATTCGGAAAGCAGCCCTTCCACTCACAGCAAGTGCCATTGGCTCAGGGTGGGTGCTGTTGCTTGGCATCACCAGCCTTTTGTGCCTCTAGAATCAATAATCAGCCCAAGCTAATCTCAAGGCTTCCATTGCAAGCAGCCCAATCTCATCTCAAGGCTTCCATTGCAAGCAGCCCAATCTCATCTCTGCCACCACAACATCATTTACATCTTTACCTCTGCATTCTCCTGTCTCCCCTAAGACACAGCCCACTTGGAATGCTCTCCTGTCTTCACCACTTACCCAGTATCTAAGGCCTGCGTCACGTCTCACATCCTCCAGCAGCCTGTCCTGTCAACCTTAGGTAACACACGTCTTCCCCCACTTAATGACCACAGAACATTCTCTCATTGTCTGTACCACATAGCTTGACACTTGAAACTCAGCTTCAGCCTTTGTCACACTGCAGCACCAAGCGCTACAGCTGATTTCTTCACTTATTCAAGAAATAGGCATTGAGACCCTACCCTGTGCCTGGCACTGTTCCTGAGCCATACAGTCAACAAGGCCACTCCCAGGCTCCCCCAGCCCCCCATATCCATCCCGATGCTTACAAATAGTCAGTTTGCATCCTGGCTCTACCACTTAGGAGCAACGTGCTTTAGGCAAGTTCCAAGACAGTTTAAAGGCTGAGTTTTATCAGCCATGACAGGGAGCTGAGAGGGCAAATTCGTGGAGCTGGAGCCGGCCGGCACCGGAGCACCTTGCAAACCAGCCCAGAAAGCCACACAGTTCCTTCCTTCCTCTCTTCCTTCCTTCCTTCGTTTCTCCTTCTGGCACTCAGTGTCGATCCCAATACTGAGTATCATTTTTAAATGGCTTTCCCAGCCAGCCAACTTCTTGAGGATGATCATAAAGGGTAAATTATTTGCGATCACTTCTTGAGGCAACTGCACCTTCTGGAAATTAATTACATTTTCAACACAGTTAGCCTGCGTTTGGCCTACCTGGAAAATACTGTGTGGATTGAGAGGACCATGAGTATCTAAAATGTGGTATTGTAGTCCTAGAAACATTTGTCAACATTATAAAATAATCTATGATCAAAACACTAAAACTTGTCAACTCTTGGAGTCAGTTGCATTCTCGCTCTACAACTGAAACTCATTTAGAAGCAAATGAAAGTCCAGAGGATGAGATTCAATTAAAATTAATTTAAAGTATGGAAAAAAAATGATTCACAATGATATAAATCAGCACATTGTTATTGGCCATTTTATCTTATCCTATAAGGGACTCTCTGAAAACAACCAAGAAAGATGACTGAGTGAAGGACAAATTGTGTGCAAATAACACAACTCTGTCCACACATATCTTGGGAAAAGATTTGAAAGGGGTTAAGATGCCCTTTTCCTTCTAGACCCTCATCCAACCATTTCTACCACTGCTACTTGCCTGGACTGAGGCGTAGCAGGAATCCAATTAAAAATCTTTCTTGTTTTTTTTTTTTCCTTCAATTTTTGAGTATGCATGCAATTTCACTGATAGCAGGATCTCAGCAGAGAAATTAACTTCAATAATCTATGGATTACAAGACATATCAAACCTTCAAAGCAACCCGATGTTAGATCTATTCTCAGAAGGGTTTAAATGACTTTAATAGTTAACAACAAATGATAGATGTATTTTTCCAACTAAATCAAGATCAGTTGGCATTACTCTCCCATTCTCCAAGTCTCTTAATTATGGCAAGCACATTTTCCGCCACTCGTTGAGAAGCCCTTGAGAGCCTTGCTCCCAAGTTGTACCTGGCATTTACCTCAGGGTGTAGCAGGCATGGCAGGCTCAAGGCTCTAGATAAGACAGTCCAGCCAGCCTTCCCCAACCTGTGGTCACTCACATCCTTTATTATCAATTGAGCTATTATTGATCTTCAGCCTCATAGCCTGCAGAGTTCACTCCCTGAATGAGTTACCAGGTCGTGTTTCAGATGGTGGCATCCTGGAAGGGAACCCCAGCTGCCAAGGGGGTGACTGTGGGTGTGGCATCTGCAGGGTGGGGCTCCCTTTAGGTGAGAGAGGGGAGGAGCCTTGAGCCACTCGGGCTGCAAACCCTTTCTGACCTGCTTAGTCCCCGTTCAGCTTGAAGCCTGCAACTGTGCTAACTCTGCAGCTCACAGGGTCGAGTGAAGCTGCTTCAGCACATTAAAAAAGTACCTCTGTTTTGAGTTCCCCAAGTCGTACAGCAAATTTCCATTGGCTATCTATTCTACATATGTTAGTGTACATGAGTCCGTGATACTCTCTCCATTCATCTCACCCTCTCCTTCCTCTCCGCTACCGTTGTCCATAAGTCTGTTCTCTGTGTTTGCATCTCCATTGCTGCCCTGCAGATAGAGTGGGAAAGGGTGGGAGGTGGGAGGGAGATTCAAGAGGGAGGGGGTATATGTACATCCATGGCTGATTCATGTTGATGTATGATAGGAATCAAACCAATATTGTAACGCAATCATCAATTAAAAACAAATGAAGATTCTATAAAAAAAAAAGGTACTTATGTTTGCTGACTTAACTGCACTTGATTGGTCCACGCATGGCGTTGCCACTTGCGGCACTCCGCTCCCTCCTATGAGAATCCCACTAGGTCTCGTAGGCCCCAGCTGCAAAGCGCATTCAATCTTCATCCGGTAGCAACACATGGCTTCCAGGGAGCTCCCTCGGGCAGCAGCTGTGCCTTGAATCGCAGATGCACCTGCCAGGCTGGAGGTCAAATTGAGGGCCTATCTTTACCAGCTCAGGAGGCCATCTGGGGCCGTTTTGGCGGACAGCACCCTTGCAGAAGAGGCACGGTGATCCGGAGCCTGATCCTGGTGGCTCTGCAGCAGTGGCAGGCCCGGCCCAACCCTGGGCCCATGACACTAATGTGGTCCTGCCTGCATCTATAGAAGATGGGTGTCCTGGCCACAGAGGCCAGCAGTAGGACCGAGGTGGCCCCGGTGTAGCCCCAGATGCCCCATTTGGGGAGAAGCTCGACAAACTGGAGGTCAGGCAAAGGAGAGGAGCCACGTGCAGTGTGTCCCAAGTGGGCATATGCCACTCACTGAGGACTTGGTAATCATCTCAGATGAACCACAGCCTACAGAAATGTCGTGGGAGATGAATTCCCGTTTCAGTTTTCTCTGACCTTTCTGATTCAAACCAAGAAGAAAATATGGCTTTGGTGCTGTTCTGTCTTTAATGTCTCCCCAGCATTGGCTGATTACAGTTTTTAACCCAGAGACAGAAGGTCTTAGTTGCAGAGCCCTTTGGAGCAATTGATTCTAGCTGGAATTGAGTAATGCGCTCCTGTTTTCATGGTTTCATTAGTGTGACTTCCCTAATTACGTCAAGTAGTCCTGGCTTTCCATTTATGGTTCTGATAGAATACTTCCTTTTAGAGTAAACGTAAAGCGTAAAAAGAGATAGGTTTTTAAAGTAAGGAAATGCTAGTACAGGTGATAGGAGAATATAGTGATAGTCCAGAAGCATCATAAAGCTAAGTGCAGTTTGGGCGCTATGATGGGAGGTGCGGCTGTAGGAGCAGGGCTTTTCAGGAAGCCACTGAGGTGCTGGCTTGATGATGGGGGTGGGGTTGTCTGGGATGTGCTGGAGCCCCCAGGAGACCTCAGAACGGAGCCTGGTGGGAAGCTGGAGGATACCACATATAGTCCAGAATAGGAAGGGACTCCTAGTGCCTAGCAGCTTCCCTCCTGGGAGCGTGCTTCACTGCTGCTGTGTGGAGGGCTGTTTGTAGTGACCGCACTGCCTGCAGGGAGGCAGGGAGGGCTCAACCCTGCCCAGGACTCTACTGAGCCCGGGGTTCTGTGCAGTGGACCTTTGTTGCTCTTGTAGAACATGAGGGACAGTGATGCTGACTCCTCCCGTGGGAGATGACAGATCAACGCCTCCACTAAGCAGGCCGCTCAAGCAGTGAGACGTTTCAAAGACTTCCTTGTGAGCTTGAGGGGGTCCGACCACAACTCTTGTTTTGCATTGACAGTCATTGCTGTTGGGGGAACTAGTTCTGATATCAATGTATCACCTTCGAGGGACTGTCCCCAGGTCGTGGATGTCTGATTGTTGAGTGCTAGTCCTTCGTTTGCTGTGTTCTCGGGAGGGACAGGTAGGGGGTGGGTGGGGAAGTGAGACAAGAAGGGGAAGGCAATAAAAAGGGTACATCTCCAGCCAGTGACTATGGTGGCTGACTGGAGTTCCACACTCTGAGAATGTGCCTCGGAGTTTTCCCAGGGGAAGAGCCAGGAAGCAGGGGCGCCTCCCTGCTGACTCTCCCCTGCCCTTGCTTGGGGTTTCTGCTAGGGGAATGAAACCCCTGGCACTTCCAGCCAGTGCTTCATGTGGGTTATGCATGTTTCCATGTCCTGAAAAATGACTTCTGACAGCAAATTCCGTGTGTCCCTCTCAGCAGCCTTTGGTGGCAGAGGTGTGCGTGGAGGGGGTCTGGGCAGGGTGCTGTCAGCAGCTGCCACAAAGGATCTTCATTTAAGAGAGTGAAAAGTTGACTCTTTCAGAGCCAGCCCTGTGGATCCCTGCAGGTGACCCACTTTTGCTGACTGGACAAGCTAAGCAGCTCCTCTCCCCGCCTGCCTGGGTTGGTGCTGACTTGGGCCATGCCCATGCCCCACGCCTGGCTCACAGGCACTTTGATCTGCCATCCTCAGTGGGTGCTGGAGTCTTGCTGTCCTCTCTTCTGGTGACTCCTGGTCGGGGAGAGCCTGACAGTGTCCTCATAGTCAACTTGTTCCTCTGAGGTCTTCTTCCCAGGACTCTCGGGCCTTGGTGTTTTGGAACAGAGAATGGGTGACATGCTGGAGAAGGCGATGGCAACCCACTCCAGTGTTCTTGCCTGGAGAGTCCCAGGGACGGAGGAGCCTGGTGGGCTGCCGTTTATGGGGTCGCACAGAGTCGGACACGACCAAAGCAACTTAGCAGCAGCGTGGGCGACGTGCAGATCTTTCTATTGCTCCAATGGCCTTTCAGGATGACTCTTTTGGCCTTGAAAACCTCGGCTCTGATTTGGTTTGGGGAAGGCAAGAACTCCCACTTTCGCTTTTCCTTATCGTCTCCATGAAAAGGGTTCCACAGTGGATTTTAAACTTCTTCTGCCCCGTCCAGGCTGTCAGCTCGCACCACAGTCTACAGCCCACGTGCGGAGCTGGTATAGGCACCCCTCTTTCTACCAGACGCTGCAGGCCCAGGTAGAGTGGAGACACGGCCCAGGAGACGGGCCAAGGCGTCACTGCACCAGCTCCCTCCAGGGCCCCTTTATTCTCTTGGACCGGTTTCCCCAGCGGCAGAGTGAGTGGTGTGGACTCGAGTGTCTCAGAGGACCCTTCCATGTCTAGTGTTTGTTTTCTGTAGTTCTTACTAAGCCAGCACTTACTAACAAAGCCTCTTTGATGGCCAGCTGTTTGAAGGAAGCCTGGCCATTGGGAAAAAAAGACAAAAATTGTCCCAGGTAGCAAGAGCTGGCAGGAGTGTGGGAAAGACCCAGGGCTTCGGGTGTGCCCTAAGTGCCCCCAGCCCTGGGCAGGCCCCAGCTGTGCACAGATGGAAGAGCCCAGCCCAGCTGGTCCTGCTTCCCAGACAGTGGGATCAGCGCTGACAGACAGCTGATAATTCACGGGAGAAAGGCAAAGACAAGTGCTCCCGCCCATTTGGAGGCAGAGAGCTCAGACCAGTAGATAAGAAAAGGCCACTCCCCTTATCAAAGAGCGCTCTGGTTTGAGATGTCGGGGTGCAGGTTTCTGGGGTGTCCTTACTGCTCATGCTCCGTGGAACTGCTGCATCCCTCTCTTCCACACACCCCTCTCAGCCACCCCATTTCAACTGTCCCATACAGACCCTCCCCTCCAAGTCACGGCCAGCTTTGAAGGGCCACTGGAGCAACTTGGGAAGGGAATAGGCTGTTCTGGGCTTTGCATCACAAAGGGTAATTTTATTAAAAAATATAAGAGAAACACATCCTTCGGAGAGGATTACTGCCCTTCAAAATTTGTTTTCAACATTCACAAGGTGGCCTTGGAAAACTTTCCCAGCGTGGTTTGGAAAGCTTAGTACTTGCTGAGCAGGTAAGGTGCGGTGCGTTTTCCTTTTCCTGCACTTTGGAAATCATTTGCATATTTATAAATTTAAGTATTTATTTTCATATTAAAATTAAAGCTCTATTGTCTTGCAACTAACCTGCCTTGTTCTGCCACTGCAAAACAAAACCTTCTCTGGTGTGATAACCTTTATTTATAGATGGCAATAAGCATATTTAGCAATATTATTATTCATGACCCTTGCACTAAATATCATAATCAGAATACAGATGTGCAGGGTAATTTCCATGCACAAGTCACTATGCATCAAATTCTTGCAAAGCAAAAATAGCATCCATTTTAGGATAAATTATCCATTGGTCTTGCATCAAGGTGTCAGGGGGGACAAAAGATTTCCAGGAGTAGAACTTGGAGAGACTGTTGAAGCCAAGAGGTGCCCAACACCTGGGGAATGTGGTGGGATTTTCTCAGCCCTGCTCTGGTAACTTGTTTGATGACCTCCTTTTCTTGGGCCCATTTTCAGGATGTGGAATAAAAATGAGTCAGGCGAACAGGTGCCTGGATATGAAATGTGTGGCTGAATCAAGGCCTCCCTCGACCCATTCCCCATCTCTTGGAATATCTTCTTTACTTTTGTCAGACTAAAGATGCAGATTATGGGATAAGCAGCACACTCAGGCTCAGCTCACTATTGACTGAACAAGACGCGGTCACACTTTACACACCATTCCATAATGGATTTTCATGTTTGTGAATCCTAACTGGCTGTGGAAATGAAAAGCAAATGTCTCATAATCACAAATATCTTCTGGGTTTTTTTTTTTTTTTTCCTAAACCCAAAGATTAAATCAACTTTACCCCTCATTTGCCAGCAAGTTCACGGTTATAGAAGGATGATAAGTGATTGGGTGATGGACACATCCGTTGTACTACTGTTTAGCAAATTCTTATAAGTGATTGCAAGATATAACACATTTCTCAGTTAGGTGTTACATGAATAATTGGTATATTAAAGAAAGTGTGAAATAAACAGGTATAAAGCTTGAAATGCGCTTATTATTTGCTGAGGTTTTTCACATTCATACCACTTAGAAGCCATCGTCAGGTTCAGCATCTTCTCCTATATATCTGGAGCAGAACCCTTCATTAAACCTGTTGTAAAAAGATCCTTTCGTGCAAACGTTATCAAGTATTTATACCTACAGCCTGGTGGACCAGAGAGAAGAGGCTGCGTGAAAATCACGTGGCATAAAACCACTCAGAATCCCTGCATCTCTCAGTGTGAGGGTGGGAACAAATGGAGGCCTGTCCAAATGGATCAGTAGGGCCTCCCAGCTCCGTTCCCCGTTCTCAGTGCTTGCTGGCCTTCTGTTTCTTGGTGGCCGTCCGGTTCCAGGCCAATCCCAGCTTTACTGGGCTCTCCCTTGGAGTAGATGCCCCTTCCTTGAAAACTCCAGGGTGGCTGCTGCTGGTACGTGAGGTCCTGAGAACAACCTGTGAGCTGTGATGAAAAAGCCATCTGCCTCCCCGTAGCTTAGTCACCCAATGTCCCACCTAGGGGGACTCAGGACAGGTTCCCCAAACTTCTCTATAGATGGCCCCATGAGCTCTTGTCCCCGCAGCTGCAGACAGCCCAGCCCTGGCCAGCATCCCAAAGGCAGCATCTCTCACAAACGATTTCCACTCTCTGAAATGGAGCATTTCCTAAAGAGGAGGCAGGCAGAGCAAACATGGGTGACTCTCTGGCAAAGCGAAACCCTTCTCGTTTTGGCGAGGCCAGCCTTGGCTCTGACCCCAGCTGGCAGGCTTGTAAGCAATGGAGTTTTGCTGTCCTTTGTCTTTCCCACCGCTCTTCCATCCTCACTTGAAACTCCAAAATTCTGTGAAGGGAGATTAGCTGTCAGTCAAGGGTTAGTCATTTACCCACCTTGCAGCAACCTCCCAGACAGCCTTGAGCCTGAGATCTGGGTCTGCTGGCCTGGCAAGTCTTCAGAGCATTTGGAGGGCACGAGATAGCTGGATAGAACGAGCCTTTCAAAGCAGGGCCCTCGAGATTCTGAGAAGACGAAGATGAGAGAAAACTCTAGACTTAAAGATATCAACTGCCCCATGGCCTCATTTCTCAGCCTCATCCTCTCTGTCTTACAAGCTGTGTCTATGTCAAATGCAGCATCTCCCTTGGGGCCACCGTGCACTAAAATTGTCCAACACCAAAGGGCAATGGGTGATCCACAGCCCTTTCTCTCAGTTTCTTCGGCCAGCAAAGAATACAGAGGACTCCATATGGAGGCCAGCTCAGAGGCCTATTTGCCCCAACCTCATCTCTCCTCACAGCTGTGCGTGCCCAGCACACAGAGTCCCTCTGACTCACTCTCCCAGAATCTGTTCACACATTTCTGGCAGTCATGCTTCTTAATGCACCTATGGGTGCCCCATGGGGGCATCTGCAGAAAGGCACGTGTCAGGCCCCCTGGCCCATCCCAGTCTGGTCTCCAAGGCTGTCTTCTGGGCCATGGCCTGGGCAGACATCTGTGAGCCAAGCTGGGGGGTCTGCCCCTTCCTTCTCTTCTCAGTGTTGGCCCGGCTCTCAGGGTGGACCCTGTGGCCTGCCTACTATCTTCCTCCTCGGCTCCCTCCATCACTGGTTGCTGCCTCTTTTGCATAACTGGTAACAAATTGCTTGACTCACTGGGTGACACTGACTATGACCGATTCAACAGCTCCCTGGACCAGATCCCAGGTGTCCAGTGAGGCCCCCTGGAGGGATGCTCAGGCAGTCCCTGGCTGAGCCCCTGCTCCCCTCCCTTTGGCAGCAAGCTGACTTGCCTGCTTCCTCCCCTCCCTATTTCTTCTTCCTCTTCTGTCTCTCTCTTCTCTCAAGAGAAACTTGCATTTGATCTAGTGAAAACTAAAGCCAATACCTGAGTCAGCCTGGCCCAGAGGAGCCGTCTAGATGGACCTGGGTGTGAATTTGAGTGGTGGGATTTGCAGCACCCCTGGACCACCTCCAGTTTTCCCCTGGAAACCTCTCTCCCCTGGCACCCACACCAAGGAGCCTCGTGTGTGTGCTCAGAGTTGTCCGAGGCAGGCGGGTTCCTCCAGGGCTGCATCTCTGTGTCACCTGCTTCCAGCTGGGGTCTTGGGTACAGTCAGTACAGTGGACACAGCAGAGAAACAGTTCCCCAAGCGGTGCCAGGGAAGCACAGAGCCAACTTGTGCTTCGGCCAGCCTGGTCTGAGGAGTTCAGCTTAGTCTGAATTGCAGGCATGACCTCCACTTCCTGACTGCGCTCTGACTGCTGGCTCTCCC
This sequence comes from Aepyceros melampus, assembly GCA_006408695.1. NCBI lineage: Eukaryota > Metazoa > Chordata > Mammalia > Artiodactyla > Bovidae > Aepyceros > Aepyceros melampus. The sequence continues at coordinate 112,655 of SJXQ01012542.1, forward strand.
CACACACAGAAGAGGTGCTGGGCACGGCCTCATAGTGGGCCATCCCCCAGGACCTGGTGATGGTGGCGGGAACACCATTTTTGATGGACTGTGTTTGTTCATCCCTCCAACTGCCTTTTCCAAGGCAGTTTTTGAGGATGAAATCTCTCTCAGTTCAGCTCAATCCCTCAGTCGTGTCCGACTCTTTGCAACCCCATGGACTGCAGCATGCCAGGCTTCCCTGTCCATTGCCAACTCCTGGAGCTTACTCAAACTCATGTCCGTTGAGTCAGTGATGGCATCCAGCCATCTCATCCTCTGTCTTCCCCTTCTCCTCCTGCCCCCAATCCATCCCAGCATCAGAATCTTTTCCAAAGAGTCAACTCTTCGCATCAGGTGGCCAAAGTATTGGAGTTTCAGCTTTAGCATTAGTCCTTCCAATGAATATTCAGGACTGGTCTCCTTTAGGTGGACTGGTTGGATCTCCTTGCAGTACAAGGGACTCTCAGGAGTCTTCTTCAACATCACAGTTCAAAAACACCAAATCTTCAATGTTCAGCTTTCTTTATAGTCTAACTCTCACAGTGATATATGACTACTGAAAAAAAAATAATAACTTTGACTGGACAGACCTTTGTTGGCAAAGTAATGCTCTGCTTTTTAATATGCTGTCTAGGTTGGTCATAGCTTTTCTTCCAAGGAGCAAGTGTCTTTTAATTTCAATCATCATCTGCAGTGATTTTGGAGCCCCCCAAAATAAAGTCTCTCACCATTTCCCCTGTTTTTCCCCATCTAATTGCCATGAAGTGATGGGACTGGATGCTCTGGCTCTTTCAAAATCCAAGTCTACAGGGAGGCCTTGACTTCTGCGGTTGTGCTGGGAGTGTGGGGGGCCTTCCCCAAATGGCTGCTGTCCTTTCCTGGCCACATCTCATGTTACTGGGCAAGAGGAGACCTATATTCTTTGGGGTTCAATTTTTTTTCTTCCTTTTTGTTTTTTCAATGTTTTTTTGAGACAAACATTGAGTGGGAAGGAGGAGGGAGAGAGGACAAAGGGAACACAGGGCCCAGGGGATGTTGGGGGAGGACCCCTGAGAAGACAGGGGTTTCCAAGGGTCACACGTTCAAGGAAGCCCCAGCAACCCCTCAGTTTCAGGGCACAGAGCCTCAGGGCGGGTTCGTTCTTGACCACGAGCTAACTCCCACCAGGGCTGGAGCAAAGACCGTCTATGGGACAAACTATTCTTTCTCCTTACAGTCTTAATGTGGCTGAGCTATTTTGGGCAACCATTTAAATAAAAGCCAATTTGACTGAAGAGCAAAATATATTCCACCGAATGACGGCAAAAGGGCAGAGCTTGGAAAGGGAAAGGAAAAAAAAAATAACAGAGAGAGGGAGAAGGGGGGATAAAAAGAAAATGCAAGGCATTCATTTTTCCTTTGTACTTTTTAATAAAAGAAATTCTCTGGCTGCTTAAAGTGACACATTAAAGATGTATGTATCGTGGCTTTTAAAAACACAATTAGATAACACCTTGTCAAAGCCTTACATTCTTTGTTGACAGCCTTGAGCGCAGGCACAATCTCGGCACAGCCATCGGGGCAGGTGTCTCCCCTGACACGCTGGCAGCCGAGTCAGCCATTTTACAGAAATGTTACTGTTTACCACTTTAATCATCAATCCACATCTAGTCACAACAATAAGTCAGAAGGAGCAGTAAATTATACTTGTTCAGCCCTGATGAGTTTGAACTGTTTTGCTGAAATTAACTGAAGTAATTATCTATTTTTCTAAAGCTGCAAAAAAAAAAAAAAAAAAAAAAAAGAGTAATGTTCCTTGGGGGAAAGAGGCTCTTCAAGTCGTCAGTCTTGCAATATTTAAGGAAACTTTTTTTTTTTTTTTTGGTCTGATGACCACATAGGTTTGATGAGGCTGTGAGATGAGGCAGATTTCATGTGTTATATTCTCTCCCTCTTTTTTAAGCTTAAAAATAAATCTCCCTCCAAAGCAGACACTCCCTTCCTGAACTGGTTTCTCCATCCACCTGATTTGGCCCTTTTGATGAGCTCATTACATTTTGAAGCTGTTTCCTCTTGTGATGCAAACCCTCAAGAGCAGACGATTTCTGCCTTTCTGTGATCTTACGTAGAAGAGGCAGGGACGTTTGCATGGGGTCTGCATCCCCTAAGTTTCCTCGGCCAGCCAGTCTGGGCATTTAGTCTTGGGAGGCCCCTGTCCCTGGACAAGTCACATGGGTGATGGAGTCCACCAGGGCAAGAGGTGACCCCCACAGCCCCCAGCCCAAGGATGGATGTCACATCCGGCTGACTTGGTCCTGAGCCGCTGCTCTTTTGGGGGTCTCTTCTCCCGGAGCCCACCACCATGGGATGCGCAGTGCTTCTGTGCACTCCTGTGGTGGGAACAGCACACACTTTGGAAACAGACAGAGGGCATGACCTTGACTAGCTTGGGTTTCTCGTTCTGGAAAACAGAGCCAATAGCACCAATTTGGAGGTTTATTTCAAGAGGTACATGGGTTTCTGTGAGATGGTATGAGTGAAGGCGACAGCGCTAGGCTTGAGCCCTGGGTGATGCCCAGCAACTCTGAATTTGCCTTGTCTTTGGTTATGTGTGGGAAAGAAGCATGGGGCAACGGCTAAGAGCACAGGTGCTGGGGTCAGATGCCCACACCTGACACCCGGCTCCTCTGTGATGTTGAGTGACGTCTGCTTGATGCTGCCTTGGTTTCCAATTCAGGGATAATAGTTACTCTTGTGAGCTGACTAAAAACCTCATGTGTAAAATACACAGTAATGCTCAATAATTAACTATTGCAGTTAAAATCGTAATTTACTTGTGCATATACTCTGCAGAACAGGTACAGACGCATAGCAGGCAGACACCATTGATCGAGCTGGTGAAATTCCCGCTAGTTTTCTAGTTCAGCTGTAAGCGGACTCACCCTTAGCGAGGAAGATGTGGGTGTCCAAATATCCGTCCTGGGAGAATCACTACAGAGACGCCTGGGCCTATGCAAACCCCTCCATCCAGAGCCCCGTAAAGACTTAAAAAAAAAAAAAACACTCCTGTTAAATCCACACCAAATACATATCCTTGTCTAGATTATTCCAAAACCGAAGGACTCCACTTTCTTCTTAATTTTCTGGGTAATTAAGGCAAAATTAAAGCAAAGCAAATGGTTAGGTGTGGGGGTGGGAGAGTGAAACATAATTATCCATTCTACCCAGCCAGACAACTCCCAGCCACAGAGAGACTGTTCATTCTACCATGTTCTGATTTGGGTAAACATGATGATTACCCAGGGGAAAGTTATTTTCTTTGATTCATTGTGATAAACCAGCAAAATTCAAATCTGAAGTTCTAATTTAAAAATACTATATTTTCATATGTATACCTATGGCTGATTCACTTTGCTATATGGCAGGAATCAACACAATATTGTAAAGCAATTATCCTTCCATTAAAAAGAAATAACTTTAAAAAAATAAAAATACTATATTTTCTATTTAAACTAGGGATAGCAGTAGTTTGTCTTCTTCTTCTTAATTTACTAGTCAGTTTTCTTGGAAAGAATTTCCCCCGTTCCTTTTCTCTTTCCTTCTAACTTTGCTCATTCGTTCTTTTATCTACTCAGTAAGCTTTTGCCGATTTACCCTGGCCTGCAGACTATAGCTTAGAAAATGGACCAATCCAACTCTTCACACTTGGGCCATTCGCAGGCCTTCACAGGACAAGTCAGAAACTGTAGATTCTTTGCTAATCGTATGAAAAATGAGAGCTACAAGTAAGGCATTGAGTTTGGACAACAATGGCAGGACAGACGAGGACCTGATGAGGTTCTGTAAGTTTCACAAAGCCTGTTTGTCTTCCTTTTCCCTGGCAACCTTGAGGCATTTTGCCCTATTCACGGGCTGTTTTGTGGACTAATGGGATTTTCATCTTTCAGTTTCCCTAAAAGCTGTTGGGTTCCCTCAGAAATTGAGTGACAAATCCCCACTATGGATTTGATTCTTGGCCTTGTGTGTGTCATGTTTATGATATAACAATTTTCACCAAGCGTCACTGGAGCAAGAGTGATTCTAGGGCTGTATTCCACTCCCAAACACTCGAACTTTTTGTTGATCTTAATTTCCACACACTGCAAACCCAAACGCGTGATCTGAGGCTCTGTCTGAGGCCAGAGCTGAGGGGAAAAGACCAGTGTCCCGTCATTCCTTGAATGCATCTAGGATGGCTTTTGGGGGTTCGGGCATTCTTTATCCAGGCCCTATTTGTCCTACCCACATACTGAACACACACAGGTGAAACACATTGGAGGGAGGTAGAAGGGCCAGCACATTGCAGGTCAGCAAGTGGAGCCCCCAGTAAGGATGCAGCCTGACTGGCCGTCCCAGCAGCCGGAGACGCTGTGTGCCCTGAGTGCTGGAACCTTCTGCTCTGTGCTCCGTTCCAAGGCCCCATTGCTCCTCCGTAGCTAGTAACGACTCAGAAGGCACTGACTTCTCTGAAAAGGCAGGTGCCAGACACTCTGGCTTAAGTTTTCCTGCCACACTGAATGTGGACCTATGAAGAAGAGTTCTTTCGTAAAGTGAAATGTTGCTTTATTTGTTGTTTTTGTTGTTCATTGAGCAACTGCTTTCTAATTTTTTATTTATGGCATTTTCTTGAAGTTGGGTGCAGCTGGTATTTAGACCCTGTTTTCTGGGGAAATCTTTGGCTACAGCCTGAGGAAACAGTTGAGCCAGGATAGGGGTCATCCCCAGATTTTCCATGTAGTTTGGGTGTGGACACTGGCACCCAAAATATAAACTTTGGGGGCTGGAAGATACCAGAGAGCTCATTTAGCATTTGACATAGAGGGAAACTGAAGCCTGGGGAGACAAGGTGGTCTACCTCCAATTGTATTCTCTACTCATTCCAGTAGGATTTTCTGAGTTTCTGTTGGATACCAGCAATCATTTCTAGTTGCTGGGAATCAGGCAATGAACACACAAATACATGGAGATTGCACTGGAGTTGCATTCTGGAAAGTCACTTGCCGGGGGTGTGTGGACAGAAGATGGATAGTAATATAATAGAAGCTTCTTCCTCAGACTGTGGGACACAACTCCCGAGTAAAGGACCAGGTCAAGGTAGCGGAACCACCCAAGGAGGACTCAAGCCCAGTTTCAGGGACTGAAGGAACCCTCCCCCCGCCCAGTTGGGCATCACTGTAATGAGAAGTAAACCACACATGCCATCAGGCCCTCTGTCGGACCCATGGCTCTTGAAAGGAGTTCAGAAAACTTCTTGGCATCCACTCCTGGGAAACAGAGAAATGCAGCATGTTGTGGTCTGAGTGAGAGTGGACAGCCATGGATGTCAGTACCAGCGACCCACGAGGCTGTGGTCAAGCTGCGTTGGTGGGAAAGGGTCTGGGGCAGGGGGTTTCTGCTGGAGGAACTTGTTCTCCAAGTTCTGCAGTTTGGCTGTGGGATGCTGAGAGGAGGTAGTGATGTAGTAGAGTGGAGAGGGGATGGTAAGAAATTCCACTCTAAAGCTTGCTAGCCAGGGGTGAAATCTCCTTGGTCCAAAGAAGGAAATTGGAGGGTGTTGAAATAGAATGTTTCTTTGGTCACTGGGAAATGCAGTCCAGTCATCCTCAACTCACCTTGGAGCAGTTGATTAAAGCTTTGCACATGCAAAGTGCTTGGAAAACTTCACCCACACTTTTATCTGCAGCAGTTACAGGATTGATGGAGAGTGGGGCCTGCATGCTCACTTCTGTGATGAGGAGGGGCAAGAAGCCCAGTGGATATTACTAACATATGCTCAGGGGCTAAGTGTTTACATTCATTCCCTCTTTCCTTCAAAGATACTGAGTATCTGCTCTATGCCAGGCCCTGTTTAAGTCAGTGCAGAGAAAATGGGGAGCAAGCAGATGTCCCTACACTCAAGCAGCCCCATTCTTGGGTGCTATGTGGCATGCTGATACAGAACAAATACACAGCTTCATATTTAGAGCTACAGTTAGAGCCCTCGGCAACCAAATTCCCGTAGATGCCAAAAGTCATGACTGGGTGGATGTTAACTGTTCTCTCCATGAAAATTAACTTGTGCAAAGAGGTTCAGTCATTGATGGTGAAATCCTGGGATCCCATGGTGCCAGTAGGCCTGTGTACAAACAGTCATCTTGCTTGAATTTGAGGAGTTGGTCCAAAGGAGCCAGGCTGCTGACTCTGAACAGTCCCCAGGCTCCAGGAGCAGGTTGGTGGAGGAGCCCAGGCAGGAATAGAGCCTTAGTCAATATACAGTTCTGAGCAACATGGGCTGGCATTCTCTGTGTGGAGCGTGGCTGCTGTAATCCTAGTCTGGGGAGCAAGCTGCTGCCTGGGTGGTCTTGCAAGATTTTAATCCTGCCTTTGAAAAGCTGCTTAAAAATAATACTGCTCAATAAATCTTCACAGTGGATGGGACAAGCCAAGCAACCGTCCCCTGCCCCGAACAAGCAAGGAGCGGATGGGAGCAGCAGCAGTCAGATGTAGTATTAGGTAGCATCGGTGGGGCGGCCTGCTGACTGTGCCAAGGCTGCCTCTTGCTTTCACTCTCCCGACACCCAGCACTGCAGTCTCACACACTCGGCATCATCGTGATCACACAGGCGTTGGTGGTGTGGGCACGTTTGATGTCTGCCAAGTGCTCTAGACCAGCAGCTACAGGAGGACATGCCTGCGCCCCCTTTGTCACCCCTGAACCCACAGGGCCCGACGCCGTGCCTGAGACAGAGGAGAGGCACTCAACAGACATGTGCTGAGAGCAATGGATGGATGGACGGACGGACGGACAGCAGAATTCTGTGGCTACAGGAATTGTCAGACCTTCTGGTGCTCAACCTGTCTTCTCCAACTCCACAGGCTCTGTAGAGGTAGCACAGATGGCCTACACTTATCAAGTCATTTTAAATGAACAAATAAAAGCCATGTGCTTACCTATAAAAATACTGTGCATCCTGTTTCTTGAGCAGGTAAAGAGCATCTAGATATTCACTTTATTGCTATCGTAATCTTTGATCACTTTGGATATTATTTTGTACACGTTAAATATGTAATTTAAAAATTAATTGGAAAAAGAAAAGGAGATGTCACTAATCTGGCACACTGACGACAGGAGTAGAGTTTGGTGTATTATTTGGAGAGAGTGATTTCATAAGACAGTACCATACATAGTAAAATCTTTCTTGAAAAAAGGTACATGGGATTAGAAGCATCAATTTCACTTCTAGAACTGAAAATGAAATAATTAAACATGAGCCCAGAGTAAGCTGCAAGGATGCTCAACACACTACTGGGTACAAAAGAGAACAATGGAAACAGCCCAGAAGTCCAGGGATAGGCGTGTCTTGAATAATTTGTAAAGCACTAAAATGATAAAATACATTTCTGTGGATAAATAAGAAAGGCAGCCAATAATATGCTATTAAGTTGCTTTAAAAGTTACAGAAAATACACATAATAAAGTTCACTTTTATAAAGATATGTACATTTATAGGTGCATGAGAACATTTTGACGTGAATATTCCAAGTCTACCTTATATACTTGAGTATCATTTTATATTTTTATAACCTTATATATTAAATTTATAAGAAGTGAAAGTTGCTCCAGCATGTCTGACTCTTTGTGACCCCATGGATAGTCCACGGAATTCGCCAGGCCAGAATACTGGAGTGGGTAGGTTGGCTTTCCCTTCTCCAGGGTATCTTCCCAACCCAGCGATCAAACCCAGGTCTCCTGCATTGAAGAATATTTCTTAATTTGGAAAATATAAAATAAACTAACAGTGTATCTTTAAAAAGAAAGTTGTTGAAATTGACCGAAATGTTTTTGGTAAGGATTCTATCAGCTGCACTGGTTTCTTCTTATCACAGGCACCCATGGGTCACATAACTGCCTTTGATGAGTTAGCATGGGAAAATGAACTAGCTATTATGTAATAGGTTAACTTTTTCTTGGAAGATAAAGTCTGTCAACAAATTGAGTTTGTGGGGCTTCAGGAATGAATCAAAGGCAATTTTGTTGATTTAAAAGTAGCAAACTGCTAAGGTGATTAAACCAACACTCAATTTTCATATGAAGAAACTGAGGTTCAGAGAGGGTGAGTGACTGGCCCGAGGTTGCTCAGCAAACCTCAAAAAGCCACAAAAACTCTGGGGCAGAGCTAGGAATCCCAGCCACCAGCCCTACACGTGAGAATGGCTTTGCCCAGCAGGGTTTCTGGACCATGGATACCAGCAAGGCGTGTGATGTCCCTGCAGAGACAGCAGGCTCCCAAGGTAGGAGTCTGGCATTCAGAGCAACTCACTCTGCTGGAGCACTTTATACTCATCGTCGTGTCGAGTCTTCACCATTGCACTGTTGGTTAAAGACTCTGATGATCCCCGTTTTACAGATGAGGAAAGTCACTGTTCACCAGGTGGCAGTCACATGCCCCAGCTGCTGATGCTGCAGGGAGGGGGTAACAGATGACTGGAGGATGCTTTTGGACATCAGAGTACGATGGGTGGGACAAACTGCTTCCATTACCAGACAGATTCCTCTCCTACTTCTATGGCTGGAGCCTCCCCACCTCCAACCCACCCACTCCATTTCTTTTTTTTCTCCCCATAAGAGGACCAGAATAAAACAATTTCATACAGACCCTTGGTTGCTTCAAGTTTCAGTGGAGTCAAATTGATACTCAGCGGGAAAAAGAGGTGGGCTGTTTGAAAAGCCATAAGTTGAGGAAGAGGAACCTAGTCTTCGAGTAGCAAGGCTTCTTTGGGATCCTGAACTGAGATCATGTACAGGTTGCCAGCAAACTGAAAGAGTGTTCGTCACTAGGGAAATGTGCCTACAAGGATGTACACATTTCTCAGGGTCTTTGGAAGGCACACTCTTCTTTTCAAGCATTAAATGCCTTCTGCTGTGGCCCCTGGTCTTCACGGCTGTATGATGTGGGCCCTTGGCGGCCAGGGGCTGCCTGGCTGGATCAGAGGGTTTGCCCTGAAGGCACAGGCGGTGCTGAGCCCCCACTGTCAAGAGGCCACATCTTCCTGCCTCTCCCCATGCCTAGTCTAGGGTGGGGGACAACTTACCTGGAAGAATTCTGGTCAAGACTATCTGAAGGCAGATCCTGGATGGAATGAGACACCATGAGGACACGAGGAAGATTGGACCTGAGTGTGAATGGATTTGAAACCCGTGCACAAGGAGGAGGGTAGAAGCAGCTTGGGCTCTGTAGGCCAACAGTGTGGACTCCTGTTCAGCTGGAACCCTCTCGAGTCTGTGATCTTGAGAAAATCAGCCTCTCCACACCTCGTTTTCCTCCACTATAAAAAGAGGGTTGCGTGATTACCTCATGGAAGAAGTGGCGGGGTAGCAGCAGGGTCCCCGTAAAGTGCTGGCTGCTGCGCCAGTTAAGTCAGCGTGCATCACACACTGGGGGTGGCTGCCAGTGAAGGGTCCACAGACAGGTGAGGCGGCATGCTAGAAAGCTCCTGGCTGGAACAGAAAAAGGAAAGGAAGATGAATGTCAGAGTGGGTCCTAGGCTGGCTCGGAGGTTCTCCAGGGTGACGCTGGCATACCAGCCCCAGGCCAAGTCATCACCCCACTGTCCGCATAATGCTTAACTCCCTACCAGGTTTCTCCTTCAGCTGCAAACTGAGTAACTTACATCGAATGATCTTTTTGCTTCCCTGAAGCACCATGATGAATGGAATGATTTTTTCAAATTTATTTACTGAAGATTCCTGAATTGCAAACACTGCAAAATGCCATTAGATATTTTTCCATAGTTTTTTTTTGTGTGTGTGTGACTGGGTAACCTGCTCTCAAATGATTTTTAATATGTATGTGTAATTTGCTTTCTTTTAGAAAGTGCAAAATGAAGATTTTTAATTGATATTTTGTGATGAAGATATTTTATGATTATTTTTATTGTGAATTTTAATTAAACTCTCCTTTGTTCATCAAATTTTTCTTTCACATCCCCTCCCTACTTAAATAATTACATGTACAAGTGAAAGCAGCATATGCTATCATAAAAAAATTTTCCTAAGCATATGTATATAATATGGTAGATATACATATGTTTTATATTACTGTATTACTGTATCTTTTTACTTTTTTATAACTATGATGATACAATAACCATAAAGAATAAGGTAGATGTAGAAGTACTGACTTTAGTCTCAAACTGTATTGTTACCAGTTGCATAGTATTCTATTCTATTAGTGCAATAATTTATTTAACCAGTCCTGTGCTGATGCCCATTCATACAGGTTATTAGGTGGTTGTGTATTTCAAACAATATCACCCCAAGAATCTTTTGTGTACTTGCACAATTGTACTCATACAATAAGTTCATAAAAGAGAAATTAAATTGATTTTTCTAAATGGATTTGTTAGGAATAATATTTACAAAATCTTAAATGGTATGACTTATATGAAAATGGACTTTTTCATCAAGTGTTAGACCAGAAGAATCTTGAAATCTGACAAAGGTAATTATGGTCAGATGAAATGGATTTCCAGGAAGTGGTTACCTGGGCCATGTTTTGCTGGTAAACATTTCCTGGGGAAATGAGAAGGTGAATGCTTGGCTTGGGCATCTGCAGGTGGGAGAAACCCAGGAGGGCTACATGGGGTAATTAATGTGTATGAGAATGAGAGTTTGCTGGAGAGAAATCAACTCTGGACCTTCAGAAGAGTCAGTCAGGGCTGGTCCTATTGGAACATTTACAAGACATCAACTGTCTACCCAGCTGTAGGCTAAGTGGCTACAAACGGATTTAGAGTAAGTCATACTGAGTAGTCAGAGAAGGCAATGGCACTCCACTCCAGTGTTCTTGCCTGGAGAATCCCAGGGACGGGGGAGCCTGGTGGGCTGCCATTTATGGGGTCGCACAGAGTCGGACACGACTGAAGCGACTTAGCCGCAGCAGCAGCAGCAGCAGCAGCATCCTGAGTAGTGGTCCAGGGCATAGTCAAGCCAGGTGTGGTTTCTGGCACTAAGGAACTTGGTCCTAGCAGCTTGGGAACCCAGAAACTGGATCACCATAGTTCTCTTTGTGGCTTTTTGAGGGGCCTACACTGCTGGTTTGGCTGAGCTTCTGTTGTGGAAAGGCTCCTGTGATGCTCTCTAAAGAAGATGCAGGTCCTTCATTCCTCTGACATCATGGCCAGTCTCCTTGATGCCTAAGTGATACTGACCAGGAATCTTGGCTTTCCCTAATCAATAGAAACTGATAAGAGGCCAGACAAAAATTTAGGTAAGGCTTTACTGGGGCCCCTGCTGTACAGGAGAAAGCAAAAATTAGCAACAGGTTCCCTTGCTCACTCCCTGTTTGAAATAACAGGGTGGGTGGGGTATGAACTGGTTTCATACAGGCTGAAGGTAAGAATGTGTCCATAGATCGGGCCAGAGGGGTGGTTTAGGTGTTTGCCCACCCCTTTGGTGGTGTTGTGTGTAGGAGGCGTGCTTCATACCCTGTTTTTGCTCCCCGCTATTCAAAAGTGGCAGCTGAGCTTCCGGTCTTTTTGTATCTTATTGACCATAATTTGCCCCAACTGCACATGCACTCAGTTATTTTTAGTCCCTGCTAGTTTATTTGTATTTTGTTGCTCCAGGGGACATTCATCCAGGTGCAAGCACTGCAGCAGAAGGCCTCAGCCCCAGTCCCAGTCTGCCTCATAAGGAATGTGCATCTCAGTCAGAATGTGGCCTTGGAGCTGTGAAGAGAGACTAACACTATCATATGGCCACTGGGAGAGGTGTTGACTCTCACCTCAAAGCCAGGAGACAGCCCTAGAAGTAGAAAGGGTCAGCTGATAAAAATGCTCTGTCCACTTCTGGCTTCCTCTGGTTTTGCTCACTGCATCCGGGCAGCTGCTTGCTGGGTTTGGTGGATATGGCAACCAAGAAAGTGATGCTTCTGGACCATAAGAGTGTAATTGCATTTTTTACCTTTATCTTCCATTGTTCCTCTCTTCATACACTGTAAACCCTTGCTCCGTCCTAGCTCTAAGAAAAGAATTAGGACAACTTAAAAAATTAAAACAAAATCTTTGCCCTCCAAGCAATGGGCTACCAATAAAGAACTGAGACTTCTATCAGTCACTGTAAAAATAGAAATATGATCAACTATATGAGTCAGCAAGACCCAACAAAATTTATCTTGTCTTCTTCCTATATGATTTTTAGTACTTAGGGGCTGGTATATGAGGAGCTTCAAATGTATTTTTGTTATCTAAGTTCTACTACCGTTTCTTACGAACTGTGTGACTAGGTCTTAACATTTTTGAATCTCAGTTTTCACAGCTGTCAAAGAGTGTGACAATTCCTGCCAAACCTCTCTGACAGAGTTATTGTGAGCACACATTGAAAGACAGTCAGAGAAAGTATTTTCTTAATTATAAAACTTTGGAATATGATTGACAGGTTCATGGTCATGGCCTGAGATGAGGCTTGTATTTTTAGGTCGGCCAACAGCTATGATAACAGCAGAACTGGTTTTGCTTCACAGCCATGTAATTCAAAGGCCTTAAGGTGTCCATTCATTCATTCATTCATTTACCCATTTTCATTCATTCATTTACCCGTTTTCATTCACTCACCCACCTATGCGTGCCATAGATATTTATTGAATACCTACTATGGCTAGGCATTGTGGATAGAAAGATGACAGACGGCACATCCCGGCCCCTCAGAGGCTTCTTTCTAGCAGGGAGACGAACAAATATAGTGGACATGATAACACATTTTCTCCTTTTTTAAATAAAATGAAAAAAATTATGTTTCTGATTTATGTAGATCTAAAAATAATGGACCTAAATTATTTGGGGGGACAGGCAACCGTATTTATTCCTACCTGGCAGGGCAGTTTCAAAGGACTGGCAAGACTGGTCCTCCTTCACTCCTGGGGCTAGGCTGGTCCCCTCCCTCAAGGAACCCCCCAGTGGCCTGCTGGGCCCCCCATCATTGTGCGGCTCTCCCCATCAGGGGCTGGGGAAGCGGAGGGGTCTGTGGATGGATGACGGCTCGGCCACCACATGCAGTCACCTCTCAGTTGACCCGGAGGGTGAAGTATTTCAGTGTAGTTTCTCTCTGAATGGGGAGCAGACTGGAAGCTTAGTTGTTGAAACAGAAGGGAACAGAGCTTCATGAAGCTTTTAAGACAAACTCAGTTTTTGGACCTATATCCATTAGGACACCTTTTCTCCGGTGGCCACGTGTTTAGTTTGCCTCTTTCAAGGCTGGAGGCTTCTTTGGCAACCAATGGAAATTTTGTCATTGTTGCAGTAGATGGAGAGGCTAGAGAGGACTCACCTGTGCAAGGCCACATCCAGAGGAAGCTGCCTCCAGCTCTGAGAAGGAATAGCAATGCCCAAATTAATGTATTTGAAATTAATCAAAAATTAGGCTCTACCAAATGTAGCATCATTTCTTGAAAAGTCCCTCTTCTTTATTCTCACTGTATCTGCCAACTCGGAAGACTTGGCAATAATTTACCCATCTACTGTATCTTTATTGGGGGCCTACTGTATGCACTCCATGCTCTGCCTCTCTGCATTTTAAGGAACAGAGCCACTCATGCAAAATAGATCAGTCATTGCTAGGACAGGGTTAGGTGAGAGGGAAGCCAGGGGACCCCTGGAGTCAGTGGAAGCCACTCCAAGCTCCATTGGGTGGAAAAAGCTACCTGGCCACTTGACATGCAGGAAATCTGATTTCCAAGGTGATGGGAAGCAGCATTAGCTCCTGGAGGCTCCTCTGCTCCCCCTCCCCTTACACGCATGCTCCTGTAGCAATGTATACAACTGCAGCAGAAATCTGAAGTGTGGGGAGCGTGGACTCAGAGGACCTCAAGGCCACTCAGTTTATAAACAGGCATCACAGAGAAGCTGCCCTTGGGCCCCTCTTACCCTTCTTATTATAGTTCATTAGAACCTCTGCTCTGTTCAGTTGACAAAGACAGATAAAAAGGGTCCATTCTAAAATGCAGTCATATAAACCACCATACACTTACCACATAATCCTTAATTACTTCCATACTTTTATGTATAAAGAGCTTTGACTGCATTTCTGGATACTTAGTAAACTGAATAAATCAGAAATTATTCCTCTGTCTAAATTTGGACAATCTGTGGGGGAGGGGGGCAGTTAGCATTAAGATTGGTGACATGGTGCATATTATTTCTGAATAAATTTTCTTGGAGTCATTGATCCACCGAGTGTCAAATAAAATGTGATACCCACAAAATTCATGTATGACCCTGACATTTTTCCAGTACTTAAAGTAATTGCCCTTCTGTTTAATAACAGTGTTTATAAAATTACTTTCTGATTGGCTAGGTCCATGGCACACTCGTGTCAATAATCTGCTGCAAATATATGCCCATGGCCTTTGGCCTTGGTTTTCAAAATAATTTTCATCTCTTAAGCGTGAACTGGTGGCAGCCCTGGGAGCTAGGAGTCAAGGCTCCAGTATACCAACCTTCCTTTGCTCTTTGATGCTTGGCATTTTGGAATGTTCATTTCAGATTCCTGGCTTTGCACTCTGGATGGATGGGTCTTGTGTTCTTGGCGATAGCTGGAGCCTCTGAAAGGGATTTGAGATCATGGAATGAGCCTCTCATCTTAAGGATTCACTGCTTTCAGGAGCATTCCTTTAACCTTGTGCTGGTTTTTATGCCTCAGATTTTACAGCTACAGAATGGAAAACTGTGAATAGGTGAGTACTTTCCAAGACTGCTCAAGTGGGAAGGAGATGGTTTCAAAATCTGCCCTATTCTTCAAACCCACAGGATACTGAGACCCATGGTTATGAGTATTTAGATTTAAGGCTCAAACAGACCCTTGAGGTTACACATCCGACATTTCTATTCTGAAGGGATTTAGCTGATTTCTGGCCTCTTTGCACCCCACTAAGATCTCTGAGTATAGCATTCTCATCTGAGGCCCCACAAGTTCCAGAATCTTCTATTGTGATTTCACGACTTGTTGACCTGTCAGCTATCTTGTATCTTTCATTGTTTGCCCCAGTGGGACTTCTAGGAAGAATATTTTTAAATTATTTAAAAATCTTTTTATTTTGAAATAATTTCAGACTTACAAAATTAGTTTTAAAAACGGTACAGGGTTTTCTAAAGGCTAACGTCTTACACTTCCTTAGATTGATTATCAAAACCAGGAAATTAACCTCCATACAATATTATTAGCTAATCTACAGAGCTTATTCAAACCTCCCCGACATCCCACAGATACCGTTTTTCTGGGCCAGCATCCAACCCAAGATCCCACATTGCCTGTAGTTGCCATGTGTCTCCTCCAATCTGGGATAGTTCTTCAGTCATGTTTTATTTTTTGTGACCTGAACGCTTCTAAAGAGTACTGACCAGCTATTTTGTAAAACATTCCTCAATTTGGGTTTGTCTACTATTTTGTCATTTTAGACAAGAATGCCAGGGGAGTGATGCTGTATGTCATCAGTCTATCATGGCAGAAGGGCCCCACATATCTGGTGATGCTAACTTCTGATCACAGGGTTAAGATGGTGTCTTCTTAGCTTTGGGTTATTATTTTTTTCCTTTGTAATGAAAAAGCATCTTGTCTCAAAGCATCCTTTGAGACAAAGCAAATATCCTTTTTATTCCCATGCTTTTGTCCACTAATTTTTATATGCATTAGTGAATCTTGCCTATAATAATTATTGCTATGACGTTGTAATTAGGATTTTTTTTATTTCCCTCCCTTCTCCTAATTTCTTAACTTGAAATTACTTTATAAGGAAAACCTGTTCCTTCTCTCTCATTGAATTGCTTTTTGTCATATTACTCAACGATACTTATTTTATTCTGTGTGTTATAAATCCATTAGTATCATTATTTTTTTGTTCAAATTGTCAGAGCTTTGGCCATGGGGAGCACCTTCAAATTGTCTCCTGTGTCCTTTTGATGTGCCTCTATCATTTTTTCAGCACTCAAGAAGGGCCTTTTGTTTTGGTACATGCACATAAAACTCAAACTATACAAAAGAGTATATCTGTACAATGAGAAGTGAGTTTTCTTCTTATCCCAAACTCTTAGCACAACCCCATTGATAAATGCCATAACTAACATATCTGTTTCAACACATTGTCTACACAAATAAATATGAGTATATGTACAATAGTTTTTAAACACAACTTGCATGCATATCTTTCCACATCTCCCATAGTTTTGTTAATGATTTCATAGAGTTCCTATTTCCTTTGTGGATATTCACCATAATTTACACAAACAGTCCCCTGCTGATGAATAATTATATACATGCATGTGTATATATGTCTAATATCTGATATTGTTGTTGTTTAGTTGCTAAGTCATGTCCAACTCTTTGCAACACCCTGGACTGTAGCTCAACAGGCTCCTCTGTCCTTGGGATTCTCCAGGCAAGAATACTGGAATCAGTTGCCATTTCCTTCTCAGGGGATCTTCCCCACTCAGGGACTGAACCCAGGTCTTCTGCACTGGAGGCAGATTCTTTATGACTGAGCCACTAGGGAAGCCCAATGTCTAGTATATATCTACCTAAAATCTCTATCTAAATTTTTGTTTTATAACTGGTCACCTTAGATGAGAGAGAGAGAAGGAATGAGAGATTCCTTTAAGACAAATTCTAGGAAATATAACTGCTCAAGTCAAAGATGGAAGCTTTGCCCATCTGATAGGTTTCCCATTGTTTTTATTTGCATGTCTTTAATTATGAGTGACATTGAACATCTTTCCATATGTTTATAAGTCTTTATATTTCTTTCTCTGTGAATTGTTTTCTCATATCATTTTCTTATTTTTTTCTATTGAATGATTGATATATTTCTCACTGATTTGCAAGAGCTTATTATATATTAAGGAAATTAGCCCTTTTCTGTCATTTGTGTTATAAATATTTTTCCCAGTTTGTCATATGCCTTTTGATTTTGTTTATAATTTTTTTATCTTAGTGAGGTAGGTTTTAGACTTTTTTTTATACTTAGATTTAGCTCTCATATTACGGCTTCTGTGACTCACTCCTAGATTTCATATTAATCTCCTATGTTATCTTTTATGATTATTTTTTGCCTTTAGATTTTTAATCATCTTGATTTTATTTTGGAAGAGAATTAAGGTTCCACTGTTACTTTTTATCCTACCTCTAACCCAGTGGCTATCCAGTTAACTAAATAACATTTATTAAAATAAATCTTTTTTTTCACTGATTAAAAAGGCATCTTTAGTATTTACTAAATTCTCAAATGCATTTACACTCATTTCTGTACACTTTACTCAACTGACCTGCCTGCTATTTCTGCACCTGTTCCAAATTGTATTAACGGCTATATGTATAATATAATGTAGTATCTGGTAAGTCTTTCTCTCTTTCAGAATTTCAGTATATATTTTCATGTTTGCTTTATGATTTTTAGTCTTAAGGTACTCAGGAGAATATTTTTGGAGGTGGAGGGATGAGGAAATACAATAAGCTTATAAATGTATAAGGAGAATTGCTATTGTTACAGCTTAGCGTCTTATACCCAAGAGCAAGCTGGGGCTTTCCATTTGTGTTGCTCAGTCATTGGAAACTATTGTTTATTTTTATTTATTTGTACAGACTCTAAAATTTATATTTAGGTTTATTTCTAGGTATTCTCTCTCTCCTCTCACTTCTCTCTTCCTCACATTGCATTACACTGTAAATCAAACCTTTTCTTCAATTATGTTTCACTAATTGGTTATTGTTTGGATTAATAGAAAATACTGATTTTTGAATATTCATTTTACAACCACCACACTGCTGAATCGTCCTATTGTTTCTAATTTTTTTTTAGTAGTTTCTCTTAAGCATTCTTAATGTAGGAATCATATTACCTACAACTGATAATAATCTTCCCTTTTAAAACAAATTTAGAATCTCATATTTCTTTTTCCTTCTCCACTGCAATGACTAATATGTTTGAGAAAAATGTTCATTAATGATGTGCAGTGGAGAGCCTGTTTGTATTGCAGTGTGCATGATTTGAGCATTCCTGCCTTAAGCATCTAGTTATATGTATGTTTCAAAAACACACATGTATTACTATTGTTAATTATTTCTTTTAAGCAGGGATTTGTATTTAAATTTATAAATGCCTCTTACAGATTTGTGGAGATGATAGAATATTTTTTCTCTCTTTGAAAATTTGTTAACACAATGTGTCATATTAATTGATTCCCTAATAGTAAAACACCTTTTAATTTATGGAATCAACCCTATTTGACAGAGGCCTGTTATCCTTTTTAACGTGCTACTGCAGAAGTCTACTTTTAAAAACATTTAGGATTTGTTGCATTGCTGCTGATAAGTATGATTGATTTATGCTTTTCTTGCTTTTTAGGTCTTTGTCAGGTTTTGATGTCAATGTTATGACACTTCTGGAAAAGAATTAGGAGATTTTCCTTCTTTAAGCCCTTAAACAGTTAACTAGCATTGATATCGTTTTGTTTTTGAGGGCCTGATAGAATTAACCTGTGAGAACATCTGGGCCCTGTGCATTTTTGAGAGAGCTCTCTGACAATTCTCTCAGTGTTTTTCCTCATGGTAATTGACCTCTTTCTCTTCTGTTGTTAACTCTGGTAATTTCTACTTTCAAAAATTATATTCATTTTATCTACTTAAAATTATTTGCACAAGATGAAATAATGTATTATTTTCTCTATACTTTAGTATTTCTTTTTACCTGTGGTTATATCCATATTGTTATTTCTAATTTTGTGAATCTCCGCTTTCCTTCTTTTGTCTTTATTAAGACAACTCAGAGTTCTTCAGCCTAGCATCATTGACGCTTTAGTGGGTAATTCTTTGCCGTTAGACTGTCCTGGGCACTATCACGTGCCCAGCAGCATCCCTAGCATCTACCCATGAGGTGCCCAAGCAGCTCCCTAACTGTGACGACCAAAAAATATGTCTGGACATTGCAAAATGTCACCTAGGGGAAAAAATTTTTCCTAGCTGAGCACCACTGAGATAGCTAGAGATCTTTCTATTTTATTGTGTTTCCCCTGCAAAGATATATATTCATTAGATGTTTTTCATTAATGTCTTCTGTCACTCTAATAATTCTTTTCACTTTAGTAAGATATATTCAGTTCCTCTTTTCCTTCATTGTGAATTGAATGCTTGGCTCACTTATATCCATGCTTTCTTACTGAATAACCTATGTTTTAAAGGTTATGGCTTTTCCCCATTATAGCTTTCACTCCTCTGATAGGCGATGCTTTTTCTTAAACCAGAGATTCTGCAATTTTCTTTTTATTTTTATTCTGTCTCAAGTAACGTTCATCTTTAAAGGGCGTTCAATGTGCGTTTATGTTGTTTTGCTGTGTTTTCTATTTCAGGTATTAATATATAGATTCATATAGATACTGCGCAGACACTGTGATCTATCTCAGACTTTGGTGCTGCATCAGTTTTCTTTGTGGTCCATTGTTCTGTTCATGGTCTACAGGCATTTGGAAAGAGTGTAAATTTTCTATTTTAAGAGGGTGGAGTTTGATGGATGTCTATTAGACGTACCCTATCAATCACCCTACTTTTATCTTTTCTATCCTTTCTAATTTTTATCTACCTGACTGTGGTGGACTGAGCATGAGGGAAAGTTTTCTATTACTATCTTGTTTTGGTAACTTTGGCTTTTTTAAAAAAATTCTTTGTTGTTGTCTTGTTTTTTGGTTTTTGCTTTCTCAATAGTTTGCAGTACAGTGGCCTAACCGGATCTTTGTGTGTCTTCCTCAATTGATCATTATGAAGTGCTCCACTGGTCTGGCTAAATACTTTTACTTTAAACATATGGGTTCTCAGGCGGCTCAGTGGTAAAGAATCTGCCTGCCAAGCAGGAGACAGAGGAGACGTGGGTTGGAAAGATCAGGAAGATCCCCTGGAGAAGAAAATGGCAAAACCCACTGCAGTATCCTTGCCTGGGAAATCCCATGGACAGAGGAGGTGGCAGGCTACAGTCCATGGGGTCTCAGAGTGGAATGTGACTTAGTGACGAAACCCCCACCGCTTTAAACTTAAATTTACCTGGTAAAATTATCAAAACCCTAATTTCTTTTATAGTATGTGTTCATAGTCTGTCTTTACCGATCATCATAATTTTAATCTTTCTGAGTCGCTTTGCCTCAGATGAGTCAAATATGCAGCATGATATTTTGTTTTCCTTTTCTGTAAGTTTGTTTTCTCTTAATAGGTAAGATTAGTCCATTTATACTTATTGATGTAAAAAATATATTTGGTGCTAGTACTATGATTGTACTTTAACTTTTCTTCTGACTTAATATTTTGTTTCTCGTCTTCTGCTATATTATCTGAGCTTTCTTTGTTTTGTTGTGTGGGTGATTGTATATCTTTTTTCACCAATGGTATGGAAAAGTAGTATACTAAATATTGTAATGGTTACCTTTATATAACTTTATATATTAATTGTATTCTCAAACCTTTTGTTGATTTATTATTTTTGTTTTATTTGCTTAGTTACTTGTTATTGTTTTAATATGGAATCTATAGGTTGTTTTACTTTATTCTTGAAATCTAAAGTGCCTCAGGATTTCTTGACTTGAGTACTATTTCAGCCAAAGATTCCATTCCTTTCTTTAAGGCCTGAAATATATACCTCTGTGTTGTCAGCATTGTTGATTTAATTAATTCTGCTTCTAATGAGACTTTTATTTCTAAAGAATGGCTTTATCTTATTTTATTCTTTATTTTGGAAAAGTGATTTTATTTTTTTCCATCCGTTTCTAAGTCCTTCTCCTGTTTGATCGTGTACATTTTGATTCTTTGTATCTCTTCTTTAACTCTGTTTCAAAGACCTTCTTTTTCATTATTATGCATGCAAGTTGAGCATTATTGCATGTCAAGTTCCAATATGTTCTTATCCATTCCTGGAGAAACTTCTGTCTTGATATATATTCTTTTTTCTTTCTTTCTTTCTTTTTCTTTTCCTTTTTTTTTTTTTTTGGTAGTTATGCTTCTGATGCCTTTTTTCTGGTGTCAGCATTAGCTAAGGCATCTGATGAGGTGACTGACTGGAGGAAATGGACTAGGGGAAATTGGGTTGGAGAGAGGCTGAGGCCTTGAGTGCAGAATGAGAAGACTTGGCTGTGTCTTGTCAGGTGAGAGTCAAAGACAGGAGCTCAGTGGAGCAGTGAAGAAATGGGAGGACCTCAGTGCACCTCACATTCTGGCTCAGGTAATGCCTCCCACGCTGAACTTCAGCTACTATTTCTTTTCAACCTCTTTTATAATGCTCAGTATTTTCTTTCACTAGAGCAGTTTGTATGCTTGCTTCAACCCCAGATTAGATTCAGCTTGTGGAGGGCAGGGACTCCACTTCCTTCACAGTACCAACTGGAAGACCCAGGTCCCTGAAGCAGCTCAATGCATATTCTTCCTTAGGACCAGTGTGCATGGCCTGTAGTCAGCGCTGTTGTCCCTCAGAGAAATCAGAGATAGGCATGGAAGAAAGTGGTCAGGGAAGACTTTCCACAGGAAATTTGGTGGGGGTCACAAAGGCAGAAAGAGCAAAGCCCAGAGCTCGCAAACTCAAATGCGTATTCAAAGCTGGATTCCATTCCACACACTCCCAGTATTCTTTTCTGTTTGATTTTTTTTTCATTTTAGCATGTTTTACTTTGTAGCATGCATATGAATCCTTTATTTCTCAAGTCTATGTACTTTTCAATTTCCTGCCCTTCCTTGCAGTGACGCAAGCTCCCTGGGGAAGAAATTTTTGTTTGCTTTGCTAGCTGATATCTCTGATATTTAGAGCAGTGCCTGGCACATAGTAGGTGGAATTCTTGCCTGGAAAACTCCATGGACAGAAGAGCCTAGCGGGCCCAGTCCATGGGGTCACAAAGGGTCGGAGCAGTCTTGCTTGCTAGCTGATAGCTCTGATATCTAGAGCAGTGCCTGACACATAGTAGGGGCTCAATAAATGCCCAGAGGTGCCAGGCAAGCGGCATAAATGACTGACCTGGGCTTGACATTTGTACATACACCTATAGGGATAGTCTTCAGTTTCACAAATAAGAGTCCTTTGTTGTATCTTACTTAAAGCATGCTGTTTCACCTATAAATTTTCTTCTTTTTTTAATCTTTTTTTTAAAAAACAGCAGTACAAGTAAATAGAAATGTTTCTTTACTACAGTAAAGAGAACACTCCAAATGTAGGGATAAATGCTGGCTGACACTCTGTCTCAATGACAAGTCACAATAGGGAGTGGTGGGCACTGTGGAAAACTGGAGAGCATAGGTCTTGTTTAAAAGGGCAGCCTCTACTCTACTCCCAGACATCGGAATCTTGTGAAACTTTATTATTGCCAAGTATTAACCCCTCAAAACAGAATGCTATGTGGGTCCAAACCAGAGAAAGTACACTGGGTACCGGAAGGGCCAGTGGAGCTGCTTGGCTACAACTCCTGTTCATCCAGCGGATGAAAGCCTTGCGGGTGGCAAATGAACCTCGGCTTTTCCTCTACCATCCACACGCCGCACTCTGAGACTGCTTCTTCCCTGTGCCACTGTGCAGAGTCTAAATGTCACCCACACGCAGAGCTGTGGTCGCTCCAGAGCCATCGTGGCGAGCTGTCTGAAGGGGTGTCAACTCGTTGGACAGGGTATAATTTCAGTCAATGTGTTCTTGTCTTATTTTAGTTCAACATCATTTCCCAGTTGCAAACCTTCTGAATGACACGCAAAATGCAAAACAACATAAAAGGTCCTCCCTGAGGCAGATCTGTGTCCGTGCAGAACTTTAATTATTCTTTTTGAATCCTCATCATAATGTGCTACCCCAATTCTGGCAAAAAAAAAAAAAAAAGTAAAAAGTCTGATGGGAAAGATTTGTGTCACCTGTAGCAGATTTTACTTTGTAATAGTCTTTATATTTTTAGAAACAGTGAACAAAAGGAAGGACCTTTCTAATCAAGTGTATTCTTTAGATACAAAGCATCAGACAATATTTGTGATAAACAGAAAATAACTGCTCTTATAGTTTTCGGTGGTGACATTTAGAATATCACATTTGTCTTTCGAAAGTATTTTTAGTTAAGGTTTGAAGACAAGCATCTAACATACTTGTTGGGTAGAGGAGGGGTGGAGGATCAGTTTAGGAGATTTTAAGAGACTAGATTAAAAAGCAAAATGTTTGCCAAGAGTGAAGCAGTTAGATTTGGATAGATTATTTCCTGTATAGATCATTACAGAAGATTCGAAGACCTTTTGGGGGGAATTGACTAGTCCTCTCATCCCAGAGTTTTAGGAAGGGCTGCTGGGGATGAGGCTCAGCTTCTCCTTTTTATGAGTGGAGTGAGTTCCTTGTTCCTCAGGAGGGGCTCCCAGAGGCCAAAATCAAGTATCCTTTTCCATCTCCAGTCTCATCAAACAGTCCATATGAGATGAAATCTGAGCCTGAGAGAGCTCCATTTTCTTTGAAAGCTATCCAGGGCAGCCTCTAAGCGCCAGACCTAAAAACAATATCTTTACAACCGTCAGCCGTAATTCAGCGTGATAATGTAACTATGTTTTTGTTTTAAACCTGACAGCATGTAAAGTTATGACAGACATAAAGCTGGGGTAGAGATCGGCCGGGAGAAGGAGTTGAGGCGCCAAGCCTGCGCAGACAGTTGGGGGCTTGGGTCAGGACCCTCAGAGCATCATTGAATACCACCTGTGCTCCCAGTCTTCCTCTGGGGGGGGCTTCTCCTCGGTTGATTTGTGTTTTAAACTAAAGCACTTTCTTTGAAACAGTCCCCTAGATGGTTTGCGGTGCCCTTCAATTCATATCCACGCTCCTCAAACAGAAGATTGTAAATAAGTTGCTGGCTTCTGCATTTAAATGGAAACCTTTAGTAACCAAAACTAGCTCACCATGAACTTCCCGCTTGAAACGTCCATTTCTCCTGCTGATGCAAGTGAGAGAGTTAGTTCTTTCCATTGGCTTTCAACTGACCCTTTGGAAGACGGGAAGAATAGATTCCCTGTTACTTATTTGGGTGTTTTTGGTAATTTGCTGTATATAAAAGCTGTAAGTACAGCAGCAGCTGTACTTTCCCTAAGAAGGGGCTAATAATGCAGATTTAAATGGTGTTTAGCAGGAGCAAAATCTCAGAGACATCAGCAAAGTTCACCTTAATTCCGATTCTATGAACCAACAGTGTTTAGGAGAGTTCAATTTTCCCTTCGATTGCTTGGGCAGCCTTATTCACAAAGCTCCATCATTTCCCCCTTGGGGCCATGCTTGGCTTGGGGCCAAGAGCAGGCAGGACCTCCTGCCCACTAGTGAACCAGAAGCACCCGCTCTGTATCAGTTGTTAGAAAACCGAAGATCTGGTGCTTTGCTGGAGAAATGTAATAGACAGCTTCACTTTCACACTTCTTAAAAATCTTTTTAAAAATAGTCCCTCTAGCAGGAGGCTTTTTTGGGATGCTGTGCTTTACACCTCTGTATTTTCAGACTGTTTGGGGAGAATTTTTATATTTGTTGTTCCACTGGCCACACTACCAGGGTTGGAGGCCTGGCTGTAGACATCGCCAGGCAGGAGAGGAGCATGCCTGTTTCACGAAATGCCTGGGGCTGAGGGGTTAGCAAACCAGGGTGACATTTTTACAACTCTTTTCTGAGCAGTTCTTCAGGGGCCTTCAGCTCATCTGATGGCGCTGATGGGCTGGCATTGGCCTTCTGTGATTTCAAGGCCCCAGATGCCGCAGCCTTCCCACATGCCTCAGGGTGAACACCTAGGAGGCTCCTTTCTGTTTGCTCAGCTCTGCCTTCCCAAGCTGGATCATCTAGGTAAGCTCCCACATTGATCTCCATTCCCACTGTGAATCCTGGTCCTGCCCTGTGGAATCTAGGGCCTTCCTCTGAATCTTGGGGTCCTCCCCACACCTTGCCCTGGAATATGATCAAAGCCTCAGTCATCCTATAGTGTAGGGAGGGCACTTAGCATAAGGAGAGGCAGCTTCCTGGAGGCCACCATTCTTTTTTTTTAACTGAAGTATAGTTGATGTACAATGTGCTAATTTCTGCTGTACAGCAAAGTGATTTACTTATACAAATGTACATTATTTTTCATTCCCTCTTCCATTGTGGTTTATCACAGGACAGTGAAGATAGCTCCCCATGCTCTACAGCTGGACCTTGTTCATCCATCCTACACATTGTAGTTTGCATCCCAGAAGGCAATGGCACCCCACTCCAGTCCTCTTGCCTGGAAAATCCCATGGACGGAGGAGCCTGGTGGGCTGCAGTCCATGGGGTCGCAAAGAGTCGGACACGACTGAGTGACTTCACTTTCACTTTTCACTTTCATGCATTGGAGAAGGAAATGGCGACCCACTCCAGTGTTCTTGCCTGGAGAATCCCAGGGATAGGGGAGCCTGGTGGGCTGCCATCTATGGGGTCGCACAGAGTCAGACACGACTGAAGTGACTCAGCAGCAGCATTCTTACATGTTCTTATCATTCTAGACTTTCAGATATGATCAGCCATACAATGGGCCATCTTTTGAGGGAAACCATAAAGAAGTCCACTGTCTATTGTAAATTGCATTATTACTTCAGGCGCGTTCAATTTTGAATGTCTGTGAGTCTTAACACAGAGGAAGCACAGCATCATGGGTTTGTTAAGGAACAGAGCTGATGGCCCAGCCATCTGGAAAGCGGCCCAGCCCAACGAACCTCCGCATGAGTGCTTGGGATGAGACCAAAACTCAGGCTGGGCCCAAGGTGAGCATCAGAGACTGGGTATAGGTGAGCTCTGCCCATCATGGGATAAGGGACAGTTGTGACCCTCAGAGTATAACCCTCTGGGTGACACTCTGACCTAGCCTCAGAGTCAGAAACATTATTCACTTGACCAACAGATGCACAAGAACCATTTGATCTAAAAAACACTCACGTGTGTGGATTTTCTGTGCAATAACAGATTCCAAATTGGAATTAAGAGGAAAGTTAGTCAATCTGGGCTAGCCCTATTATACATCACAGCCAGGAGAAATTACCATTATAAATAATTAGGAGATTATCAGTACAAACAGTATTATTATCTTATATACCATACGTTAATATTATAACAACAATTATAATTACAACTATTAGAAGCAACCATTTAGGAAGTGCTTTCTTTGTGCACGGAATTGTGTTCAAAGTTTGATATTATTTGAATTACCTCGATCATCGTAAGAACTGGTCAGTTGGCATGAGTGAGGAGACAGTCTCAGGCAGGTTTAAACATTGGTTCTAGGTCGTATAGCTGAGAAGTCGGGGCGTGGGGTGGGGAGCAAGATTCAAAATCGCCTTCTCCCCAGTGTAGCACATTTAGGGAGTCTCCCAAGTCAACTTAAACTGTAGACAGAAACGTGATAAAGTACTCTGGACCGGACTTCTTCCTGTGTTCTGATTGTTTCTGTGCCCTGGCAGCGCTACAATCCCGCGTGCTGGAGACTGGCATGACCTTCTGAGAGTGGGAGCTGGGAGGGAACGGGCTGAGGAGGGTCTCCTGACCTATTAAACTGCCATGTCTTAGGACATTCTTGATTTTTTTTTTTTTTGAAAGAATGGCAGCTGTGCTAGGAAATTGAAAGGGTGGAAGTGGCTAAAATATTTTTAAATGCTTTTTTCCGCATATAGGCAAGAGGTTATATTGCAAGTTCAATGCTAATTACAGTTATTTACCAAGGGAGGGGGGGGGGAAATCCCTGTGAAAGGGAAGGAAATGTGGTTCCAGAAAATGCCTGCTCGTTTGTGCCGCCCAGAGCGGCCGGTGTCCGCGGAGGGAGGCAGGCGGGAGACATCTCTGGCTGGCGCACAGGGGGGCTAAATAACTCACAGGTGTCAGACACACAAAAGAATTACGGCTGGCTGACCTATGCGGGGATAAATCCTGCGTCTCTGCTTATGGCCAAGAGATGTGTCTTTAAGTGTCATAAAAATTTAGCATTTTTTTCCTCTAATACTCTTCTATAATTTTGCCAGATTTATTAAAATAAGATTTTCTGGGGGGTTACTTTTTTTTTTTCTTTTCACTGGTAGAATGTGCTCTTTAGTATCATTTTACATAATTTAATACAATTTGTTCCATCCATTGATTTTCATGGGGATACAAGCTGTTCGTTTGTGAGAAAGCTGGCATGGGCGTGAGTGTTGGCAAGGAGGCCCGTGGAGAAGTCGATCCTGATTTCAAAGTTCTGGGGGGTGGAAGGGCTTCAGCCATTTTGAGGCAGGTTCCGTGGAGCTGGGGCTGCCAGGCCTCTCGCGTCCCCCTCGGAGGTGCAGGACGGAGGCCGTGGGCTGCCCGGTGGGCTTGCGGGGGACGGCCCCGACACGGCGCCGGGGGTGGGGGCGCTCCCCAACGTGCAGCCTGGCGGAGAAACGCAGGTGTTTCTTAATTACTTGTGCAGAAGGGAAGGGAACGCTGGCGGATGTGCGCGGCCGCCAGCCCCGCAGCCCAGCCCGCGCCGCCTCGGGGTCCCCCGCCGGCTCTGCAGCCGGAAGCTTCACCTTCGCGGCCTCCCTTCTCCGCATCCTTCTTTTGACCGTGGGTATTTAAAGAATCAGCCAAACTCTTGAAATATGGGAAGGGAGGCAACATAGTCAGGCTGGTGCTAATTCGTGGAAGTGTTGGGCCCCCGAGTGTTGGAGGATCAGCTATGGCTTTCTTCCTCATGGGGGTCCTCGCTGCGCCCCCATGAGATAGGTCCTGGGTGCCCTCGCCGCTCCCCCACCCAACTCCCTGTAAGCTCTTCTGACCAATGTGTGCTTCTAGGGATAGATTCCAGGTGAGCGAGGGACATATGTAGGAAGGTTCCGGGCTGGAGGACCAGAGCACTGGATTCCAGTCCACCTCCATTTTGCTGTGAGATCTTGGACAGGTTGCTTCACCTCTCTGAGCTGTAGCATCGCCTGCTTCCTTAAAGGCTGCCTTTCAAGCCCTGTGTACCACATGGAGGGTGTCTGCAACCCTTTGAGCTGCAGGTTCCGTGAAGCTCTGAGCTGTCCAAGACCTGAGTTGACAACTGGGCTTCTGCTTTGCTCTTCTCGCAGCAGCCCTGCCTGAGACAGGTGGGAGGCATGGGAAGAGAGTGGATGGTGTGGGAGTCTTATTGCATAGACATGACCCACTCCCTGGCCAGGAGGTTGAGATATGCTGCAGGAAGCGCAAATTCCTGTCTTCACTGCTGGTTTTCTGAGTGGCCATCATTACCTCTACCCCAAACCAGTGTCACCCTGCCTGCCTTGGCTTCCTGCACGGAGGGCCTGGGGCTGTCATGTCATGCAGACTGACAGGTTCACAGCCCCCCTTGGGTGGAAGGCTCTCTGCACGAGGGTGCCCCAGACAGTGATGAATCATCTCCTCCCCACACCCCTGGGGAAGGCTAAGTAGGCCAAATGAAATGATCTGAGCTGGCCGCTGGCCAGGGCAGCAGGGCTAATCCTTGCCTTTGTGGGAGAGCCTGGGGCCCGGGGGGTCTGCCACCAGTCACAGCCGCCTGTTACGGCGCTGGCCCAGCAGCTCTGCCACCACCCCAGGGGCCTCCGAGGCCTCCTGCTCACCCCAGTGCTGTCCCCTCCCCCATTCCTGCACTCCTGAACCCTCAGAGACCACAACTGCATCCACCTGCCCCAAGGACATGGAGAACAGGACAGACAGCACACAGCTCTCATCCATCCAGGAGTCACTTTAGCCCCTACCTGTGGGAGGGGTCGTTATCAGAGAAAGAGAGGAGACTGGGTCCCCTGCAGCTGCTGAGCGTGGTGTTTAGCACCTGGCATAGGGAGGCTTCCCTGGTAGCTCAGGTGGTAAAGAATCCGCCTGCAAGGCAGAAGACCCCAGTTTGATCCCTAGGTTGGGAAAATCCCCTGGAGAAAGGATAGGCTACCCACTCCAGTATTCTTGGGCTTCCCTGGTGGCTCAGACAGTAAAGAATCTGCCTGCAATGCTGGAGACATGGGTTCAGTCCCTGGGTTGGGAAGATTCCCTGGAGGAGGGCTTGCAACCCACTCCAATATTCTGGCCTGGAGAATCCCCATGGACAGAGGAGCTTCGTGGGCTACAGTCCATGGCATCGCAAAGAGTCAGACAGAACTGAATGACTACGCACAGCAGAGCACGGGGAGGTACCAGGTAAGCGTGAGCAGTTCTCACGAGTGCTTGCTCGGTGCCAGGCACTGTGCTGAGCACTTGACAGGGCTTACCTTCCCAGTAGTGACAACAGCCCTAAGAGGTGGGCACCCCTTATTATCTCCATTTTATAAGTGAAGGGCTGAAGCTCAGAGAGATCAAGTAACTTGCCTAAGATTGCAGAGCTGGCGAACAAGGCCGCTCTCCTAGGTTTTGGCCCTGCTTATGCCCTGGAATCTGCTGGGAGTTCCTCTCTGTCCACCCGGCACTCTTGTGCCATTCATCAGCCAGCTCAGAGCTGGGTGGGCAGATGCCAAGGTCAAGGGGAATGAGAGGTCCCCGTGCGCAGGAGCTCACAGTGACCTGAGCACAGAGGCCCTGCTCAGCCTAGACCCAACAGATCTGAGCAATCCGGCCCCAGTCCAGAATTGGAGAGAACACCAGTTAATGTGCAGACATCAAGGAACTGTGCCAAGGAGGAGAGCAGAGCCTGGCTCAGCCTGAGCTGTGAGGAAGAGCAGATTTGGGAAATGCACTTTGGGGTGGAGGGTCATTGTCCTTACAAGTTCATCTCTTGAGGCAGACTGTGAGAGGCCCACAGTGGGCCTGCCTGAGAACACCTGGGGCTACAGCTGTCACCCAAGCTGGGCTGAGCAGGTGGGAGAGATTGAAACATGACCTTTTTCATTCATTCACTTGTTCATTCAACAAATACTGCGTCCTTACTAGTGCTAGCACTGGGCAGGGAAGAGGACATTCCGAGGAGACCTGGATAGACGAGGGCCCTGCTCTAATGAAACTTATATTCAAGTGAGGGGAGATGGATCACAAGCCTGTAAATAAACATGTAAACAAAGTCATTTCAGATACAGTTGCGTGTATGAGGAAAACAAGGGATGGAGTTAATAAGGATCTTAGTCATTCATTCATTCATGTATTCATGCATTTATTCATAGAACAAGATTTATTGAGCACCTAGTATATCTCTGGCACTTTCTAGATGGGGATACAACAGTAAATAAAACAGCTGAGACCCATGTTCCCAAAGATGTGTCCTCTGTGTGTGTGCATGTAGCTGTGTGTGAGTGTGTGCGTGTCTACCTTGGCACGGCTGTGTGCCTGGGCACACAAGGACGTGGGTTTCCTGGAAGAGAAAGGAGACCTCGGGCAGGAACAAGAGCGGGGCTCAGCCTCCCTTTCAGCCCAGGCCTACAGACCTTGCCAGCAGCTTCGGCTGAGAGGAAGCTTTGAAAAACCCTCAGCTCTCCAGAAAGCTCTCCCTGGCACAGGCTTCCTCCCTCCTGCCTGCTCCTCCTATCTGAGGGCTGCTCCTGCCTTCCAGCACCTCCTAGGTCATTGTCAGGACTCGCCACCGGGCCAAGGTCAGCGCAACCCTTCCCAGGAAAGGAGGTTAGGCTGGCCTAGGCACCACAGGGAGGCTCCTTTTTATTGCTCACCCAGCCACTTGCTGAAAAATTAATCTGCAAATGAATCACATTTACTGAGACCTTCTGGATCAGATAACAGATGCAGCCTGGCCCGTTCCAGAAGACCATCCAGAGAAGAAATCCTAAAAGCTAAAAGCTTCCGTGGACAAAAGAACTCCCGCTGGCCTGGCCGAGCATCACTCCCCATTTGAGCTCCTCACTCGAGGTGTGCTGCTGGATATTTGGAAGCCTCTCCTGGAAGCACAGGCTCAGGCTCCCGCCCTGCAAGTGCTCCTGGAGCGGAGGCTGGGCTGGGCAGCCGGGCACTCCCGGCCGGCTCTCTGGATTGGTTCTCCTGGAGCCCCTCGGAAGCAACCAGGAGCCGGCTCTCCCCTCCCTGGCCATCTGCTTGAAGCATCTGGTGATCAGGTGCAAGCCCCACACCGGAGCATTCAAGCTGAAATGTGCAGTCACCTTGCCACCCACACTGCTTTTGTTATGCCGCCAGGCTGCCCCTCTTTGTGTTGGGGAGAATGGTTTTGGGCTGGAAATCTGACTGTCGGCGCTGGGAGTTTATCACGGCTGTGCTGAGATCCTGCAGCCTGTGGTCTAGCCTCCATACCTGACTTTCCCCACCTCCCAAGGTCTGTGGACATGACTCCAGTGAAAGGCTGGAGCTTTTGACAACAGAGAAAAGACTATTCTTTGATGTTCACTTTTACCCAGCTGGGTAGAGCCAGTTGCAAATATCTGGATCCTGCTGTAAAGAAGAAGGGGCTTCCCAGGTGGCCCCTTCCCCTAGAGGTGAAGAACCCTCCTGCCAATGCAGGAGATGCAAGAGACGTGGGTTCAATCCCTGGGTTGGGAAGATCCCCTGGAGAAGAAAATGGCAACCTACTCTGGTATTCTTGCCTGGAGAATTCCATGGACAGAGGAGCCTAAAGGCCCATCAGCTTCCTCTGTGTCCACATTTGTTTAATAAAGAAAGAGTGGGTTGCTCCCAATGCCACTGCTAGTCTTGACTAAACTGTGGCTGTTTTGAGGGTGATTTACTGTGGCCACAGATGAGGGGTGCTGGGGAGAAGGTCCCAGACCTGCTGTCTAAATTGCTTCCTTCCACATTGCCGACCCGGGTATCCTGAGAGCCACATGGGTGTCCACATTGTTGGAAAGAAAGGGTAGCACTCAGGGAATAACGGGGCGCGATTCTCTTCAAGAGGGAACCTTGCCTTTTCTGAGCCACTGAGCACTCAGCTGATAGCTGGAGACTCCCTGTGAGAAGAGGAGCTTTCCTTGGCTCTTCGGGCTTGTAAAACATGGCCCCAGCTGCCACCTCCCCAAACAGCCAGGGGGCCTGTCCTCGGGGGTTCCGGAGCCCATGCGCTCTGCATTTACAGGCTTCCCTCTTGGAGAGGGTCGGAGCTGAAAGGTCTTGGGAAACCTTACAGAGAAGAGAATGAGCCTCTGTTTGAATATTTAAACAGTGAGTAGTAGGTTTTTGGAAACTGTTTCTTTTTTCTGGTTGTTAATTGCTTAGTGTGATCGAAAAGATGACAGCGATGTCCTAATACTTGTTGGGGATGCATTTTTCTATTCCTCTTTCTAGATTAGCCATGGGCATTACTCTGGAATGTTCTTACAGGAAGACATGATTCTTTGAAAATAAGAAGCCCTGCCCAGGCCCCTTTCTATGGGTGTTCACTCCTTCCAACGAGCTTTGCCAATGGTAATTGTAACAATCAGTTGCTGCAGGGCCCACTTGCTGAAATTAGTGTGAGACTTTGTTCTTG
Source organism: Aepyceros melampus (assembly GCA_006408695.1). Lineage (NCBI taxonomy): Eukaryota > Metazoa > Chordata > Mammalia > Artiodactyla > Bovidae > Aepyceros > Aepyceros melampus. The sequence continues at coordinate 145,064 of SJXQ01012542.1, forward strand.
AAAGGCACAGAGGAAAAAATAAAGAAGTCAAAAATCTCAATCGGGCTCCATCCGCTGCTCTCAGTCCCAAGGTATCTTCTTCAGAAGATAGGGAAGTTGAGTGCATGGGGTGGAGGGCAGGATGGTGGTAGGGAGGGGAGGGAGGTGGAGACAGAGAGAGAGCTGAAAATGAAAGGCTAGCTCCCCAGGTCACAAGCACTGTGATTCCTGCACAGCCCCCAAGTATCACCTGCACTGTTCTGCCAGCCATTCCTTTGCTTCCAAACACTTTCCAACAAGATGATCAAAGGGAAAAATAATTGATTCTAAGGGTGAATTTTTGGAAACTCTTAAAATTTCACAATTAATTCGCTTCCTTTGTGGGGAAACACAGCAAGAAGATCTTCCATTTTAGATGCTGAGCTGAAAACTGACATTGTTCAAAGGTAAAGAAGAAGCTGATGTTAGTTTCAGGCATAATCTAGCTTTTAAATGTTTCCATATGATGGCTTCAGTATGTCAATAGCAGATTTTAAACACACCCCAAGGATCTTTTATTTTAGAGAGGTAATCTTTTTGCCCCTTTTAACCAGCACATCCGTGTAACATGTGGTGGCATTTCCCTCACAAAGTACCACCATCCTTGCTCATGTGCCCGTGCTGACAGTCCCCTGCTCCTAGCCGCCCCCCCTGACCCCCCGGCATAGCCCCTTCCCAGGAGTGGAGACTGCAGGAAGGTCAATTCTATTTTATCCCTGTGCCAGTTGGCACTCCACCCCTACTGGCATCAGAGTCTCAAACATCTTTTTCTCCCACATCTTGGTTGAGCATAGCGATGAGGTCCCATTGGCTTAAGGCGCGGTGCTGGCTTTCTCTGGTGGTTGTGCCGTAAGTTAGCAGGATAAGTTTGACAGTAATTTAATTTTCATTGACAAATGCTGTCATAATATTGAGGAAAAAGTGATATATTGTATCAACAGTAGTGGTCGACGCTCAGCCAGTCATATGGACTGGGCGAGTACCATATGCTTCTCCCAAACTCGCCTAGGAAAGCTCTGGCTAAGAACTTGACAAGCTTAAGATACCAGTTGGGAAAAGCGATTACCCTTGAGAAGTTCTCGCCGTGTTTCCAGTTTCCTCATTTCCTCGGGGAAAGGAGGGATCATTTCCTGGGGCAGCCACTTACTCACCATCACGGGCATCAGCCAGCCTCCACCATACCCTGGGTCAGGGTGGCCCCTCTTGGACACCCGAAAGGCATTAGCCAAGGAGTGTCTCCGAGGCACCAGGGCCAGCGGCAGACAAGCGGATCCCCTGCTGACAACTGGAATAGCCCAGGGCCCACGATGATGAAACACCATTGATTTCCTGTTGGTTTGTGTTTGTCCCAGCTGCGGTTCCCTCCACTAATGCCAGTGGATGTGTGTCTGTGTGTGTGAATGAGGCCAGGACCCCAGTCTGGCCTGCACTGCAAACTCAAACAAGCCGACCGCGAAGGGGACAGGATTTCCATTTTGGGAGCATAGCTCACCATCTCCGTGTATCCAAAGCCCCTTCTGGTCCAATCTCAGAAGCAAGTAGATTGTGCGTGGGTGCTTCTGTACCTGGTGCACATGTGTCTGAATGATTGGCCGAAATTTTAGTTAGATGATTCGAGCAAAAGTGTGATTAAGTCAGTCTTCATTTGTTCTGTTTTCCTAGCACTGAGTTTATTTTAATTTGGATACTGTTCACAAAACAAAGCAATTGATGAACAATGTTAAAAATGGTCTGGAAAAGAACAGTGGTATGTGTGTGTCTGTGTGTGTGTGTGTCTGTGTGTGTGTGTGTGTGTGTGTTTGCACATGCATTCAGGGACACAGCATCCCTGTGCACATTCGGCTGGTGTCCTTGTCTGGCTTGCCAAACACGCGGGGACCTTCCATTCTCTGAAGGATTCCCATCCCAAACAAGGCTAAGTAAAGAAACAGGCATATGGCGTGTATTGGAGATGGTTCAGCATTGGCACAGGGCATCTGCTGTGGTGAACAGGTATCTGGAAAAGACGACAGTCCCATCCGCTCTTTTCGGAGCTTATCATTTATTTGGCCTTTGTTGTTGCTGCTTTGTGTTTATTATTATCTTAACAAAGGGAGGGAGAGTGTGCAGATCAGGGCCCTGGGCACTGGCACAACTGCTGTCCAAGATGGCTCCCTGCTTGGGCCGGAAACCGCCCTCTCCTTCCACATGCACGGGGTCTCCGCTGCCAGGGGCTCCGGCTGGGAGCAAGGAACACCCCGAGTGTTGGGGGCAGTGTCTGAGTGCAGATGGTCCTCTGAGGCGATGAGAGCTCCTGGGTGTGGCCGAGGGTGTCCTTGGTCTCCAAAGAGAGAGTTGACTTGAAAAAGCAGGCAGATTGGAGGAGCAGCTGCCCTCCTTGTGGATGGCATCCGTTGGTGGCTGCGTGGAGAGGCGCTCCGGACTGCCTCCCATTACCATTTCATTACGCGACAGCAGATCCATACACAGATCCATACGCTGCCTCTTGGATGGGGTTCCTGAACACAGCAGGACGCTGCAGCAAGAGCTTACCTCCTCTCTGCCTGCTGGAAACCCAGCTCCCTGCCATGTGGTGCTTACTGAGCTGGCAGCTTCAGGCTCACTCTGGGCAACCCAGATGATGGGTGCAGCCCTCCTGTGGGCCACAGCAAGATGCCAGTGGCTGCCACAGTTTCTGGAGGGGTTCCTGAGAGAAGACGAACAGCCCAGCTAAAGCGCATCCTCCCACTCCGGCACCTTGAGCCTTTGGACTATTGCTCAGTGGGGTAGTCAGAATGATGGCCGGCCTCATAGGAGTTGTGGGTCTGGTCACCGTCATTTTAGTGATGAAGGAAATGAGATCATCTGGGTCACTGACACTCAGAGAAGGCGAGAGTCGGGGCCCTATCTGCTGAGTCCATGACGGGCTGCCATTTTTCGCTGGTGGCGGCAGAACCAGATGGCTTCCCAGGAACCACTATGCCTCAGAACCAGCTCCCTCCTCCTTGGGTCTTCATCTCCTTATGGATAAAAAACTAACCATCGGGATGCACTCCTTGTTAAAGGGTGATGATTCTGCACGTTCTTCCAGCAAGGAGCTTCCTTTCTTTACTGACCAGCAGATTTCTTGATCATCTCTATATTTAAAGGGAAAAGTCTGCTAGGCGGAAGCAATGAATGACATTATTCTTTCTCCTTATTTAAACCCATGTTGTGGAGTTAGCTTTCCCCCACCTACCCAGCATGAAATCTAGAAGAAGTCAGGGCTGGCTGTATGGCCACAGCAGGTATTTTCCTCTAGGCTGGATGTTTTTTTGGAGTTCTCTACAGACTGCCTCGCATCTTCAGGGTGCCCCCACCCACGCTTTTAGAATGTTCTCTTTGCTAGGTACCAGCCTCTCAGACATTGTGTTCCATAGTGAACATCCAGTCTCTTCCTATGGAGGTTGCTTTGTCCTTCCAGTGGCCTCTGGGGCCAAGTCTTTTGCTGTGGATTTATGCAGGGGCTCCCTTCCAAAGTGAGCCACATCTGCACCTTGAGAAACACTTTTCATTTGTTCCCGAATCCTCTGGAAGTAGAACCACTCCCCACATGGCTCCTCCTCTTGGCCTGCCATCCCTGCAGCCACCAGCCTTATGACTTTGCTAAGCTGGGTCCTACAATGACCTCGTGTCCCACTGATGCCAAAGAACATGGGACAGGCTCATTTTGAGTCACCATTCACTAAGCCTGAAGGGGGAAGCAGCCATTGTCCCTCCTCATGGAAGGAGGGCTGATGATCGCGGCACACTGGCAACTTATCCCGAAGAGCACTCTACCGTACAGATCCCTGCCTTTTCTAAGTCAGTCCTTCTAGAGCCTCAAGTTGGGGGCTAGTTTGGGAGTCTGGACACTTCCTTGCCAGCTGACATCTCACTTTGGATAAAGCAAGTGTTAATCCCTTTCGTTTTATGGGTAGTCTTTTGGAGCATCCATTTAAAGAGCAGAAGAAACACAAATTTTAACATCCTGCTCACTTAATTATCAAGAAGCTCGTCTTAGAATCCAAAGTAAAATCTCTTTTTTCCCCTAGAATTTTAGGCCCTTTTCTCCTTCCAGATGCTTGGTGAGAGCAGATTAGTGTCCACTTTCAGTGACCCTTGTTGTACCTAAAGTTGATGAAGCTTCTAGTCTCTCACACTACTCTTCTGAGGAGGGCTGTGTCTTTCTTTGTGGGGAGGGTTAGACAGAGCAGCAAGGTATTTCCATACGTCCTGTGCAAGGCCACTGCCATGTGGACGGAATGGCTGGCCTCCTCCCTCTGTCCTTCTCTGTTCTGCTGGATGTTTAGGACATCACAGCACAGCATAAACATCCGGTGGCTTCCTCGTGGGACCACCCAGAAGTGGACCAGCCAGGCCCTGAAGGCTCTTCCCGGAATGTTCTAGTCAGAAAACCCTGTGGGGCTGCAGAGCTATCCTGTTGACGTGGCTCCTGACCTCTGGGGAATACCAAGGCCAAACTTGATGGAGGGCCTGACCCCCCTGTCCAGTGTGGCCGGTTCTGAGGCCTGTACCCTGACCCAGACCTCTGCTCTGCTTCGCATGCCTCCTGCGCCTGTCATGATGGCCTTTAAGGTTCTGACATCCAATACCACTCAGCCCTCTGACTCTCTGGGAAGGAGATCTTGCAGACTCCTCAGGAATTGGAAGGTAGCCATAAGGCAGACTAGCACAAGTACAAAACTTAAATATCTTTAGGGTTAAGAGCAGGGCACATGTGTACTTTGCAAGTGAAATCTTCTTCCAGTTAATGAATTCTTTATTCAGCTATGTCAAAACTACCTAACTAGCTTTAATTTCAGAGAGACCTGGGTTCGATCCCTGGGGTGGGAAGATCTCCTGGAGGAGGACATGGCAACCCACACCAGTATTCTTGCCTGGAAAACCCCCAAGGACAGAGGAGCCTGGCGGGCTGCCGTGCACGGGGCTGCAGAGAGTCAGACACGACTGAGCGGCTAGGCACAGCACAGCACAATGTATTTTTAATTCTAACATTTCCAGTTGATTTCTTTTATAGATTCTAATTTTCTGCCCAAATTCGTCCCCTTGTCATCTATTTTCTTAAATTTATTAATTACTATTATTTCAAAGTCTGTCAAGTCTCTCTTTAACTCAATAGCTGTGTCTTGTGTGGGTCTATTTCTATTACCTATTGTCTCACATTTCCGTTCGTATTTGCATTCACTTGGTCTTATTTCATGGTGTGCCTGGTAATTGTTTACTGACTATCAAACACCGTATTTAAAATTTTTAGGTCATTTTACCCTCTAGATTGGCACTGTCATATAGGAAGAGAATGTGAGCTGTATATGTAATATTAAATTTTATAGTAATTACATTAAAGAAGTACAAAGACGCTGGTGAATTAATTTTAATAATATATTTTATTTAATATTAGATGTCCAAAATACACTTGAAAATATAACCGATATAAAAATATTTATATTTTCTGATTTTTCACTAAGTCCTGGAAATGCAGTGAGTATTTTATACTCACAGTACATCTCAATTCTGACAAAGTTACAACCCAAGTGCTCAAAAGCCACCTGTGGCTTCTGACCACCATATTGGAAAGCACAGCTGTAGACACTGCAGCTGTCTAGGCTAGATTTACAGTTCCAGTAGGCCTCTAGTCAAGGGGAAGATCAAACTGGGTGTGTTTATTTTCTATCTGCCCTTACTCCTAAGCATGTTCCTGCTGGGGTCATAACTGCAAGCACTGGGTATTTACCAGGTAACTTCTAACTTTACAGGCCCTAGATTCTAACGTTTGTCTCTTTGGTCCCTTGGAAACCTCTGCTCAGCTTCTCAGTGCTTAGCTGCCACTTGTAAATTCACAGCTACCTGCAGGGGAAAAGCAATGCTAGAAACAGGCCCTGCTCTCCTGCCCCCATTTTGCTAGGATCTGGGCCCCTCAAGTCCTGGATTCTTTGATAACTCTCTTATGCCTAAAAATAATTTACACACACACACACACACAATTTTTTGATGCAGTTTTTCTATTTATTCTCATTAGAACAGTTGATTTGATACAAGTCTTTTGCCATAGCCAGAAGTAGAAATAAAATAACACCTTAATTAACTGAAAACATATATATATATATATATATATATATATTTTTTTTTTTTCTGTTCGGCCATTATCACTGTTCCAGCCTTAAAAAACTTACATCTCCGCCCCTGATTCAGCATTACCAAATTCCTGGGAAACAAGATTATTTTTCCCAATTCTAAGGATTGGCAAATCAAGGCATAATGAGTTTATTCCTAGGAAGAATCAGGGCCAAGATCCAAACTCAGTCTGTCTTTATTCTCAGCCCAAGAGATTCCCACCTGCTCCACGCTACCCACCTGCCTGGTAGGGAGGTTTGCTGAATCTCTATCTCTGTGCAGGCCCTCCACGTGGAAACACAGAGAAATAGCAGGATTGGTAGTTATTCTGGGCAAAAGCACAAGAGGCGTGCTCAGAGACCCTCATTTCCTGTGTAGCATTTGTAGAGATGCTGCTTTATTCCAGACCCTGTGCTTGGTCATGTGGGAAAGACAGGATAATGTCATTCACAGCCCCACCATTGAGGGCATGTTGCTTACCTGCACGGGTCAGGTACCATGACCCTATCAACGGCACGGAGGAAGAGCTCTGGAAACCTTACAGCCCTGGGAGGCTGCACAGGTTCCCATGTACATACGGCTCCTGTCCCAGCTTCAGTCTGGATTAGTTACCTCTGCACTGGCAGCTGGGACCTGCCTGCACATAGGACTTGCTGATATTTCAAGTACGTGCTTAGTCGCTCAGTCGTGTCTGACTCTTTGTGACCCCATGGACTGTAGCCCTCAGGCTCCTCTGTCCATGAGGAGTTTCCAGGCAAGAATACTGGAGTGGGTTGCCATGCCCTTCTCCTGGGGAATCTTCCCAACCCAGGGATTGAATCCAGGTCTTCCGCATGGCAAGCGGATTCTTTACCAGGGAATCCCCATTTCAAATATGAAAGTGAAAATCACTCAGTCGTGTCTGACTGTTTGTGACCTGTGGAGTGTAGCCTACCAGGCTCCTCTGTCCACGGGATTTTCCAGGCAAGAGAACTGGAATGGGTTGCCATTTCCTTCTCCAGGGGATCTTCACAACCCAGGGATCGAACCTGGGTCTCCCGCATTGCAGGCAGAAGCTTTACCATCTGAGCCACCAAGGAAGCCCCATTTCAAGTATAAAATACTCAAATAAAGGATTTTACAATGTGAGTGAACCAAGATCTTTGACATTAATAGAAATTTTAGTTTTTAACAATAAATATCCAGGTTAATTGGAAGCTTATTTTTAATTCACTGCTTTTAACCTAATATGCTTTCTTTTTTATAAAAGAAATCAACTTGTGTTTTCTAAAAATAAGAGCAACTTTTACCATTTTATTGTCTGATTATTGAAAAATAAGAATGTTTTCCAGCCATTTCTCACTACATGAAGACTGCCACAATTTGAGTTGATTTCCTTACAGGTTTCTTCCTATGCCTGTCTTCTACATAACTATAAACATACCATACATATGACTTTGCATGTAATATATACGTGTAATATGAACATTTCCTCATATTATTAAAACTCTTTATATGTACAGATTTATGGTTTTAATGAAATATCCTATATGGGATTTTATAGTCATTTCTCCTATTGTTGAATATTTACATTGTTTCCTATTTTTTTAATATTATAGATATAACGCAAGGGATGTCTTTGGACATGAAGGTAGCCCCTCTTAATCCCCCTGTGCTCTCACATTTTAGATGATTTTTCTAGAGCAGATTACTAGAAATGGAGCTAATCCATCGAATAAGAGAATATTTTTGTGCTCTTTAACTTATTTAAGCCTTGAATATACTCTGCAAATGGGCAATCACTTCACCCCAAATATCAAATATAGCTCAAGGCAGGAGGACTTGGGCAGCTCCTCGTGGCAAAGACCCAGTGCGTGGCTGAAGGTGGTGAGTCCCTAGAGAGCCCCAAGCTGTGAGTGGAAAGGGACTCCAATCCCCAAAGGCTAAGGGTAACATTAGTAAACCAAAGGAAGGCCAGTGTGAGGGGAAGGGAGATACTCAAGCAGGAAAACCTTTTGAGAAGAAAGTAAAGTCAAGTCTGCTGGAGTGCCTCACCCTTCCCATGGCTGTAGCAATGGGGCTGTTGCGGACACGGTGTGGATATTGAATTTTGGCAATCGAATCCCATTTTAGACGCACTATGAGCTGAACCTCATTTTAGATTGACTCATATAAGGAACCCCGTGGTGACTCTATAAATCAGAAACTTGGTTTGCAATGCAAATCAGTCCTTTCCTAAGTAATCTTCAGCTCCTTAATTTTACAAATTGTATATTGTAAATTTTTTATTTTTGTATATTGGTTTTTGCAAAGCACACTTGGAGGACACCAGGGGTCCATTTCAGCCATGGGGCTTGAGGGTCTCTGTGGGAGAAAATTCTTCTATTGGATCAACCCCTGAGATTGACAGCCTGCTCTTGACCTCCAGTGGTCAGTTGAGTCCCGATGATAATTGAATCAGTCCCAGGACCAGCAAATTGAGGAGGAAGTGCCCGCAGGTTTGGAGGAGACGGACAGGTGTGTGGTGGATGGGGGCTCAGGGAGGCTAAAGAAAGCTCACATCTGAGGGTCCCAAGCCCCCAGAGGAGAGGAAAGCTGGATGACCCTGCAATGGGACTAAAGTTTCCGAAGGCAGCCTTGGCTACCTCAGGTGCCTGCAGGGGTTTCAACTCTGACAGCAAACTAGAGCCCACTTGGAAAGAGAACTTGTGCTGCAGAATGTTCTGGTCTGGTCTAAGCCAATGATGTAGAGGGTTTTGTCTGAGGGTGAGGCAGACGAGCTGGCAGACACTTCTTTGACTCCTTCCATGGGGGATCAAGTGTTCGCAGACTGGATCTCTTTGCCAGGCACACTGGAATGGAAGAGGCAGGGACATAACCGAGGCCTTTCATTTACAATAGCCTCAGCTTTCGGGTTTTCTTTTACCCTTTCCTGTCAGCACCAAGAAGCCATGGAGTTGGATCTTAGAAATTCAGCAAAGCACAAAAGTCACATCTTAAATCATGATCATGTTTAAAGTATTTCGAATGACTGATCTGATTTTGTAAATAAAGCCAGCTTTGCATAAATTAATGGAAATATGCACTGGGTAGCATGGGAAGTTACTTTCCCAAGCTCTTGGGGACCCTGTGGCAGGGAGCACTTGTTCTCCTGCTGAACTCATGAGTCTAACCTTTCCAGTGAGGTGGTGTCCTTCTTATCAGGCTTGAGTGCTGAAAACTGCTAAATGTCACTGAACTTTGCAAGTTGCTGTGTTTGCTGAGGCATTGTTCAAACCTCGAAACCTAACTGGAGGTAGAAGTGGGAGAGACACCCCAAGACCTAAACTCAACTTTGGGAAAATTTGAAAAGAGCCCCATAAGCCACATCCCTGCTGGAGCTTGTTGAAAATTCACACATGTATCGGTAATTATTTAACAATCAAGGTGTCCTAAACTTTTCTACAGTGTAATTTACATTGATTTCTTCATTTTACATGTAGTAATTAATTTTGTCTTACTGACAGATGGTTCTCAATGACTGATTTCAAGAGATGTTCCTGACAGGTACTTTTTAACCCTTTGTTGTCTTTGGAAAGCTTTATTGTACTCTGAGGTGGTGTTATGGGCAGCACAGGGATTTTCAGAGTGTTTGGGCAACAGCTATGTGGAAGCGGGAGGTGGGAGGCAGTTTACATGTAGCTCATAGGTCTGTTCAGAGTCACTTTGGGGTGGAGCTTGGATATCATATAGGAAGGGCTTCTATCTCCCCCTGTTAACTCTTTGCTCCCTTTAAGAGCTGGCACCTATGGATACTGTCCTAGACCATGCCTAATAGGCTCCAGGGTGTAGGAAGGATTCTCTAGCTTTAGAAGACAAAGTAGAAGCCCCTAAATTTACTTTGAATGAAAAACTGGGAGATTTAAAGATAATTATAAGGCAAGTATTTTTTTTGTTTGTTTCTATACATATCTTTTCCCTTATAACACATGAGAGTTACAAAAAGTCCTTGTAGGGTGGAAAGAGCTGCAGAAATGACCATTACATGTGGTGAAACCACAGGTCCTAAGCCAGTCCTGTGTTTCAGTTTTATCTGAACAATGAGTGCTTGTTCATGTCCGTTATCTCTGGGACATGTTGGCAGAGGGACTCTGATGTCAAAATAGCACAGGTTACAATTCTGCTGTGTTTCTTTAAAAAAAAAAATTCCTTCTGCCTTTCATCCCTATTTTATAGACTCTGAGAATTAATTCATAACTCTTGGATTTAAAACAGGGGCATATCCAGGTTAGAATTACAAAAATGGGGATGGAAGTCACAGGGAACATTTCTTCTTAAAATCTGAATTGTGATCGAATGTGTTGCCCCCTTTGCATTGCAGGTGATGACCACTGGGCAATATTCTTGCTATTGTTAATGAGGAGGATGTGTATCCTTCACTTTGCAACTTTCCATCTTAAGTGACCTTTTAAATTTGGATACTATCCCAGTCACATTTTAATATTAATGAATGATGGAAAAGGTAAATGAGGTTCAAAGTGTTCTAACACTCACAGGTTAGAACCTGTGTCTGTAGCTATATCTAGTCATAACTTTATATGTAGAGAGGGGGTTTCAGCACCGATCCTGTAGGTGAGTCTTGCATGTCAGTGGCTGCATCCCACTTAGATGGCAGTGACCACCCTGTAGCATGGAGCTTCCCCTAAAAACATATACTTCTTTCTGATCCCAAGTATCATTTTTGTGCTCCTAAGAATGAAGAAGCATTTGTCTGGCAAATACTAAGACAGTTTTGGAGAGTTCCCCAGGCCTTTGCCCAGCCTGGTTCTTCCCTGGGCCAGACTCTGGTCAGAGTCTAGGACAGCAGGTCTCAGATCTGGGTCACCATCGTCTTTGGCTGTTGCTGCTGCTGCGTCTCTAGCTCTGCCTCTGAGGGCAAGCCTGGGCTCCTTGGGGGATTTCTGTCGTTATCATTCCTGAGTACTCTGTCCCTCGATATTTCGTCAGAGGAGGTGCCAAGATCTGCCTCGGCTTGCGGTGACAAAGGTCTTTTTGTGCTTCCTGGTCTTCTGCTTTGCCTTTCATTCCCAAGGCATCTATTTTTACTGTAATGTGACTAAGGTGGCCTTTTATCCCCAAGGTGCCTCCCAATATTTCCCAGGAGAAAATAGTTAAGTTCTTCTTTTTACACCTGCCATTTCCACCTACTTGTGCAGAACAGTCTCAGGGTGTGTGTGAGCATGTGCACACATGTTCTCAACTGTGTGTGTACTTGTAGTGTGTTTGTGAAGGTGTGTGTAGGTATGTGCTGTGTGAATGTGGGCATCTTTGCAAGACACGGGGTGTGTTAGAGTGTCCCCATGAGGATTCCCCTGGAGAAGGAAATGGCAACCCACTTTATTCTTGCCTGGGAAAGCTCATGGACAGAAGAGCCTGTCGGGCTATAGTCCATCGGATCGCAGAGTTGGACTCGACTTAGCAACTAAACAATGTGTAATGTGTGAGTGCGGGTGTGGATGCCTGCGCTCTGGTGAGTGGAGGTGTGTGCACGCCCGCATGTGAGGGTATGGCTGTGGGCGTCAGAGGGCGCTAGTGCTGAGCCATCCAGGTCATCGGGCTTTGTCTCCTTAGTCATATCATAGCCTTCTTCTTTATTCGTGTTCATTATTCGCAGGGCGATTAGTGGCTATGCCTGCCCCCTCGGTCACAAACAGTCCCATGGTATTTAGGAATAGTCAAGTCTTCACCAAACATTAGCAAATCCTTCCCAATGCTATTGTCCTTGTAGCATGAACTGGCACCTGCCCCCCAATACCACACCTGCAGGAGAAATTCATCACGTTTTGACACATTTCCTAAGCAAGCCTGCTGATGCACATGTTAAAAAAAAAAGTAATTAAAAAAAATTCAGATCTCGGGAAATTCCAGCAGTCAGTCTCCTCCCTTTATCCTAATCTCTTCATGGTAATGCTCACAAGTACCCTCGGTCCAGACAATTCTTCATTCATTCTCCACCCCCCACCACACTCATACCCAAACTCCCCACCGCTGGAGATTAGCCTTTTGTGAGGCAGTGCATCAAAAGCTTTCTTAAAGTCCCAGTAAATTATACCCCTGGTTTCCCTCTTCAATTCCTTTTTGTTACTTTTTCAAAATATTCTATTAGTTTTGTTACGTATGATCTCCCTTTTGTGAATCCATGCTGAATATCTTTAATTAAATCATAACTTTCCCTATTTTGTCCCTGATTAGTGTTTCCAATATCTTCCCCACTGCTCAAGTCAAGCTTACTGGTGTTTAATTTCCTAGATCTCCCTCAGAGTCGTTATTAAATATAGGTGTTGCATAAGGGCTCTCGTCCACTGCTGCTTCTCCCGTTTCCCAGGGTATTTTTAAAAGGTATTTGCTAATCGTTCCCCCGTCTCCTCACCTCCACTTGCACAAATTCTAAGATGGTTCCCATCTGGTCCCGGAGTTATCAGTCTTCAGACACTCTAATTTCTTTCTCACCTGTTCTGCTAGGATGCCTATTTCCTTCGGAAATGTTTTCTTCTCCTTGGGAAATGCTTGTCTGTTACTGGCATCTGCTCTCTCCTTCCCTTTACGGACATGGAGGCAAGCCTTCTATTTTTTTAATTTTCCTTAGCAGTTGTCACCCCTCATTTCAAAATACTATGCTCTGTGTCTCCTTACATCTTTAAAAAAGCATTGTAGACTCAGGTCCAGCACTACCTTGCTAAGCCCCCCAGTTTAGAAGTCAATATTTCCCTTCCCTAGGGGTGATAGCCTCACCAACTTTTAATTTGGGGCAGGAAGTGCTGACCCTTTGGTAGTTAAACTGTTCTTGATGCCCTCAGCTCTTCTAGGGGAAGGGTGATATCTTGAGGCCCCCCCCACAACGGTACAAGAGGAATCTGGCTCCCACAGCAGCTTTCAGGGAGTTGTAAAGTTTCCCATTTTGCAAACCTCTCCTCCAGAGTCAGCTTCAGCCTGGGTGTTTTCCTTTCCCCCATCCCAAGCTGTGCTGCTGGTTTCCCTGTGCCCGAGGGGCGAGCTTCTGTCTCTCGTGGCTCCTCCAGTCTCAGGCTGTATCATGGACTCGCCTCATGAATCTGCTTCCTTCTAGACCTCCGTTCCCAGGACACAGACGAAAGGGCTGCCCGTGGAGGATGCACACCCAGTGACTTTCAGACGCTGGCACCAGCAGGTGCCCCTGTGAAGCGGTGGCCGCAAGGAGGGGTTTCGCATTCCTGCCCTGAGGACCGGGGAAGCCTCTTTAGATGCACTATCCTCTCCTAGCTTGACCTCGTTTCCTTTTCCAGCACATACAACCCAGATCTGCACGCTGAAACATCGCTCTCAGGTTGTAAATTCTACACCAAATCAAAAGGCCAAATCCTTCTGTAAACCCGAGGGCCGCTCGACCTACATAATACCAAAGAGCCTGGCGCTGATGGCTATCGTGGGGCCCGCTGGGCAGGGGGAGGAGAGGTGTGAGGTCCATGCCCTCCAGGGCAGGCTACCAGCTCGAATCAAGTTGCAGAAACAACATCAGTCAAAAATTTCAACAAAGTAGGTGTGTGACATCAATAGTCCTTTGACATTGTTTTATGTCAAAAGGCACACAGCCCGTGTCCGTATCCTTCGTCATGCAAATGATGGTAATTTGCACGCACAGAGGGATTTGAAATTTTAAAAGCTTAATAAAGGCTGTGTATACACACACACTCGAGCCAGTTTTTAAAAACTGCATTTAATTGAGTCAAGTAGCATGTTACTTTGGGGAAAAATGAAGATCGTTTATACTGTTTTTTTTTGTTGTTGTTGTTTTTAGTTCAAAAGTCTTTAAAAAACTGATTGCATGGTGCAGACTAGTTGAGGATCCTGCCCAGATGCAGCAATGAAAAGTAGGTGGGCAGGCCCCTGAAGGTTTGGGGTTTCTTTTTCACCCCTACAAGTATGTCTCCATCGAAATGGGCCACTATCCCCTTGCCTTGGGGTTGTGGGATGGGATGGCCTGTGCCTGTAATTCTATCATTCATCAAGACCCTCAGACTGGGGACCCAGGACCTTGATCCACCCACCTCAGTGAGCCCCCCGATGGGGTGAGCCTCTTGTGTCTGCTTCTGAGTGCCTTTCCCAAAGCAATTTATAGATGGACTTTGTAAGTGAAAATAAGAGACACAGGTGCTTCATAATAATTACTTGCACATTTACAGAATCGGACATTCTGTCATTTAATAGACCTAAAACTAAAAAGCTTCTGTCTGTGAAAGGTGACCAATAGAAAAAGGGTTTGGATTATATGATATCCCATAACTTAATCATATGGCTCTTAAGAGGGGGACATACACAGCTGTGTCTCAATAATATGCATGCAATATGTGTAAACTGATACGCTTTAATCCTAAACTTGTTTTTAGCAGGAAGAAAAAAGCATTGAGATGAGGAACATTAAGATTCAATATTAACCATTTTTTCCCCTTTGGGAAAAATTATTCATCACTTGATATTTATTAAAACAGCATTTTTTTTTGCAACAGTGAGATGGATCCTCCTGAAAAATTTCCAAACATCCTCAAAGTTATGTGACAAAGTGAAAAGGGGAAGAGAACAGACAACAGCTTCCTTTTGGCCACAGGAAGACAATGGACTTGAAGGACAGACATTTGTTCTTTTCAGGCTCCGGGGTCGTCCTAGCCCCCTAGACCTAGGGCTGGGGCAAAGGTTGGAGTCATTTAGGAGGGCTGTCCTGTTGTACGCCTCCCCTATTATAAATATTTGATTTGTCCATGTGGTCTGATGTTTGAATTGTTCGTTTGTGCTGGTTTAATCTAAATTATTTAAGTGTACTTTCTTTAATAATCTTAACCAAAAGAAAAAAATAAAAGAAAAAAGAAACTAAGACAAAGGAATTGTAGATTAGAGACTTTATTTTCAGGGAAAATGATACGGATAAGTGAACATCAACTGACCAGAAATTATTTGCTTCTGTCTGTTAGACACGTAATGGAGTCATTTAACTAGTCAAATTAGGAGCTGCAGAAATGCACCATGCTTCATTACTGAGTTCGAATGAGCACCATTTTACATTTACGTCAAAAATTATCTCATAGCAAATTAATGTTTTCATTGTGCTGAAAAGCTGAAGCTATGCAGTGTTAGCACCACCTAGAGGCCATTGCAAAAATACTTCAAAGGGATCTACACCCAAGGACAAGATGATCAATAGATCAGTTTTAGGGAACAGAGTCCTGACCCCCTTTTCAAGTAAGAACATAGTCATTGACTGTAATTAGCTGGGTTTGGCTTATGATGTGAAGTTCTGAGAGTTTTATGAAGATTTCCCTAAACTTGGCTTAATATGCAACGTGCTGAAATGTTTCTGCAATTTTCCACCCTCCCTCCGTGTTACTCTTTAAGTCTTGAAAATATGTTTGCTTGTTTTTTCTCACTTTGCTTGATTTTTTTCCACCTTCGGACTTGTATTATATCAAAAATCTCAGATTTTAGCTGAGATAGCATAATTTTAGCTGAAATAGCATGGTAAATAAACAAGGAGAGTTTTTTCCTCCCATATTGTAAGTTGGCATCATTATAATCTTCCTTTTGTTAGTAAAAAACTTGTTATCTTTGGAAAGAGGCAAAAAGATGACATTGTTTCAACTTGAAAAATACTGAAACTAGTAAATTCTCTGTTCACATAGGTTATAAAAGGTTGGTAGATTTCTCAAGAATGTTGGTTTCTGTTCAACTCAGAGAGAAACCATTTAGGATAAAATAGCAAACCTCTCCCTGATAAAAAATATTTATTAAAATGATGTGTGGGCATTCAGTGACTCTGGGAAGCCAGAGCATACTGTCAGAGCAGAAGCAAAGGAAACGATCAAAGCATATAAATAGCATCGAGAACTTGAGAATATTTCAAGACAACACTGATGTCTGAAATATATGTGAATGACTGCTAATGATCGAGGCAGACATATTTCAAAGGACAGCCAGAATCTGACCTCCAACTCAGAGCTTTAAATTCTCCAAAAGACATCTGTTTGCTGAGAAAGCCTTACCTACCGGAGGAGCCCTGGGCTAGTTTGGGAGCTAACAGGTGGGTGGCCCTTGTGGGTTTTGGGTCCAGGCCACCGAGAGGGCGTTGCAGGGCACCCTTCCTCTGAGGGTATAGCAGGTAGGACTGCTCTGGCTCCAGGTGAGAGACACACCCGAGTTTCTTTGTGCGCTTCCCTAGGGGGAGCCCCACGCGCAGCATCTCTCAAGGATGAGGTGGTGATGCACCTCTTAGCTGTGCTTCCTTTCGGAGAGTTGGCTTCACCCCTCTGGCCCCCGTATTCTCCCAGCTGTTATTCTCCTGCTACTTAACCTTTTTAGCAAGCAGAAGCTGGAGAAAAACAAAGTGGCAGGTGTGATTTCTAAATAAAACAGAAAACTCTGATTTAAAGACAAAAAAAAGAGGATAAGCATAAGTAAATAGAATAGCACCCATTTCATTCTTAACTGTGGTTCACAAGTGACCATTTTTAATTAAAATGCTGCCTGCCAACCTCTTTGCAGACCAAAAAAGAAAATTTCCTCGGAATGTTATCAACTCTCCAGTTTCTGCAAAGATGTTGTGTTTTCAGATTTCAAAGAGAGGATCTCCTTTTGAAAGTAAATAATTGTTGGCGATCATATGAGCCTGCTAAGTACAGTATTTTAAACCCATGCTGTGTTGAAAAGTTCAAGAATTTTGCAGTGACCTTAGGGCCACAGATAGGATAATGAAAGATGGAAAGATGAGGGCAGGGTCTGAAAGTGAGTTCTCTTTTGTTCTAACGGAAGCTTTTTGTGTGTGTGGCTTAAGCTAGTGGTTCAATAGAATTTCTTTGAAACAGAAACAAAAAATGTTAAGAGCTGGTTACAAGTACTCTCGTCTGCTCTTCCCCTTAAAATGCAGGGAGAATTTTACCTCTTCTCATGAATCTTGTCTGCTGAATGTCTCAGTCTTCATGTTATGTTTACCAAGGCCAGGCCGGAGGATCTGATAATTTATAACCATTCCTATTGGGTTTTATGTAATAACTTTGGAACTCATATAAAGTAATGATCCACAAACTCTTTTAATGTTCATTATAAAATATGAAATATTTCTCAGAACCATTGCAATTATGTGACCAGACATAACTGTTTCACACATGAGTAAATACAGGGAGGTTTAACATAACTTTATTATCTTCCTGTCTTTTCTTCTCATTGATGTGATAATACTGTTTTAATATTTTTCTAAAGAAAAGTTAAGTAATTTTAGAATCTCTACTGAGGCCCGCTTTATTGGCTTTTGTAATAGAACTCTCAAATCTAATTGTATTTATGCTCAGACTGACTCCAGTAAACGTCGTGAATGGAAGGAAAATGCCCCCAAAGCTGTGTATTCTCTAATTATCGATAGATGTGTCTCTGCTGACAAGGCCTGGGGATTTGGGGAGAATCGGAGAAGCAAAACCGCCATGGAGGCGCAGCCATCAGAGGCCCTGCAGATGCTGAGAAGGGCTTTTCTAAGGGGCAGATGAGCCCCATTGTTCTGTACTCACCACGAAACTTTCCTCCTTCCCTGTGTTGCGTCTGCCTCCCCGGGGCCCAGAGCCAGCAGCACGAAACTTCTCATACGATGGAAGGCTGATCTCCAAAGAGAATTATTCCTGGGATCCTGTCCTGGAGGTTTGAGCTGAGTGGCATCGGTCTGGCTGCTTGACCTTTATCTGGAGTGTGACCTTGGAGGTCAGCTGTCCATGGCGTGAAGTGTCCTGCAGTGGTGGAAACAGTGGGGACTGCTCTGTACCCATTCTGCTTACTCCCTGTCTGGGCAGCCTCTCCTCTGCCACCCATGTCCTTACGACTACAGTGACTGTTTCTAGTCTGAAAAGTGAAAGTGATGTCTGACGTGCCTGACGCTTTGCAACCCATGGACTGTAGCCCGTCAGGCTCCTCTGTCCATGGGATTCTCCAGGCAAGAATACTGAGTGGGTAGCCATTCCTTTCTCCAGAGGATCTTCCTTGTCTGGTACCTGGAAAAGATTGAAGAGGGCAGGTTGTATGCTTGGGTTTCTGCATCTTCTGGAAAAGGAGAGGCTTTCATAGTGTCCACCCGTTTCTCTTACTTAGTCTTAGACAAATGCTTCTTGAAGTCTAGTGTGCAAACCGGTAGCCATGTATTTATGACAATGGAGATTCTGATTCAGTGGGTCTAGGAAAGCTCCAAGAAAAGGCCTTTCTCGTCTGCTCCTGGCTGAAGCCCCTGCTGTGGGTTGCCCTGGCCTGTTTTCCTCGTCCACCTTCTCCTCACTGCTCTTCCCCCAGAGGTAAACAGAGCCAACAGAGAGTCTAGAGGGCAAGGTGAGGCCCTCAGAGCAGCTCACGTAGGATAATGGGAACCAAAGTGTAGTCTGGGGGTTGGATTCCGCTCACAGATGTGTTTTGTTTGGCTTGTGTGATATTTACACGTTTGTCTTTGATTAATTGCAAACATTCTAAAACGGTGAGGTTTTTACTTACAAACCCAGGTTTCCGGGTTCTCCGGAGAAAGTGGACTATCCAGGACAGGTGATGGAACTGGATGGGGGGCTCGCTTTAGGTACACGTGGCTCTCACTTTCCCCAGGGATCTTCCTGCCCTCGGTGCTCCACCCTCTGTGCTCAGCTGGGGCTACCCTGCTCAGTACACAGTATTTGACGGTCTGGCCCGTCCAGGGGGTCTTTCATTGGAGTTTTCAGGATGAGAACCCATGCTCACCTCAGAACCCAGACTCCTCCCGAGTGCTTCAACTCTCCCTCTGGCAATTGCTCCTCCTGTTTCAGGAGCTGTTCAAGAGCTCCGTTCTCCCAAGCAAGCTGCTGGAGAGCAGGAAACCCTCCACTAATTAAATGTCTTGAGAAGCCCCCTCCCTGAGGCCAACACCACGTCGGAGACAAGCGAGCATGATGTGCAGGCTCCCTGGCAGCAGGTGTGAGCCAAGGGCGGCTGCCCAGGCTGCGAAGGTTCCAAGGGGCACGGAGCCTGCCTTTCCCGGGGGGCTGGTCGGCTGCTAGTCCAGTTCACAGGTAGGCAAGTTGGTGGCTTGTCACAGAGTCGGGAATGTTCCTTCGTGCTTGGAAAACAAACTGTGGCCCCTGTCACCACCCACATCCCATGCTCACTCATCCTCAGCCACCTCTGGAAGCCAGTGGGCCGTGTTGGAGTTTGAGGTGGCAATAAACAGGCAAAGTCAACACGTGTGGTTGCTAAAGCAAACATCGTGGAACACTTGCACACAGAGGTTTCTCATGACCACCCCTGGTTGGGTGATGACTTTAAGGGGAAACCAAGAGTCTCTTCTGCTTCCCCGGGCAGTGGCCACCTTGGCCTCTGGTTCCTCTAGCGGGGGACGGCGGCTGCTCGAACTCGTCACCACGCTACTGCTGTGCTGACTACGCTTGGTTTTCCCTGCGTGAGGACCGGCAGCCCAGCCTCCGAGTAAAAGGTTGGACCTGGCCCTGGCAGATTTGAGAGCCAGCCTCGGGGCAGGCCCTGCTGAGCTCAGAGCAGGAGCCTCTAAGGCAGTTCAGCTGTGCCCACCCTCCAGTCCTGAGCAAAGACTGCTTTGAGCAGAGATATTTTTATCCATGAGCAGAATTCAGGGGTAAAATCTCTTATTTATTTATTTTTTTAACATTGTTGCATACTGGTTAGAGACGGGCCTTCCTGCTGCCAAATTCCTCAAGCTGCCTTCTGCAGCGTGAACGGGTGAAGGGGTCCTCCGCTCCTGCAGCTGAGCCCCATACATCCAGGGAGTCAGAGGCTCACAGAGGACACTCGGGTCTTCTGTCTCCACTCAGTTGCTGGTTAGGTAAATCTCGCTTGAATTAAAATTTCCACTTCTTCCTTTTTCAAGATCAATCGTTTTACAAGATCAATTGCAAACAATTGTTTCACAGGTGACGCGTAGTTTCTGGACCGCTCAGTGACATAGCGCACAGAGACAGCCGCACTCCAGCTTTCTTAATCATTGTCTCAGAGGGTTCTGCTCATGCTGTTTGTGAATACGGACGAGGGAATCTATCACATGTTGCACTCAAGGAAAACGGCACCCAGCTATAACCACATGCAAAAGAAATGCCATACCCACCGCAGGGCACACTGGTAGGCACGGGGAGCTGGCAGCCAGGGAGTGATGGCAGTCTGGAGAAACTAGGATGAAATCAGCCCTCATCCCCAGAGTTTGCAGTCTACTTGGGGAAATGAAACAATAATATGCATATAAGTTAAATGGATATCTGAGACAGTGAATGATAAAGTCAAAATAAATGGTGGGGAGGAAATAAGGTTGGGAGGAGGAGGGCATTGAGCTGAGTCTTGAAAGATGGGGAGGCTTTGATGCAAAACAGTGTTTTAAAGCTTCATGCAAAGAAGGCAACTAGCAAGGATATCCTCTTGCCTTTAGTGGCCTTTTCTCTTTCACCTTCACTCACATCTGAAAGTATTTGAAAGGGCTCAGAAATGAGGCGAGTTCTCTTAGCTTCAACAAGTCACGATGTTCTAGAGACCTGCCCTGGGATCCCTCTCCTGCCTGTCCTTGGTATGACTCTAAGGAACAATTGCCTGGCCTTCTGAATTGGGAACTACTTAAAATAAAATGACTGTGTTTTATATGATGAATTCAATTCTTTTCTAATGAATTTTATCAGACTGCTCTTCTGAACACATTGCAATATGGCAGTGCCGGACTATTTTCTAGCACAAGAAAATAAATTAATTTAGGATTTTTTAATCACATTAAAACAATATTAAAACTCTGGCGTGTCTTTTACTAGCCCTTCGCTGGAGCACACTGTGCTGCCGTTGACAGCCCAGCCAGGAGAGGCACGGCAGTCTGTCCCCTAACGTTGCCCGTAGCATCCGTGGCTGTGGGTCTTCTCTATGTGCACGGGGACAGCAAGTTAGCTGCTCTGCGGCTTGCTCTCCAGAGTCAGGAGGCGTCATGCCATCTCGGCAGGGACGCAACCACCCGTGTGCTCTCTGGTCTGTGACACTCACGGCCTTCCTTTCTGTTCCAGATAGCTATGCCTGTCATCTTGTTACAAGGCTCCACAGAAAGCCAGGCTCACCCCTAACACAGCAGAGACGATGCAAGGCTACCAAGCCAGGCTCATTAGACGCCCTGCGCTTGAGGGCCTTGGTCTCATTTCCTAGCTCACGGGAGCCTGCCTGCCTTAGATGGCCTCTACTGAACCATGGAAATTGCAGGGAAGACTTGATGGTGGTAGGCTCATGGCCTGGTCGGAAAGTGAGAAGCTACTTTGAAGGCTTTCCTTTCGCTTAGTTTGTCTGCTTTACAAAGCCTCCCTTTCCTGGAGTTAATTCACGGTTAGTCTGTGGCTGGCCCTGGTGCAGTATAGGGAGTCAGAAAGTGAAAGTGTTAGTTGCTCAGTTGTGTCTGATTCTTTGAGACCTGCATGGACTGTAGCCTGCCAGGCTCCTCTATCCATGGGATTCTCCAGGCAAGAATACTGGAGTGTATTGCCATGAACTCCAGGCGATCTTCCTGACTCAGGGATTGAACCCCAGTCTCTTACACTGCAAGTGAATTCTTTACCATCTGAGCCACCACGGAAGCCCATAGGAGTTCAGAAGGGGTAAATATTTCATCCGAGATACCACGCTGATGGTGCCAATGCTAGTGTTAAAGATGCAGAAAGAAGATATTCAAAACATGTTCATAAGCTCTCCCAGTGGCGTGTCTTGGCCATACTTGGCAGACCAGACACTCAAATCTGGGAATGTCCTAGAAAGTAGAAAGCATATAAATAACAGAATAGGCAAGAGCTAGGGACTGGTGCCTGATAGATTCCAACTAGGACGTGATGCCCAGGAAGCAACTGAACCTCACTGAGCTTCAGTCTTCTTCCCTGTAGGATGAGGATGGGAATAGAACCTCCTCAACGGTTCATCACTCTCTGGAACATCAGTATCCAGAGGCAACAAGATTCCAGGAATATGAGATGGTGGCAAAGTCCAAGAGGACCCTCTGCTAAAGCCGCTGCCCTCCTGGTTTCTGTGAGACCACTGGCTCTGGCCTTCTTCTCCGTCACTGGCTCCCCCTTCTTGGTGCTTTTTCTGACTCCTCTTCCTCATTTGCCCTCCTCAGCCCCTTCATGGTTCAATCCTGACCTCTTCCAGGAGATCCTATCCTCCCTCACAGATTCCACCACACGTCTGCTGGTGGTTCTCAGGCCCCAAACCTTCAGCCTGCTTCTCTTCTCCAGAATGTCTACTCTAATACGCTATGGGACTCCTCCATGGGGAGATCTCACAGCGTCAAACTTGGGCGTTAACCTTGATTTCTCCCTTTCCTCCCATCTAGTCCTCCAAAAAGCCCGGTCAATCCTACCCAAAAAATGAACCTAGAATCTCTCTTTCCTCCGTCTTCACCCTTCACTGTGGGCGATCATCGTCTCTTACCTGAGCTGTGCTTACCTGATCCACTAGATCTCCCTCCAAACCAACTTGTACCCGTAAGCTAGAGCGAGCTTCTAGGACATACATTAGTTTTTAACACCTTTCAAAAGCTTTCCATCCCCTTTGTATTGAAACTCAAAGCCTCTTAGCTACAAAGCCCAAATGATCATGTCCCCACACAACCTTCAACATCTCTCAGGTTCTGCTTCAACTGCACGGGTCTTCTCTCTGATCATTAAACCCTTCTGGCTGTTTGATACCGCAGGGTCTTTGAGTACTCAGTTCTCACTGCCTAGAATGAATGACAACCTCCCCCTTGACCATGCACACATACACACAGCTTTTCATGGCCAGCTGCTCATTCATTAGGCCTTACTTGAAACATCATGCTCTCAGAGAGGCAGTGACTGACCATCCACTCATAATGGCTCATCGCTCTATTATCCCCTCTCTCAGTCCCTTGCTCACTCCTTGTTATTGTTTAGTTGCTAAGTCTTGTCCGACTCTTGTGATCCTTGGACTGTAGCCTGTCAGGCTCCTCTGTCCATGGGATTTCCTAGGCAAGAAACTGGAGTGTGTTGCCATTTCCTTCTCCAGGGGATCTTCCTGACCCAGGGGTCAAACTCACATCTCCTGCTTGGCAGGTAGATTTTTTTACCACTGAGCAACCAGGAATGCCTGCTCACTTCTTAGCAATTATTTTAAAATGTGTGTGCTTAGTTTTTTCATCAGTTTTGGGTCCAATTCTCCCTCCAAACTGAGAATCAACGCTGTCAGAGACCTTGTCTATTCTGCCTGTGCTTCCATACTTCTGAATATCACAGTGTCCAACCCACAGAAGTTTAATAGTATTTCTTGAATGAGGGAATGAAAAATACGCACAGATAGATAAAATAAAAAGTATTTATGTAAGCATCAGTTTTCACTCATGTTTAGAATCTGTTTCTTGGGTCCACACAGTTATTTCTTAAGTGTGCTCATTAGGGATGTTGAAGACTTAGTTCAGTGGAATCTAACTTTACCAATTGCATGGGGTTTTTTCAGAGATTCCTTACAATGAATAAGATCCTCTGAGCCCCTGTGAAACGCTGGAAGTGATGCATGCAAGTGTGGCCTCCAGAGTGAACAGCTGGACCCATCCTTCTGAAGAGAAGACTTAATCTCTATCCCTGACCCCCCATCCCTATTTGGCCCAGTGGTGTGTGTGTGTGTGTGTGTGTGCACATGTGTGTGTATGTCTGTGAGTATAGATGGTGAGCCTCTTTGACAGATTGTTGGCAATTTTAAAATCTCCAACTTTACTTCCTGTGAAAAGCCATAGATGACAAATATAAGGGATTTGTTAATAAATGTTAGTGGTACATGTGGTCACTCCACTTCTCAGTGGAGACAGGACCAGTGGTTACTTTGGAAGAGAAGCTAGGAGGAGGAAGACCCTCATGAGGCTGACAATTCAAGAGCCAGTGTGTAGAATGCAGCTATGATCCCATCACCCAGACTTCCCTGGCAAAAATGACCACATTTTGGAGCTGGCATCTTCTGAGAGGGCTTGCTTGATGAGTTTATCTGTGAATTGTCACAAAGAAGCTGTTTCTAGTGTTGGGAAATGGTTTGATGTTGGCAACCCTGGATCACAAGGATTTTTCTCCACCCTGCCATTCCTTGTGTAGTAGTAAAAAATATATATATATATATCCTTTCACCACGGGGACTCTGATGTTAAACTATATAAATGAAAGAAATTGACTTTGAGCCTAAAAATAAATATATAACACAGAAATAGCTGATAAACTAATAAATATCTATCACCATTATATTTCAAGATTTCCCAAAGAGCACTTAATTGTTACTGAGTAATCAATTATTCAATTAACCTTCTTCTCATTGAATATATTTTTGATACAACTTTTTGAAGCTTCAGCTTTAAAAGGTTCCTATCGATTGAAAGTTTCAAGGCCATATGGCCTGGATATTGGATTTGTGCCGTCATGATTGACAGTGGAGCCTGGTAATCACATGCAAATATTTCAGATGGTGTGAGTTTCAATGATGAGGCTACAATGGTGATGCTCATTTTATAGACAAATATATTTATGCACCTGTGAATGCATATACATGTGTACTTACATACACAAGATCTCTGCCTCCTGCATGCACTTCCCCAGCCCCGTGTGTACACACGGGGTCCACACAGCAATGCTTCATTTAGTACAAATGTTGACCAAATACAAGCCCCACTCCAGACGTGAGCCCAGCGTTCCGAAGAGTAACTGCACCATCTCAGAGGGCACCCGGTGATTCAGTGATTCGAGTTTTGGAAGTCTTCTATTTAAACAAGATAAGAGACTGGCAATGCTCGCAAATGCAAAAATTAAATTGCATGAGGCTTAAACTTGCGGGTTGAAAAAAATCATTTCCATCCAAAGGGAATCTTTTCTGCTCTGTTTTGTCCCATTTTATTTTTCTAGAATCTTCTTGGGTAACCTTAGGTTTGTCAGAGCCTGCACTGACTTCTTTTCTTAATTTAATCTTTCTCCCAACGATAGTTTAATGTGTGAGTGTGTGGAGTTAACAGTGGCTATGATAATCTTGGGTGGTACAAGTAGTATATGCAAAGAAATCTCTGTATTATGTCATGTGGGCAAAGGCTGAGGCTACTGTAGCAGGTCCTGAACTCATCCTTGAAATAAGTAGTTTCAAGCTTTCTGGAGGCCAAGGAAGAAATGTATGTGTTACATAGATATAAAATATGCAACCCCTTTCACCCAGAAATTCCACTTCTAGGCATTCATCCAAAGAAAATTACCTGATGTGTGAGGAAAGACTATTATACAGACATAATAATCACCACATCCCTTAAAACAGGGGAAACTTAGAAAACAACCCACATGCCCAAGAAGAGGGATAAAGTTAAACAAATTAGGTGCCTCCACGGGAAGAAACACCATGTAGCCATAAAATTATATTGCAGAGGAATAATTAATGACATGGAGAAATATTGACAATTCCCAATAACATTTAGTGAAAAGCTGTATGTGAAGCATAAATTTTGTAAAAATATATATTTCTACATAGAAAAAAAAATAAAAAGTTTGGATGATTTTACATTTAAAATGCCCAGGGGTCATTTCTAGGTATTGAGATGGTGGGAGATTATTATTCATTCTGTCTTTAAGCTTTTATTTTCCACATCTTCTATATATTTTACTAACAAACCCCTGAAGAGCTTGAAATTAGCATAGTTTAACAGCTCAGAGCTTACATTATTTGATGCACCCAACTTTCTTGAAAATGGCTTGTGATTGTGGAGACTCTCCTGACCCATCTCCAGCCTGTGTTTCAGTGGTCTCGCCTCCCAGCCCCCACTTCACAACATCTCCTCGGAAGCCACGGTGCTGAGCTGTGGGTGCTAAGACAGGCCCCCCAGAACACAGTCATAATCAAGATATTAGCAAAGAGTTTCTGTCCTGAAAAATACCATAAACAGGCTCGGTTTGACCTCCTTAATGCAGGAGCACTTTAGTAATCTGCGCCTAATGATTTTTTACATTAAGCCCCAGCTTGTGTTGGGCCCTTGTGAGGCGCAGTAATTTAAGAACAGTCATTTTGCACATTCCGATCCCATTATGTTACATTGTTACTGAATAAAGACTGGTATTATGTTGCTCCCATAAAGGGCAGAAGTGGCCTGAATTTTATCTGCGAACGAATCAATCTGGATTATGTCAGCTGAAAAGAATTGCGACTGCAGACTCTCCCGCAGATGGGGGGACAGGGTTCTTTTTTTTTTTTTTTAATGTATCTGTTAGTTCTGAATACATGATCTAAGATAATACCTTGTGGTGACTGAAAAGTAGTTTTTCTCTCTTATTTTTCAGTGAGGAGTGTACCAATTATCATTTCAACATCATGTATTAGGAGATCAATTGGGGACTGAAAGCCATTTCCCCATGTTAATACTCTGCTGTATTTAAGCCGCCCTGACGGCCTGTCGGGGCTGTGGGAAAAAGATTGAGCAAATAATGAGGAAAGAGCTTAGAAAAAAGGCAGAGGGTGGGGCTTGGCAAGGGATGTGAACTATTCATCAACAACTCAACAAGGATGATGGAAATAATAAGTTCCTCTTAAAGAAAAAGGGGAAAGTTTTTTTTTTTTTTAAAGAAATAGTTTCCCCTAGGTGGGGGGTGGGAGGAAGAAAAACACATTTAACCCTAACTTTATCCTGCTTCTCCATGAACTGATTTTAAACTTCCTGAAATCAGCCAATGCTTCCCTTTGAAATGGATAGTGCACGTTTAAACAGGGTGCATTCTTTAGCAATCAGTTTAAGAAAACAGTGTCTAATTTCCTGTCCATTTGTGCAAATTTCTTAGCATGTGGCAGTGTCATTTAATATCGAAGTACAGTAATGCTCTGCTTTAACGCAGGCAAATCCTTTGCGTGAAATAATTTGTGTGATCTTTGAACTGACCATGAATAAAATCAAGTCCTTACTCTGCACCCTTATTTATACGGTAGAGAAAACCTTTGAAACCCGAAGCCCTTCGGGATATGGTTTATGTATCCAGTAAGTTGCTTAAAATAATATAACTCTGTTGCATTTTATAAGTTTCCCCACACTCCTCTAGTCACCATTATGCAACCCCTTCCAAATATTTACCTTAGAAATGAATAGGCTTTTCTAATATTATTGTGCTCAGAGTTGCTAAATTTCCATTCAGCAGACTAATTCCGCCATCTGCAAAGTTCTAGATTTTATAATACTTATAAGCTGTTTCTAATCTATTTTTACTGCCTTGTTCTGTCCTGAAATGTCAAAGAGTGCTGAATAGGTCTTGGAATTAACATGACAGTTAAGAAACTTGGCAAGGTTTTACAGCAGATTGTGACTTTAACAAAATACAAAGGAGAATGGTGAAATTAACATTAATGTATGCTTGCAGACACTATAAAAATCTATATGTCCATGATCAGGGAATTAAAAAATAGGCATGTTTTTAGGATGATGCTATTAAAGGCAGATCTTTACTATGAAAAGAAATTTCCATATGAAAAGCAACTTACTAAAAGTAATGCCGTAATCCCCTCTCTGGAATGAACAACAGGTTTATGGTCCTAGGTCAAGTAGGCATATGGCTGTCTCCGGTTGCCAATTTTTTTTTTTTTTTCCCCTAGGCTTCTTTAATCTGTGATAAAACTGCTTTGAAAGCACTAATAGCATTTTTTCACAGCTGTGAAGGAGATCGTATGATAGATGTACCTAGAAGGGAGATCGTTTGTTTAGATTCTCAGATTGAAAAAATAAATCACTTCGGGCCCACTTTTAATTTCATCATGGGAAGGTTTCAAACAGTGCTTTCTGGAGGAATTCATATTGTCTCTCTCTCTGTCTCCCTCTCTCTCTTTCTTTCTGCAGCTGCCAGAATCTGCCGGTCCGGGGTGTTCCTCGGTGATTGTAGTTGTGTACACGATAATGGTTTTGACCTTGGGCTGCTGTTTCAGGAACACTGTGTTTCAGGAACGTGGCGTCTTGGTGTTTGAATCACGCTAGGATGACTCTGAGGCCTGGGTGAATGTGCCGACTATGATCACATCACTGACCTAGATCCCGGCTCTGTCTCCGGTCTGCATGACCTCGGGCCAGCTACTTAACTTCTCTGAACCTCAGACTCCTCATCCAAAAAGCAGGGAAACAAAAACATTGACTTGTCCAGCGGTAGTTGTCTTAGAACAGCATACGTATATATAAAGTCCCTGCCACAGAGCACCTGTGATTTATGCAGTTGCTGATGTTTTGAATCTAAGAGTGGGAAAACTCAAGTGAGGGTGGGGGTGGAGGAAGAAAATCTGGGCCTTTGAACACACTCTGCTTCCTGTGGAGTCGGTGCAGCTGGCATCAAAGAGCGTGTTCTGCTATAAAAATCTCTGATCCTGCGTGTCCTCTGGACACCTCCCAGCTGGGAGTGCTGAACCCCGGACTGCCGGCCCAGTTCTTGGGTCCAGCAGCTCTTCCCTTAACTACTCCAGGCCTCCACATATCCACCTGTAAATAGGGCACAGGGCTTCCCAGGTGGTGCTTGTGGTAAAGAACCTGCCTGCCAGTGCAGGAGACATGAGAGGTGGGTTCGATCCCTGGGTCCAGAAGATCCCCTGGAGGAGGGCATGGCAATCCACTCCAGCATTCCTGCCTGGAGAATCCCATGGGCAGAGGAGCCTTGTAGGCTACAGCCCATAGGGTCACAGAGAATCAGATAAGACTGGAGCAACTTTGCACACACACACACAGGGCACAAGCATGCCTCCTGCAGGGGCCGGGAGAGCAAAGCCAGTTATTCAGCAGAAAGCCCTTAGGATAATTAAAAAAAAAAAAAAATCACTTTTTTTTTTTTTTAAGAAGGAGAAAGTTTAAAGAACAGTAAGTAATGCAGTGTTTTCTGAGCTGTCTTGAGGGGGTCGACTTGGCTCTGCTGCTCTGTGCCGGCTGTGGAGCAGGTCCCAGGAGGTAACTCAGCCCAGCCTTGAGACGCTTGTTCCTGTGCGGGGGCAGCTGTTGCTGCCCTGCCCTCCCTGCCTGCCTGAGCTTGGGGTTTTCCAGGGCGGTGGGGGGCACTCCTGAAGGAGACCCTGGCTGCCTGTCTGAAGGCCCAGGACAGGTAAACTCTGGATCTCACCTAGACTTGACATGTCATGTCAGCCCCAAGGAGCCAAGCCCGGTGTCCCTCCAGCTGGACAAGGCAGTCTTGCAAATAAAGTGAGGGACAGGCAGCCCGAGGAGCCTTTATGGGGCCCCGGCCTCTTGGGGGGTGCCTCCTGGGCCGTGGGCAGGTTCACATGGGGTGAGAGGGCTGAGGGAAAAGGAGCAGTCATCGGCTAGAGGCAGGCGTGCGTGCAAACACGTGTGCGGGTGTGCACACTGGCTCCTTATGCTTCTCTCCAGGAGACACTGTCCTCGGCCCGCCCTGCCCCTCCCAGCAGCGGGTGTGGGCCTGCCTCCCTCTCTCCTCATGGACACAGGCACGGAGGCCCTAGGTGCTTCTTGTCCTTGATGCCGTGGGTCGCTTGGGCCCCCCTTCTGGGTTCCTTCCCAGATCAGGTCCTGGCCAGGCTGGGCAGCCTCCTCTTCCCCACATTCTACCTGACCCTTTCCTGGAGATGCTGGCCGGCGCTGGCTGCACTCACCTCCTTCCACCAGCAGATGGCGCTCTCGGCTCAGCAATGAGGCCCACGTGTGCGTTTAGGATAAAATCCAACCTGTTTGTCTCCCTTTGGGCACCAGGCAATCTGAACCTTAGGGTGGATGTTCTCGGAGCAGCCCTGTGTCCTGCATAGAAGCCCAGGCCTGGGGGAAGGGCTGTGTCAGCTGTCTGGTGTAGTTCCCTGCTTCAGAGCTGGGGCTCAGGGATATGATTTAATTGCTCCATTTGCTTAAAAATGAACTTACCCACATTAAAAATTCAAGGTATATAACAGAGCATAACAGGCAATCTCTGGAAACGTCAGAAGACGTAGTGACAGGGGACCCATGGCCGCTGAGCCACAAGGGGTCAGCACTGAATGCCCTCTGCCCCCCGCCCCATCGCCCGGGCGACCTGTTCTGTGAGTCGGGGACCTCAGGGCAAACTATGCTTGTTAGGGTCTTGCGAGATCATAAAAGCAACAACTGTTCATTGGGCACCTGCTGTGCATCGGGCCCTCTCCTTACAGCAGTTCATTTACTCCTTGGGCGTGATTGTGCCCATTTCATGGGAAGGGAAACTGAGGTTCAGAGGCACTGTGGCATGCCTCACTAGACAGGGACCTGTGCCTGGGGAACGCCAGGCCTTCAGGAGTGGGAGGGGCTGTTGAGCTCCCCTGAGTTCAGCTCCCTTCCCAGGGGCTCTCCACCCCTGTCTCCTGGCCCCCACGTCCATTATTAGTCCAAGAGGCCTTGTCCCTGCTGAAGCTGCCTGCTGGGGGTGTGGTGGGGGTAGGAGAGCCCCAGGTGACAAAGTGCCCCTGCAGGCCTGAATCAAGATCCACTGAAGGAAACGATAAAGACTGTGTACAAAAAAAATGTCAGAAGACTAGCTTTCAGTTAGCTGTGTTTTTAATAGCAAGAAATAAGGTAATGCCAATTTTTAGGAATGAATGCCTACCTGCTCTGGAAGCCTGGCGCATGTCAGGTTGTCTCAGATGAACGGTGGTAGGCGAATGCCTA
This sequence comes from Aepyceros melampus, assembly GCA_006408695.1. Taxonomy (NCBI): domain Eukaryota; kingdom Metazoa; phylum Chordata; class Mammalia; order Artiodactyla; family Bovidae; genus Aepyceros; species Aepyceros melampus. The sequence continues at coordinate 175,851 of SJXQ01012542.1, forward strand.
ACAGCCCATTTATGACAGTGGTTGTGGTGGGAGATTATAATAGTGAACAGTGGAGCGCACCCAGTGTGTCTTGAGGGCTGCAGGGTGCTAGGAAACTATACTCTGAGCCGCACATATTTTAGATCATTTTATCCCCAAACCCTGTGAAGTATGAATTATTATTAGTCTCATTTCACAAATTAGGAAATACTGGCTCAGAGAGGTTAAGTAACTTGTCTAAGGTCACACAGCTAGTGATCAGTAGAGTCAGATTTGAAATCATGTCTGCAAGGCACTATCATTTCAAGGCATTTTATTTCAATGGACATGTAATTTGCCTCTGAAATGACTGCAGTGCTCTTTAGAAGTGCTAACTGCCCTGAGCTGTCTGGATGCCTCTTGGATGTTAAGTGCAATATTAGACAGAAATTTAATTCTTTGGTTCATGTTAATGGTCTTGGCCACATTTTGTCCCTCTCCAGGAAACAATTTTTGCGCAATTAGAACATTTACCCTAGAGATGCTCTTCCAGATTTGGCTGAGTGCCCCTAGAGTGGCAGTTCCTGACCTTGACTTAAAGATCTAAGTAGCTTTTCTTTGGGGTTGGGGGTTGAGGTTTTCTCTCCTTTTGCTTGCAAATGGTTCCAGCATCCCTGGGCCAATGACGGGACCCTTCTAGACATTTTTCCCCAACCCCTCGCCAGGCTACAGATACTTCATGCTGTGTGTGGGTACAGGGACAGCTCCTGAGTATAGTGGTTCCATCCAGGACTCTGGGGTCCATGTTAGGGGTCACTGCAACCCCAGAAAGCTCTAGTAATGGCAACATTTAAGCTGGGCCCCAGTTCCTCACTTGAGTTGACCTAGGTCTGTGCTGGGGTTTGGAGGCCAGATTCAGGGTCTGCCTGCCTCAAGTGCTGATACTGCTCAGAGGCTATGTGTCCCTTCCATACGGGGGACTCACCGTGCTGGCCCCTGGCCAGGTGAGCGACAGCAGGGAAGGTCCCAATTCTTGGCCTGGGGGAAAGCCTTTAGCTGCCGTCACCCCTGGAGCTGTCAACATGCCCACCAATCCCCCCTCCTCAGCTCAGCTTACTCTCCTGAGGGCCTCCTGGGTGGCCTTGCTGGTGCAAAATGCAAGACATCTGAGGAGCTTCCATTTCTTTTGGAAAAGGACTGCTCCTTGAATGTCCAGAAGAAGGAGCCAGGCCCCTGAGGAGAAAGACTTATCACATCTCAGCTCAGGGAGTGTGAGTTCTGTGTGGGTAGCAGGAACAGGTGGTTTGGGGGGCCCTTAAGTGACAGAGCATTGGTCCCAGGGCAGTCCATGGAGTTATCAATGGGGCGGGCCAGGGGCTTCTCAGAACCCAGCTAGATCATTCCTGGGTGCAGCCGGAGCAGAGCTCAGACTGTCTCTTGGAGGTGATGCCCTGGCTGGCAGGAGTGAGCGTGTAGTTTCAGAGAGGATCTACAAGCAATTTGGGGAAATACCTCTTGTCAAGTCAGGTCTCCCATTTCTATTCCTCACTCGCTTCCCCACACTGGACATCTGGCAGGCTGAGCTGTGCAGATGTGTTCCAAGGACCCTTAGAGATAGCTGAGAGCTTGGAGTCCCCTGCTTGAGGGAGGAGCCGCCCACATCCCCACTCTTTCTGGAAGCTGCCTGTCCACCTTTGGCATCCCCGAGGACTCAGCCTCAGTGTCCAACTGGACTGAAGGAAGAAGGGACAAGCTCCTGGGGAATCTGGGGCTGCAGGGCAGGTGGGACGTTCCAGCAGGCTCCCTTTCCCAGTTCAAGGACCCGGTGGCAGGAATCCGAGATGGCCACAAGAGGGCGCCCGAGGCCTGCAGAAGGCATCCTGCTCAGTCGCTTCAGGCGTGTCCGACTCTGTGCGACCCCATGCACTGCAGTCAGGCTCCTCTGTCCGTGGGATTCTCCAGGCAAGAATACTGGAGGGGGTTGCCATTTCCTTCTCCAGGGGATACTCCCGACCCAGAGATACATCTCCTGCATTGGCAGGCAGGTTCTTTACCTGGGAAACTAGGCTCCATTTGTAGAAAACCTGGAAGATTGCTCTATTTGTGAGGGATGGGTGTGTTCAGTGAATAAAGGTGCACACTGACCATCCCCAGAGTGCTGGCAAAAGATACGGGCCTAAAATTGCTCTTACTCTTGGAAAAAATTAAAAGAGAAAAGACATCAGGGTAGTCACTTTGTTCAATTCTGTACTCATGGAGACAAGCTGCATTTATGGAGCACCTACTGTATACAAAGTTTGAGGGTACACTGTGGGCAAGACAGAGTCCCTTCCTCCCACAGGACACAGGGGAAAGAGCTGGGCCCAGTCCCCACTCCACGTCCAGACCCACGACTACCCAGTCCAGCATCTCCCACTCTGTCACTTTCCCCAGAGAGGAGAGAGCTCAGATTCAAAGGGCCTTAGCATGAGACTTGACTGGCGTGAGTGCCTTGGTGTGGGAGTCTGGGCCCGCTCCCTATCCTTGAGATTCCCAACAAGGATAAAGGGCTTTTCAAGACAGGCGGGGTTGAAGGGAGATTGGAGCACGCCCTCAGGTTGGGTTCAAATCCGGTCCTCAGTAGCTATGCTCCCTGGGGGAGCCAGGCACTCCTCTGGGTTGCAGAGTTCTGCCTGTAAAGCAGGTAGGGGGGCTTCCCTGGTGCTCAGAGGTTAAAGCGTCTGCCTGCAACGCAGGAGACCTGGGTTCGATCCCTGGGTTGGGAAGATCCCCTGGAGAAGGAAATGGCAACCCACTCCAGTATTCTTGCCTGGAGAACCCCACGGACGGAGGAGCCTGGTGGGCTACAGTCCACAGGGTCGCAAAGAGTCGGACACGACTGAGCGACTTCACTTTCACTTTCTCAGTTACTGCTCTAGCTTCGGACAGACTGGTAGCTTGAGTGAGATCTATGCAGAGAAGCCTCTTTAGCCTGATGCTGGTGCAGAGTGAGGATTTTGCAGTGAGGCTATTATTAGTATTGACATCATTGTTGTTTCCTAGGCCCTGCCAGGCGAGTCCTGGGAGATTCCAGGGTCTTTCACGATGACGAGAGCTTTGTTTTCTTTATTGGGGAGCATCTTCAATGCTCCGTCTGTGGAGTCAGGTCCCAGGAGACCCTTCTGGAGTGGCCCCTGGTTCATCACTGGCAGGTCTGAAGTCGGGAGCTGTCCTGGGTCCGGTCCCGTCCATCTGTGCAAGAGTACGTCCTGTCAGTTCTCCCCAGTTCACGGCCACATCCTGCTCCTCCATCCTCTGCTCTTCTCCCCCATCGGATCCTGCCCCACCCCAGGGTCCCCTTCGCATCTCCTGAGACATCTCCTCTCGCACTCATCCCCTTGTTCAGTCATTCATCCATCTCTCAGTCACTCAGCACACGTGCAGGGCAGGTCCACAGCAGCCCTGGGACAAGGAGGATGCACAGATCTTCGTTCCCGTCCACAAAGAGATGGCAGGTGCGGGCATGTGAGTGTGTGGCGGGCGCCCTTGGACTCCGCCCCCCTGACCTGTATTCAGGCCCGAGACTGGGGAAGGGGGCCAAGGGAGGGTCCTGAAGGGAGTGCCAGTCTGAGTTCTGGAGGGCTGGGCGGGGTGACAGTGATAGAGGTGACCTGGCTGAGGACACAGCCCCAGCTTGGGGCTGACGGGGTCCTGGGGCTGATGTGGGAGGGCAGTTTGGAGGTGGGGCAGGGGCAGGGGTCTGCAGAGACAGAGACCAGGTCATGGAGATCTTGTCAACCCAAAGGAGATGTTGGTGGCCTCGTCTGAGTGGTTCTGGGCTGCAGAGGGCTAGGGCAGGGATAAATGGGGGAGGGGGAGAATGGGGCAGGGCGGAGGTCCCGAGCTCGGTGAGGACCTGGCCTAGACTGGGGGGAGAGGGCAGGGAGGGTCTAACTCACGAGCACGCGCCCTGCCTCATGAAGCGCTAGCATAAACAGATGCACTGGTGAGCAGCGGAGAGCCTCCTTCCAGGCCTCACGCAGCAGGCAGAGCGGCAGCAGGTCCCGTGGGCGCCAGGCTGGGGCACAGGGCTGCCCTCCAGGCACCAGACGACTGTCCATACTAAGTCTAGACGTTCCCACGTCAGCCAGACTCTGAGGACTAGAGTCTGTGGAACTCTGGGACCCCAATCCACCCAGCCCAGACCAAACCACTTACTAGAGGTCCTAACTTGGGGCAAGAATGTTTTATGCCAAACAAGACTGATTACACGGCTAGAGAAACTGAACTAGACAGAAGCAAGCAACTTCCCTCTCTTGTGGAACTCAGAACTTCTGATGAGTGCTCACCAGCGGATGCTGTCTCCTCTGGTGGTGTCCGTGTGTCTGCAGAGTGTCCCGGGGTATTCTAGGGCTGTTGCTGCCAAGGTCCATCCCTGATAGTCCTGAGTTTACCACCAAATGTAATATTTTATACATTAATACACATATTTGCAGTAGCACAATTAGTGAACACATCAGTTAGGTGCTAAAAGAGTTCTGAGGGCTGGGCTGGCCATCAGATTTGATTTGGGGCATTACTTCTGCAGAAAAGTGTATTTTCAAGTTTATTCAGAAAACAGGATCAAAGCTGAGAGAGGCACCCCCTCTGCTCCACCAACATTTCCTCCTCACCCGTAAGGATGTGAGTTCCTAGCTTGAAGATCTGTTAGAAAAAGCACTGGAATGCGACGATGAGAACTCCTGGTTTGAAAACAAACAAAAACAACAAACAAAACCAGTCACCACGTATTGCTTCTGTGACCTTTGTCCTTTGCTTGAATTCTTGCAGAATCAGACACTGAGACCAGGATTTCCCTAGAGTTAGTCTTTGGGGGAGAAGATCCTGGTAAGGATGAGGCAAGGGTGGGGACATGAGGCAGGAAGGAGGGGCCGAGATGGAACTCGTTTTGGAGCAGGTTAGTGCTGTGGGGGAGGGGGCTCAGGCCTGCTGGGGACCCACTGAGCTCCACGGGAGCTGGGCGTTTATAAACCAACCCCTTGGTTGAGTGAATCTCGTGCTTCAAACCAATGTGATCCTCGGGCTGGAGAACAGCCTCAGAGACCCTGCAGCCTTTGGCACACGTGGGAACAGGCCTGAGACCCATGGGTGCCGCGCCTCGGGAGCCTCAGTTGCCTGGCCTGCGAGGTCCGCGGTTCGGTGCTCCCAGGACCTTCCGGGGCGGTGCGCGGGGTACAGGGAAAGAGATGCGCTGAGCCCGGGGCCGGCGCCTCCGAGGCGCTGCCGACATCACGCTTCTTTCATTGCTTTTCTGTGTGGTCTGTTTCTTTCCTGACTCAACTACTCATCTTCCAGTTTATTTTCAGATCTTCCTTCTCCTCCGGCAGGGACGACTTTTGATGCCCCACGCTTGGGTCCTGAGCACAAGCAAGGTGTCCTCTTTGTATCTCAGAAGCTCACTCTTGCAGCCTGCTCTCCCCGCCTGGGTTTGCACGTGGGCCACCACAGCGGCACCCTTGCACTGGCTGTCCAGCAGGTCCAGACACAAGGGGTGTCGACCTTTCCTCCTCCTTGCCTCTCTGGCCCAGGCACTTGTGCCCATTGCCTCTCCTCATCCCTAGCACCTCTGGCCTGACAGACACACCTCCCGATTTCAGGTTCCCCGTGTTTATGGCTAAAATATTACTGGTGACCGACACGCAGCCCCTTTCTCCTGCGTTGTCATTTTATGTTAATTGAATGCTCGTGTTAATCTAATAGAGTTTAGATTTATGTTGGGCTCCTTGTAGGCGTCATATTTTAATCAATACACATCCCAACATTTAGATGGACAGATGAGAAAACCTGCTTCGTCTCTGCACTTGGGTTCCATCAGCTGTCAATAATTCCTAATTTGAATCCTTCAGACAGTCAGATTTATGGGTTTGAGTATATTGCATTCATCACAGAAATTAACTTTGGGGGGAAATGATGTGAAAGGTCGCATGGCATCTCGCAGAGGCAGATATTGTGTTTCAGAGATGAAGCGCTTGAAATATTTATCTGAGCGAAGTGGGCTGGCAGGTGGTGGTGAGAGGGTTTCAGGGCCCGGAGGTGGAGCTCTGTCAAGAGATGCTGCTCCTCAGGGAGAACTGGCATCACGCAATTCCAGGAAGAGCCGAGGTCTAGGGTGGTGCTGGTGTCAGTGTCCATGGGCCAGCCGGGGATGGAGAGGGAGTGGGCAAACGTTAGGCAAAAGCAGATGCCGCCAGCATATACAGTTCAGTTCAGTTCAGCCACTCAGTCGTGTCCGACTCTTTGCGACCCCATGGACTGCAGCATGCCAGGCCTCCCTGTCCATCACCAACTCCTGGAGCTTGCTCAAACTCATGTCCATCGAGTCAGTGATGCCATCCAACCATCTCATCCTCTGTCGTCCCCTTCTCCTCCTGCCTTCAATCTCTCCCAGCATCAGGGTCTTTTCACGTGAGTCAGTGCTTTGCATCCAGGTGGCCAAAGTACTGGAGTTTCAGCTTCAGCATCAGTCCTTTCAATGAATATTCAGGACTGATTTCTCTTAGGATTGACTGGTTTGATCTCCTTGCAGTCCAAGAGAGTCTCAAGAATCTTCTCCAACACCACAGTTGAAAAGCATCAATTCTTCAGCACTCAGCTTTCTTTATAGTCTGACTCTCACATCCATACATGACTACTGGGAAAACCAAAGCTTTGACTAGGCGGACCTTTGTTGGCAAAGTAATGTCTCTGCTTTTTAATATGCTATCTAGGTTGGTCATAGCTTTTCTTCCAGGGAGCAAGCGTCTTTTAACTTATGGCTGCAGTCGCCATCTGCAGTGATTTGAAGCCCAAAATAAAGTCTCGCACTGTTTCCATTGTCTCCCCATCTATTTTCCATGAAGGGATGAAACCAGATGCCATGATCTTCATTTTCTGAATGTTAAGTTTTAAGCTAACTTTTTCACTCTCCTCTTTCACTTTCATCAAGAGGCTCTTTAGTTCTTCTTTGCTTTCTGCCATAAGGGTGGTGTCATCTGCGTATCTGACATTATTGATATTTCTCCCAGCAATCTCAATTTCAGCTTGTGCTTCATCCAACCTGGCATTTTGCATGATATACTCTGCATATAAGTTAAATAAGCAGGGTGGCAACATACAACTTTGACGCACCCTTTTCCCTGTTTGGAGCCAGTCTGTTGTTCCATGTCTGGTTTTAACTGTTGTTTCTTGACCTGTGTACAGATGTCTCAGGAGGCAGGTAAGGTGATCTGATAGTCCCATCTCCAACATATACACAGTACTGTATATAAACCAGATAATCAACCAGGACTAGTATGTATAGCACAGGGAACTCTACTCAATACTCTGTAATAACCTCTATGGGAAAAGCATCTGAAGAAAAAATAGATACATGAATATGTAACTGAGTCACTTTGCTAGACATCTGAAATTAACACAACTTTGTAAATCAACTATACTCTAGTATAAAATAAGGATTAAATTTTAAAAAGTGGTTGCCATTCATGTCAAGTGGAAGACTCTTCTCTGGAATTCTGCTTCCCCTCTCTCATGGAGGTTTCTCTGGAATCAGATCCTGCGTGAAGGATTTGCGTGGTGTGGGCTGGTGACCTGTAGGGAAGAGAACAGAGCCCGGGGGCTGCTGGAGCTTTGGGGAAACTCCTTCAAGTCACCCCAGGGAGGGGGCCTTCCAGGTTGCAGCCCTCCGTGGGGTGAGAGCACCTTCTGGGGATATGAACTCTTGGACACTTCCTGCTCGTCCTGCCCGCTGGCCAGGCAGCCTCTGCAGCCAGGAAGAGAGGTTATCAAAGCCTCAGGGCTGCCTCCGTGCTCGTGGGAGGCAGACATGAGTGTTCAGAGGCCAGGGACTAGGAGACAGGGTGTTCAGACCAGCCATGCTCAGGGTGCAGGAGAAGATGGCAGGTGGCCTCTGGGCACTGGGAGGGGCCCCCTGCCCACCTTCCTGCCTTGCCAAACCCCTGCCCCGAGAAACCATCGCAGCTGAAGATGCCTGGAAGGCTGTGCTTTCAGGGCTCCCTAAGTGACGCAGATGGCAGTCCGAAGCTTCCTGGGACTTCATTTTCCTCTTAGAGCTTTACTTCCTGTAGCATCTGCACAACATCACCTGTTAGACTTGGAGTCCTTTGGTCTTGCATCTGGGGAACTGGAGATGTCCCGAGACATTGGGTGCCCCCACAGGTGCCCCCACAGGTGCCCCCAGACCCACGTGCAGAGATTTATACTGGGATAGGGGCTGCTCATCTCTGTTTCTGTGTGTGAAAGTGAAAGTCGCTCAGTCGTGTCTGGCTCTTTGTGACCCCATGGACAATACAGTTCATGGAATTCTCCAGGCCACAATACTGGAATGGGTAGCCCTTCTCTTCTTCAGGGGATCTTCCCAACCCAGGGATCGAACCCAGGTCTCCCACATTGCAGGCAGATTCTTTACTAACTGATTTCTCAGGGAAGCCCCATTTCTGTGTGGAGATAAGCAGAAGGACTTGGCCTGGAGTTTGCTGTCTCAAGTGAGCATAAGACCCCCACTGAAGGATCCAAAGCAGGTTTCTGTAGCCAGTGTGGAAAGCTTGAAGAGGGCCCTAGGGAGACCAGACAGAGCTGGGCAGGTTCTCGGCCGCATTCTCTGCTAGACTGCTATTTGTTTTCACTTAATTTGCAGAGGGAAAGCAGGGAGAGCCCTCTGAGTTCTGCATGTCCTGGCACCCACAGGAAGGACGGGGATTGGTTGACCTCCCCAGTCTAGCTGCTCTGCACCCAGAGGATGTATTTTCAGGGCAGGAGAGAGGACTGTCCTCTGGGAGCTTCTCTTTGCCTGACACGGGGTTCAGTAGTGAGTTCTCACACAGATACGCACTGGTTTGTAAACTCTGAACACTGTAACTGGGAAATTCTTAGCACCTGGTGTCTTTAGAGGCATTCTTTGGTGAGCTCTCCAAAAATGGTGTCCTTGGCTCTTCTGTGCCTTAATATGAACTTGAACCCTTGTGCATAAAGTCTTCTGTGTTCTGATTAGACTCCATGGCAATGTGCGGATCAGTAAATAATGTGGCTTCCACCTGTCCTTGCCATGTGCCGGGAAGTACACCCACCAGGAGAGGGGGTTTCTTTACATCGACAGCATTATTTGGGAACATATCTGTATTTGCAAAAATCCATTATAACCCCATTGTTGTGGGAGATGCAGTTAATAATGAAGGTAGCAAAAAATATGATTTTAAATCAGTTTAATAAAATTATTCGAGTAGATTTTAAATCATTTTTACAGTTGATTTAACATTTGTGACTGGTTTATAGATTATGATATAGGATGGTGTTTGCATCTTTGCAATTTTATTCCAATTTAGAAACAGTACAAATATTAATTTTTGCTTCAATAATGGAGCCTTCGAGAATTAAACTTGTCTCTTCTCCACACACATTTTATGAAAATGATTTTAATATGATTTTTAATATATTTTTGAGGAACCTCTTGCAGGAAGCCCTTTAACAAGGACTGAAATGGAAGTCTCTTCTTGGAAGTTTCTCTTGCGACAAAGCGGGACAGTTTTCAGGGAGCAGGTTTCTTTGTGGGAGGCCTGATGCTTTCTCTACAACTGAAGAAAGTTTGGAAGCTTCTAGAAAAAGTTTCTTAGGCATTAGGAGCCCAATTACAGTAAACACTGATCGGTAACCATGGGGTTACCTTGGTTACTGTGGGGCCACCGCGGCAGGCTGGGTCTGTGGAGAAGTCAGACACCCGGCTGGTACGGGGGAGACTGGGGCGTCTGTGGGCCCAGCTTTTGTTCTCATGGTCAGTGGGGACGGGCCGCTTCTCAGCTTCGTGGGCTCAGCAGCTAGGTGACCTTGTGCAGGTGTTACCTGGTCGTGTTAGGTTGGCCTCTTAAGGGCCTCCTGTCAGCCTGTGATGAACCTACAGAGGACACTGGCAGGCTGCAAGGACGGGATCCTGGTCCTTCCGCTTCCCAGAGGGGCCCTCTGGCCCTCTGGCCATCTCATGCTGGCTGCGGTGGTCTTGGCACCCCCGTCTTAGCCCAATCTACAGTGGGGAGGGCATCTACTCTCTCCAGTATGGGGCATGGCTCCCAGCCTGGAGTCTCAGTGGGAACAGCTCCTCTGGGGCAGGGACAGCTGGCTGCACACTGACCTCCTACAGCGCCTGTCTGGGCCTGACCCGTGGGAGCTGTACATTTTGTGAACTGTGTGTGACGGCAGGGACTGAGGCAATCCACCTTTCCCGTCAAATGTGACTTTTTGTCTTCCTTTTTAAAAGTCCCCTGAGGACTTCGGCATGCAGCCTGGATCTAAGTCAGGGCCGCACGTGTGGGCCATCCTCTCAGGTCTGGGGGGACTTGGTGACTCCTGAGTGGGAGCAAGGGCCCTTGGAGAAGGCCTGGTGTTCTCATCTCCTCTGGGCGCAGGGCTCACTGGAGCATGGCAGCCTCCAGCATCACCCTGAATCACAGCGTTTTTCTCCCCTGGGAGCAGAGGAGGCAGAGTTTAGAGACCTCTCCCTGAAGCAGTGAACATCAAAACAGTGAGCATTCAGTGGGAGTTTCTATCTAAGAAACAAAATGTGCCAAGAGGGCCGAAAGTGAGAAACCAGCGGTATGTGGAGCATCTAGAAAGAATCAACCACGACCATCTAGAGTGTCTAGAAAGCATCTAGAAAGAATTAACGACGGTGGAGAGAAGCCAGGGGAAGCTGTCTTCAGGTGCCTCACGAGGGTAACAGCTTTCTTCCGCAAAAAGGTGGGCCAGGTTCTGGTGATGAGTGCGAGGTGCTCAGGATGTGGGGGCAGGCGCGGCTCCAGGGGCTCAGGGACCCTGGCAGCGGTCAGAGAGGCTCGTAACCCGCGTGCTTTCCCTCCGAGGCCTCCGTCTTAGCATTGATCAGAGGCTAGAGCTGAAAGGAGAGCTGTCCAGCTCTTGACTCTGGACTTGGGGACAACTGTGCACAAGGCTGGGTCTTCCCACCCCGAGCTGGCCCTTCATACATTACATCACGGGACTTCCCAGGGGGCTCAGTGGTAAAGAATCCACCTGCCAATGCAGGAGCAGCAGCAGACTCGGGTTTGATCCCTGGGTCGGGAAGATGCCCTGGAGGAGGAAATGGCAACCCACTCCGGTATTCTTGCCTGAAAAATGCCATGGACAGAGGAGCCTGGCGGGCTGCAGTCCACGGGGTGGCAAAGAGTTGACACGGCCTAGCAGCTGAGCACCCCCACACATCACATCACACCACCCCTCAGGAAGGAGCCACCAGTCCCAGCGGAGTGTTCAGTGCAGCTCACAGCACGGGCGACTGTGGGACCTGAGATAAGAAACCCAGTGCATTTCAACTGCAGGTCCGGAGCAGAGCTCAGACCCCAGCCTCTGCCATGACTGCTGGGCCCTTAGGCAGGGGGTGGGCACTGGGAGGCTTCAGTGTGCCCCCCACCTGACTGAGCTAAGAATCACCCCAGGGCTTAGGATACATCCTGAATCCCAGCACCTCCCCAGGGCAATAGCTGATGCGGAGAGCCTGGGAATCCGTATGTATCAGGGCTCTGCCTCCCCTCCCCCTGCCAGGTGATGCTTCTGCTCAGAGTTGCAAACAAGGGCAAAAGGAGGGAGCTCTCAGTGCCAAAGCCTGCAGGGTGTAACAGGGCCTGGGGCGGGGCCTGCTGTTCTGGAATTTCTCCTAGGTTCCTGGGGCTCCTTGGTCTCCCCTCAACCTCCCCTACGTCGGAGAGTTTGCTTTCTGCTCTCCAGCAATCCATCAATTAAATCTTCGTTCACAATGAGGGAGGGGCGTGTTGTGATCACAGCAGCTCCCTGTGGCCCCCTTCAACGCTGAGCTCCCGGTGGGTGGGAGCAGTTTCCTTCCCTGGCAACAGGTGGTCCCCTAGAGAAGAGGGGAGGGGGAGTTGAGCCCTAAATCCCTCTCCAACCGCTTATCCAGGCACCAGCCTGATGTTTTATTTTTGAAAGTTAATCCATCTGCGAGGTGGATTACCAACAGCGCCTTCCCCTTTACTGCGGCTCCATGATAATCTCGGAAGAAACAGAGGGCAGAGTTAGTGCCCGTGGCTGACTTATTGAGGAGACGCCTGGGGCAAAGGAAGGAGGCTGGTGTGGGGGTGCCCTTGACTGCGGCAGAAACAAGGCCTGTGGGTGGACACCTGGGGACCCTCAGGGTGTGGAGCCAGGAGCAAAGCCCACAGGAGGCCTGAGGGGCTCAGGGCTGCATTGCTTCCTTGGAAGCTGCCTCTTTGGAGGATGCCTCGTGCACAGAGGGGCGGTTGGGGTGTTTTGGCCGGGCCCTGGGTGTGAGCCAGCAGGGAGGGGATGTGCTGGCATGGCTGAGTGTCACCGCCAGGGCTCAGAGGCCCTGCCCGCAGCTTCAGTGGGAAGGTTACAGGCAGGTGTGTGTTGGCTCCTGACAGTCTGCACACCCCGGCGGCCTGGCCCCCATAGAGCCTCTGAAAGCCTGGAATTGGTAGTTAACATTTAAAACTCAAGGGATTTCACATAAAAATCTGCATTTCTGGCTCCTCTGGAAAATTTAGAGGTATTGCAACCCTCAGTGTGTTTTGCTGCAAGGCGGTGGGCAGCCTAAGGTGGGCAGCTACTGCCCTTTCAGGGCTGGGGTCTCTACCCAGCCCCTCTTCCCCCAGCCTACATCAGGAGCTTGGTGCACAGGTGACGGGGTCCTTGTCACTTGGTAACCAGGGCTCAGTGTACCCAAGGTCCCTGTCTCTACTGCGCATTCTGGCCAAGGCTCAGGCCCCTGCAGGAGGCAGGGAGGGGCAGGGGTACCGGACACGGCTGGGGTGGGTGGCATCGCTGAAGAGGAGTCAGGCTGAACAGAGAAAACTCTGGCAGGTCTGGACAGGGGGACCCTCTTGGCTCCTGGCTGTCACAACAGGAAAAGGAAGGGAGAGGCAGGGACTGATGGGCAGTCTGCCCTCCGCTGGCCTGTCCAGCCTCCAGTCGTCATTTACAGCTGCTACAGAGTGCCTGCCAGGGGTGCCCTTCACCCACCCCAAGAACATCCCGTCTTCCCACCGTCGCACCCGGATGTCTTCCCAAGTCCTGCAATAGCCCAGCCTGCTTGGCTGCACTCCAGGGGATCTCCGCTTGGTCTGAGATCCTCTGTATATGCAGAAAATCTTTTCGAGATTGAGACCCAGGGAGTGGATCACTTGTTCAGCTGGAACCCGGCAGAGTAGCCTCTGGAGGGGTCTGGATTTACCCGGCTTCAGGCGGAGCTGAGGAGGAAACAGGCAACTGGGACACACAGTGCTCATAGTGGAGGGAGAGGAGCACGGTGGGCTGTGCGACACCACAGAGGGCTTCCTGGTGGAGGGGGTATCTGAGCTGGCGAAGCTGCGGGTCCCCAGCAGAAAATGCAGTGACAGGGAGGACTCTTGGAACAAAGTGGAATGAATCTTTCCTCAGTGTTTCCGACCTGCTTTTGCTGAATGATGGAGCTAGGATGATGCTGGGATGTTGGCCTGGAAGCACCTCAGGGCCCAAGGCCCTTCCTCCAGCTTTTAGGGTAGCACCCCACGGGCCCAGGAGGTGCCCAGTGTTGAGAGTTTTATCTTTCTTGCCCATTGTCCTAATGTGGATTCCGGGGAAGCCAGACTGCAGGCTGGTTTATGAGGCGGGAGACCGGTGCAAACCAGCCTCATTTGATGGGTCCTAATTACTTAGGAGCAGAGTGGCTTGAGCCCTCCTCCTGTCCGTTTCCACGCTCTGGTCTCTGGGTACCCTCCGCCCCTGTAGCATCTCTGCTGTGTGAGAGAGAACAGCACCTCCGGAGGCCGCGATGGTGTCAGCCCAGCCAACGTGGGAGACAACAGGCACTAATTGTGTCCCCGAGGAGGCTTCCTGAAGTTGGGGTCACTCCACTGTGTCTTTCCTAAGTGATTTGTGCATAATCGACAG
>SJXQ01012542.1:190842-466121 GCA_006408695.1 Aepyceros melampus
CAAACGTGCCAATTGGGCATAACGTTAAGTAACATTGGCAGGGGGCACCTAGGGTCCCTCCCGGCACTGCTTCTGGGGTCTGCAAAGATGGTGTCTTTCTTCCCTGCTCTCCCTCTCTGCCTCCCCGCAGCCCCGGGGAAGAGTGGCGTTGGGGTCGGGGCGGTGGCACCTCTTTCCTTCTGGCCACCTTCAGGCAGCACCTCCAGCCGCTGCGATGCCCTCTCCCCAGGAGTTGAAAGAGTCACCTGTCTCTTTTTGGCACCAGCACCCTCCTGAATGCCATGAGAAACCCGTGACCTTCACTCTGGTCTCCATGACGACAAGATGGTATATGTTTAATTAGTTCAGGCTTATTTTAGGACCAATTTTATTTTATTTTAGGGCAATGCGAGCTATGATAACTGTAAGCATGTTTACGACGCGCGCGAGGCTTAGCTGAAATGTGCCAACAATTCTAGTCAAACAGATGGTGACCCCTGATTCAACTTGCCCTCTCATTCAATTATTCAGCTGTATTTAATTTTCCTCCGGGTGACTCACATGCCATGCCTCCATCTGTCCTCTAGGTGGCGGAAAAGACCATCTTTATGGATGCAATAAATTGTTGAAAGCCAGGTCTCGGGGAATTTTCCCAGCCCGGCCTTGGCTGCAGGAGAGGATAATGAATTTCAGCATTGGAACAATAGTTTCTGCCTAATATCAAATGATGTGAAAGGGTGGAAAAGAATTGGGTCAAATTGTATGTGATTTGGCCACAAGCTCTAAGTAATCTCCATTCTAATAAGAAATTTGAAAGACCTTCCAGGCTTAATATCCTCCCAAATAATTTGTTTGGAGTTCAAGGAGTATTAGAGTGTTAGAGCTGTTTTTATAATTGTGGAAATGTTCTGTTTTCATTTTGAAAACCTCTGCTATTTAATTTTTAGTGGCTGCCAGCCCACCTAGTCTGGGACTGGGGGTGAGGGGGAAGCTGAGCAGCGTCTCTGCTCTTTTCCTCAGTATTCCTGATCTCCTTTCGTGTTCTCGGGGCTTAGCACTTGGAGTTGAAAACTGGGTCCCTGTAAAAAGACGAATGGAATTGCTCGCTAAATATCTTTGCAAAGATATGAACTTTCTAAGGAAGGAACCAAAGAAGCATGTGGTCACAGCCCATACTCACTAAAGACTGGAATTTTTAGAACCTTTGGAGGATGAAACAATCTACTTAATTACCGCCCGCTCCAAGCTAGTCCCCTAGCTCCCCAAACTCCTGCAATAGGAGGAGCTGTACCTCGGATGCACTGCACTAACGCTTCCTGTTAATGGACATAGCTGGGTTAATTCAAGCATGGAATTCAGGCCTTTATTCATATCTCATTCAACTTAAGAATTTATACCTTTAACACTGCTTTCTGTTTTTTTTTTTTTTTTTGATTCATTAAGACAAGCTCATAGCATGTTACATGTTTATTTCCCCCCAGGGAATATCTCACTTTAAAAATCCTCTTGGAACATTGTATATCTTTCCTGTCCTGCATTTGATCAAACCACAAATAAAAGCACCATGTGTCCAACCAAAACCAAGCAGGGTCCACATGTGTGTGGAAGTATCAATGCAGAGACTGCTTCCAAAGACAATAAATTTAATTTCCATGGAGTAACGGGAGATATGTTCATTCTACCTGAAAATGCTCAGTTCTCGTTTCTGCTTAAGGGCAAAATCCTGGCGATAGAGAGGTTAAAACCACACGCCTGGACTGTATTCCTGGAACTTCATTTTAAAGGCTTGGCTTTGGCTTGCTTTCATGCTTTATTTTATCCAGCCAGGGCTTGGTTCAGTCGTTTCGCATTAAAGAGTCTGCATGTAAACCAGGAAATCTTTAGTTCAGGCAAGGGAGAGGGCTGTTACGCATCACAGGATGACTTCATAGGGGCTGATGGCTTGTGGGGGAGAGCCATGCGCATCCGACGGCTGACCCCACTGCCCAGCGCGGCGGCCTCACCCAGCCTTGGAGGGCAGGCACAGTTGCTCCCTGTTTGTGGCTGGACACTCACACTTAGCCTAAACCACATTTATGGTTTAGGTGAAGCTTCCAGGGGCTTAAGTGGGCATGGGGGCTGGGTGGTGGGTATCTCACTCACAGCTACTCAGGCCACGTAAACTGACCTTATTTAAACACCTTTGCCCTCTCAAGGCTACCAGATTGGGCTGGTCACCTGTCTTGTCTTCCCAAAACCCTCTTGCCGTTGACACCACTAGATAACTTTGGGGGGGCTTTCCCAGGCTCTCACAAAAAACTGGGTAGAGCACCAAGAGGGTGCGAGTGCCATCCCCCGTGATAACCCGAGGTCCCGCGGCATCTGTTTCCCAGGCTCCCCCCGCCTCCCCCGGGGAGGCAAGGACAGCGAGACCGAGGCTTTGGAAGGAGCCTCGGGCCTCCTGGTCGCTCTGCCAGAGCTGCTGGAGATGCTGGTTGGGCAGAGACGCCCAGACATCTGGGGGCTCTTACGACTGGGGAGTGTTTTTATTTGTGTGTGTCTTGTGTGTACGCACAGGCTTGTATACACGAGAATCCCCGCTGATGTGTGGGGAAATCAAACTCTAGGATCCCCATCCGGTTTGGCTCCTCGCAAGCGGCACTTGCAGCAGAGTGGAGGCCACTTCGAGGGAGCAAGGAAAGGGAGGGCTGCCTGGAGAGGGGGAAGGCAGGGGACGTGTGCGGTAGCCAAGTGAGGTTTAAAAAAATAAATAGTGAAAACGAATCACGGCTTCTCTGGGCCTCTGGCTTCAGTCTGGGATTTGTCCATATTACATAATTGGTCCTGATGGTATCAGACGTTAAAAAACGGGTCCCGCGCAAGTGCCACCTAGCGGGTGGGGACTGGGCCCCTCCAGGGCTGCCCTGACCTCCATCCCCTGCAGGTGCCCCGCCACCCGCCACCTACCCCCACAGTCCTGTCCTGCCATCTTGCTGAGTTCCCAAGTTACTCTGCCACCCGGAACATCATTTGTTTTTCTTTGTTCGGAAGACACGCTACATGAGCATTTGCGTGAGGCCATCTGTATCTTACAAGCAAATAATGGGGCAGGTAGAGGCGGGTGGGTCAGGATCCTGGCCCCGGGCCGGGCTCCTGCATCATGGGGCGAAGGCCAGAGGAGGAAGTTCCTCCCTGGTGGGGCTCAGAACCCTGTCCCCGGGCCAGTGAGGAGCGCACCGACCTCCCCTCCCCTCCTCTCCAGCCTCTGGCTCTGCCTCACTGCTCCTGCAGCCTCGCGTCCCCCTCCCAGTCCCGGGGAGGGTCGCTGGGAGGGGGAGGTCTCTCTAGCCAACTCTTCTGCAGCAGCCAGCAACCCCCAACTCCCAGGGACTGCCCCCCTTTTTTTGGAAAGGGCCAACTCTTTTTTTTTTTTTTAATTTTTCCTGAAGGTGGCAGTGAAAGAAAAAAAATGACTCGCTTTGAAGATTTAGGAATTTTATTACAAAACAGATGGAGCCAGCGTCCCCTTCATCCCCTTGCCCCCAGGGGCACCGACAATGGAAAGCCACAAAGTGGTGCTCACCTGGGCCGGGCCACCCCTCTCCCCTCGGACTCCCTCGCCGGGGTACTAGAGGATCGTAATGCCGGGAGGGAGCCAAGCCCGCGGTCTGTCAGGTACCTGCGCGTCTTCCTGTCATCCGTCAGCATTCAGCCCCTCTGTCATCTCTCCTCAGCCTTCAGCGTCGCGCGCTCTCATCGTGTTCATTATCTCGGCTCAGACCGGCCCTCCCCCGCTCCCCCCATCCAGTAAATGCATCTTTGTGCAACTCTCAGTCTCCGATTATGAATCGATGATCATGTGGTATAAGAGAGATAGATGGCTTTTAGTTCCATCTTGTCTCCCCTAATTGTAAAATATTAGTTACATTACACTGTGTCTTTTGATTAATGGAACTTATTTGGAGTAGCCTATCCGAACCCTCCCCCTTCTAAAGTCCTCCACTGACTTTTGAGAATTGAGTGATTTCACTTAAAGCAGACAAATAGGCCCTTCAGCGGGGAGATAGTGAGACTGTGCTACTGTGGGCAAGACAGGCTCCCTGCATGTGCGGGCAGCCAGTGCCGGGTGAGGCTCCCAGGCCAGCCAGGCAAACACTGGGCTGCTAATACATGCCCGCGGGGAACTGCCTTCCCTTCCTTATTTCACCCCCTTTTTGGCAAACCTAGCCCATCTTGCTGACTTGCAAAACAGGATGTGAAACAAAATTGAATTAAAATTAAATAAATTGCAGATTGCCACATTCCCACACTCAGCCTGCGAGAAGCCAGTCACATCTGAACTTTGATGAATTTGAGCTCTCGCTGGCCGGCTCCCTTTTCCCGAGAAGGGCAGGGTGGCCAGGGGCATGTTGCAGCCCACAGCTGAATCTGTCCTTTAATGCAGAGTTCACCTTATTTGGCACTATTTACTTAAATATGTCTGTTGATAAAATCCTTGTCATACAAAAGGGAAGTCGGTGGCTAAATCCCTTCTTATAATCACTGTCTATCTTTCAGTGTAAATTCAAGGACACGTTCACTTTCAACCTATCAGCTCAATTAAAAAGGTCTATTTACTGTCGCTGTGTGTAATGTCTATATCTCGGGGAAATAGGAAGACTGACTTCATAAACAAACTATCAGAAAAAGGTGCCATAGATTAGGAATTCTAGAATACATCTTGATAGAGACACTTTCAGGACACAGGCTATGTAGAATGCATGCAAATATTTATCTGTATTTTTGTAGGATAGTCTTAGTGCTTTATTCTGACCTTTGGATTTTTATTTTTACTTTTATTTGCATGATTCTTGTAGACACTGACTATTATGTATTTTCTGGGGACATGCTATTTCATTTAATGTACTAGAGGCAGAAGATTGATTTTATTATGTGTATAGGAAGCTGGTAATGTTTTACTTTATTTATTTATTTATTTTCGAGAGCATAACAATGTGTTTATGGCTGCCAGGAAAAGTGGAGGCAGCAAAACAACGAAGCTGGAGCATAAAATCCATCCTGAGGAGTAGATGCCCACAGACACGTAGATCACAGACGGGCAGGCTGAGCCCACGCCGCTTCAGCCCCCGCTCACCCCCATGCCTGCCTGCGCGGGGACCTCGCATGTGTCCAGAGAACCCAAGGTCCGCGTCGGCTGTGGGTTCTCTCCCAGCTACCCGGAGTGCTGCTTCCTGTCACCAGAGCCTGGACTGCAGATTTTATTTATTTCATTTTTCTGTGTGTTTTGAGTCCTTGCTATGGGGAAAGTGTATGCTTGAGGACTCTTTGTTCTGAGTATCAAGGGACCTTTTTAAATGTCAGCTGAGTTCGGGCTGTTGTGTCTCATAAGCCTCCTCGGGGCTTAAGATGTACTTTCTCCAAGTTTTCATTAGCGGCATCACTCAGTTACGCACATCCATCATATTTTGAGAGTATTTTATAGAATATTCTTACTACGACGTGTGAATGCATATTGACAATTGTTGGCACTTTTATATATTCCACGATACACTTTTATCTGTTATGGATCCATAATACCAAATGTGTAGTAAAAAGCTATATCAAAAGGCAGTTATCCCACGTGCATAAAATGCTCTGACTTAGTCTCTTTAATTTTCTTACTGCAGCTTCTGAAACCCCCACTTCATCCTGATGGACTGCAGTATTTCATTTAAGAGAAGTGCATGGCTGAGAGGAAGTGGAGTGACGGTGTTTCTAGGGCCAGCTGTGGCTCTAGTCCCAGGGAAGCCCCCGAGCTGGGGCTAAGAGCAGGTCATGAGGCACTGTACAGCCCTGGCTGCCCCACTTCCAGCCACCTTCTGCTGGAGATGTATCATCCCAGGGGACACGGGCTAGGGAGAAGGCAGACAGAAACTTCAGGGACCTGGGCTCTGCCAAGGATCGGCAGCTGACATTTATGGTCATAGCAGTCAGCAACGTCTGTGCTAAACTCTGGGTGGGTGTCACCAGGTGGACCTTGCCACCCTCAGGTGAGCCCCTCTAACAGATGGAGAAATGGAGGCTTGCAGCTGTGGGGAGCTCATCCCTTGAAGGCCAGGCAGCTAAGTGCTGGGGTCGGGCTGCCTGCATCCCACGTCTGGCTCTGCTGGCTCCTCTCCCTTCTGCATGTGTTTGCAGTAAGTCTGGGCTTTAACTGACTGCTTGATACCATCCCGTCATTTTGAGGATTCAGCGAGATAATGATCCTTGTACCATCTCTGACACATCGTTAGTGCTGAGACACCGAGAGCCTGTGTGTGTGTGGGGGGGGTAGCATTACCCCCCAACCAGAAACCACTTCCTTTAGGAGACCCTCATTTTTTCCTTCCTTTTCTGATTTCCTGAATCATTTGGGGGTTGGGGGGCGTTTGGAAGCTCAGTTCTTTGGGTAGGCTTACAGATTGGCTGTGGTTATTGTGACAAGGTGGTCATCAGACAGGAAATAGAAATTTGGAGATTTCCTCTAAAAGGATGACAGCCAGGGCCTCGGGATGGTGCGGGGATGGGCTGCGCTTGGAGTGACCAGCAGGAGCTGTTGGGGTCAGCTGTAGCCCTGACTTCCCCATGCAAAATGTGGGTGGTGGGTGTGGAGTTTCTCAGCCAGTCACAAAGTGTGATGCACGTGCAAAAGAGAGAATGACCGCAGTGACGTTGGAAAGGAAAACGGGCACACGTGCCTGTTAGTTGGGGCTGCAAGGCACAGAATGAGGATTTCCTGCTCAAGACCAGAAAGTGGAAATTCCACTGTGGCTTGTTGTTTGGCATCATGTATTTTAAAAAATAAAATAAACATCTGGTTGTTTGAATGCAAGTGAGATTCCCCTGCTTCCTTCCTTGCACACCACCCTCCCCACCCCCATCTTAATTTCAGCCAAGCTGTGTGTGTAAACACTGTCTTAATTGATTTCAGGTTAGGGGAGTCTGAGAAACATGCTACTATTCAGAGCCCTGTGGTGCTGGACATCTTGAGGCGTCTCCAGAAAGCCAACAATAGGTACTTACTTGCCGGCCACCTACTGTGTGCAGGGTCTTGTCAGAGATGGGCTGGAGACAGATACCAACAAGGCTGGGCCAGTGTCTTCAGGGAGCCTCCGAGCAGGGAAGAAAGTCCGCACGCGGACCAAGTCCTACCATTGAGGGGAGATCAGGGCCCCTGGAGCGAGCAGGAGACTCCAGAGAGGAAGTTCAGGGGAAGGGACTAGAAGAACCTGGATAATTAAACTTAAGATGAATTTGGTAACGAAGCCACATTTAGTTCCCATTCAGCTCTAATCTTAACGACGCATCTATTTTGAGACTCAGGAAAAGCTTCAATTTGTAAAGTAAATGTTTGGTTGTTTACTAATGATCATATAAACTGTTCCGTTGGATCATTGACACTAAATGGCTTTCTCTCCAGTCTCATCCTTAAGCCAGGATCTTTGATGGTTTAGAGAAGAGGGGTCTGGAGTTGGACCACTTGGTTGCAAACACTAGGTGCCCATTTCCTGCTTCACCTGGGCACACCGCTGATTGCTTTCACATCTTGGTGGCTGCACCTGTGAAATGAGAGGACCTACTCATCGGGCTGTGTGAGGACTATTAAATGTGATGACAAAGCCCGTGGATGCCATCCGTGATCCCAAGCTTAAAACAAGGGCAAAGAGTATCTGATTAAAATGCACCTGCTAGAAGGAAAAACTACCTTTTTTTTTTTTAAAGTGATGTTTGGTCCTCCCTTCCCTTCCAGTTTAGTCAATCACTTTAGAAGGAATTCTGTAGTGTGAGTAAAGATACTGGCTAGTTCTTATGAGGAATTTATGGCCTGGGGTCTGTGTGGCTGCTCAGAACAGTCTGAGTGAGGAAGGGTGGAAGAACATGTCTCTTCAGGTGGGGAGGGAGATCCGTTTGCAAGTAGTCTAAATCCCTCCAGAACAAAATCTAGAATATCTTCTCACAGTGAACCAACCAGCTGACCGGTTTGCGGAACAGGCCGAGAGGATCAGGATCCCTCTGTGTTAAGAGTGGGATCTGCTCTGGAGACCACCTCTTTCTCCCTGGTGGCCCCGCCCCTACAGACACATCTGAAAGGGACAGACCCTGCATCTGCTCCAATTGTCCCAGAAGGTCTGTGGCTGGGATGAGCCGGCCCCTGTCCTTTTCCCAGGCCGCATGTAAAAGGATATCTTGACAATAAAAATCTTCTTGTCACCGAGACATTCCTCAACTGTTAGCAATCAATTTGGAGGTAGGGGGGTGTGGGGTGGAAATACCAAAGGACATCAAAGAGGGTCTCACTCCCAGACTCTGTTTCAAGGCTCCCGTAATTTGGGAAGGTTGTATGCTAAATAATTTGTGAGCCTCCAAACACGCAGGTTATTGTTTGTGGACAGATGGTGTATCGCGTTTTATCGCTTTTCCTTCTGTGGGTCCTCATATGTGGGACTGATGTGCATTCTGAAGTCTTTGTCTCCTTGCTAAAATCTCTAATCTAAAACAGGCAATCAAGCACAGAGGCAGGGCTTCAGAAGGCATAATCAGAGTTTTAAAAGCAAAGGGGAGGGGGGAACACCAGAAATCCAAGTGCAGTTATGAGGCAGATGTGTTTGCAGAGAATGCAAGAGGTTATTAGGGTATTAGAAGTGGACAAATGAAAGGGACTCCACTGCGCACAGGGAGAAGGCAGAGGGGAGAGCCAGGCTGAGGCGGCAGGCACCGGGGCGCGCCCAGCGGGGCTGAGCCCCCACCTTCCCCGGGAGCTGGAGCTGGGGCAACCGGGGTCTTTGTCTCCGCAGGCGGCCGTGTTGGGGCCTGGGAGGCCCCATCTTGGAGCTGCGGCTGCCCTTAAGAGTTAAATCATGTTGATCTACAGGAAGGAAATGAAATAGACGAACTCGCTCCTCTTTTCTTCCTACGGATTTTTCTTTTTTATTCTGAAGATAGAATTACTGTTTGTAAGCATCTGAAAGTCATTAGAGGCCCTGCAGTCTGTCAGGTGCCGACGCAAGAAACTGCTGAAACCGAACGGGAGCCTGCACCGAGGGCTGGGAATTTGTCATGTGCTGATGAGCAGTTATAATAATATATGAGCAAATCACAAGCATTCTGCAAATTAATCAAATTTTTTTCCCCTTCTCCCTTGTCTCTGGGAGAGTGGCTTTGCAGGCAGACGTAGGTGAAGCAGTTTTACTCACAGATGGTCGCCTGGCATCAGATGGAATTTATATAACAGTAATTCTGATTTCCTGCCAAAGTAGCAGTGAACACACCAGGGAGATTGTAGAAGGCGAGTCATGTGGTTTTGCTGAGGTTGTTGTGGGAAGTTGAAGGGGGGAAATCTCAAATTTTCCTCTTTGCCTTTACTGTTTTTGCCTGAAGGGCCAGAAACGGAACGCCATTCTGCCATGGGCGAAATCCGTCACATCTTTTCTTGTGACTTGTGCTGAAAGAGTGCTTCGCAGCTGTTGGGACTGCTGGCGGTGACAGAGCCCCACGACTCCTGATCCTGGCCCCGTTCCTTACAAGACCGAGAGAGGAGCTGGTTCAGGAGGTGGTCGCACCGCAGGCTGGAAGGAGGCAGGGCTGGCGCCTGGCGCGCCGAGCTCACTTACCCTCCGCTCCCCGCGGCATTGCTAAACCTACAAGGGCTTTTCTTTTCAAGTGTTTTATTAAATGAAGAGTCTAACAACCCTCACTTTAATTACACACGGGCTCCGGGTATAATTCCTCTGGATTTATTCAAGTAGTTGAAAACGATGGTGCTGGTGATTAAACTGATCGTCTTAGTTTAGCAGCTCAAAAAACCTGGGAGTGCGTTGGTGTGTGAGTGTGCGTGCACGTGGGTCCTAGCCCTGGGTTCCAGGAGGGCCTCCCTTCAAGCTGACACCCTCTTCTCCCCCTAAACTTCCTTCTCTCTCAAGGAAACCCTGTCCCTCCCGGGGTGGAGGGGACACGATTGACACTTTGGGGGCCACACTTCCAAGCGGCTCTCACGCAAGGTGCCTTCCCTGCGGAGGGAAAATGATACCAAGATGGCGTGTCGACTGCATTACGCAACAAAGTCCTGCTGCTGTGGGGCTTCTTCCTAATGTAAAGCCCTGCCCATTTGTTTTGGTTTACGTGACTACAGAGAAATAAGTGGATTAGACGGAAACTTTAGCATGCTTCATTGCAGCTGGGTGCCGACATCTGTCATTCCTCAGCCGTATTCTGGATCATGCCAGCCAAGAAAGCAAAGTCTGACACCTTTGATTTGAGAGAGAGCCTTTTATAGGGGGAAAAAAAGGGAAGAAAAGAGTACCGTTTCCTTTGTGACTTCACAGGAAAAGCCACCTCTCTCCTGTGCTTTATTTAATTTTATTTTTTGGCATGTGACAACATTAGTGGCACTTGGAGAGCGTTGAACGTTGAGAAGTTTATGTTTCCATCTCCCCTTTTTAGTTTGTTAAATTTCCCATTGTTCACGGTACCAATTTGTGGAATTGGGCATGATAAAATGTAGCTATTTAAAATATATTCAGTGTGCCCATCTATATGGATATATACTGTGGGTATGGATAGTGGATGTCTGATTCTTTTATGAAAAGAGGAATGTGTGATTCTGTCTCTCACATAAACTCACATTAATAGGATACAACAGCCCTGAGATTTGATGGAATATGACTGGTCCTGCGACACTGTCTTTGGTGAGATCTTCTGCAACCCACATGAGCCCGCCTGGCCCCCTCCCCCAAACCATATGAGCCCTCCCCACCCCAAAATGTACTATGTTTACAAAAGATGAGCATGGGGAGAGTGGGTGGTGAACTGGCCACAGGTAACCCTGGACACCAGCCTTTAGTGGATTTGCTGTCTGTAAACATGCAGCGTTCTGTGTTGGGTGACTTTGTGGGTTTGCCCCCCCTCCCTCCGTGTCTTTTCCAGGGTGGCACTGTGCATGCCACATCCTTGGCCCATGCCCAATTACAACATTGCCCCCTCCCCCTGATATTTAAATTGTCTAATAAAACAGAACCTACAATTAAGGGTTGATGTGTTCATCTTAAGGGACACAATGGAAAACAGGAAATGATTAAACCAGCAGAGACTACCCACTTGTTTATTTCACTGGGTGTGTACAAGGAATGCAATTTATCTGCCACGTGAAAAACCACAGGAAGACTTCACCCAGTGACCTGCCCCACCCAAAGGAGGTGAAGCACCGGGTGTTAGACTCAGGCAGTTCTCAGGGGTTGAGAACTGGGGTCCCGTGCCAGGCAGGTGGCTGCCTTTGGGAAGATCTTGCCAGACCTTTTCAAGATAAACTGGAAATCTGTATATTTACATGAACTCTCTTTGTTCTGAAACATTGGTAATACCTGAAATCTTTTTAAAAAATAGCATTGGGGACAAAATAATAAAACTGTGGGACTTCCCTGGCCATCCAGTGGTTACGATCTCATGCTTCTAATGCAGGGGTGTGGGCTTGATCCCTGGTTGGGGAACTAAGATCCCACATGGCATGAGAAAAAAAAAAAAAAAAAAAAAAAACCACTGGAGAAACCAAGGACGTAGAAAGCTAAGAATAAAGACAAACTTAAGAAAAACGTGTGTGCCTCCAGCTTGTGACTTCTGAGGAGGGCGAAAGTGTGTATATCCAGAGCAGTCGTGGACTCTGTGGAGCTGGCTCATGCTCACCTGGGCTCTGGGGCTCCGGTGAGGTGGGGGTACTGTCCCAGCACCGCACAGGAAGTGGCATGATTGAGGATGCTAAGGAGGGGCGTGGGGCAAGAAGGCTTGTTCATGGCACCGTGATTGGGAGATGGAGACCCAAGGTGACCCCGGGTGCACCTGGAAATGACTGAGCTCTTGTGAGTCCTTCACAGATGTTGGGAGGAATGCGGGGGCTGGGACTGGGAACCCGGGGGGCCACCAGAGCCCAGAGCACTTGGATTTTCCTGGTGTGGAAGGCAGAGCAAGGCAGAGGGCATGGTCCGGGTGTGCAGGGAAGGTTCTGCAGGGCCGCCTCTTGGGAGGTCCTCTGAAGAAGGATGCCAAGCTGGGTGGAAGGAAGCAAGGTTGGGAGTGCATCCTTGCAAGACCAGAGGCTGGGACCAGCCTCTTTAAGGTCAGGGCTGCCCACTCCAGGATGTCCCTTCGGCCTTCGTGAAGGCAAGAACGTGGAGCAGGGCAGAGGGGCACCCAAGGCAGGCCCAAGCCCTTCCTAAGAAGCCACCCAGAGGGAACAACCCCCAGCTTCTGGTATCCATTCTGAGATGTGCATGGCAGGCACTCCAGCCCCCTAGGGAAGGGAGAGACCCACCACGCCCAAGTCACAGGAAGCCGTTAGTGAGCAGTCCCGACAGAACTCAGTTAAAATGCCTACTTGTGTGGGCCTTTGCTAAGTGCCTGTGGGGCTCTGACAGCTGGGTCCTGAGAAAGGCTTCAAGGAGCTGAGGCTTTGGTGGGACCTAACTGGAAAGAGATTTGGGGGTTGGCAAATTCCCAGTGGCAATGGCAATAAATATTAGGTAAAACAGGGTTGCACGTTGGAAAGTCAGGCTGAGGAGGCAAGATGCTGTGGTCATCAAAGGAAGTCATCAAAGGCTGGAGAGCAGAGGTGGACGCGAGTACAGAGGGGATTTGGGGACTGGTGCAGTGTGCAGAGCAGGCCCACTGCCTTTTGGTCCTGGGTCTTTCTCTTTGCTGTTTCTGGGGTGGTCTGTTGACCCAGTGAGTCCGATGGTGCCAGAGGCAGGTTCACATGGAGCAGGGCTGGCTGTGACAGCTTCTGCTAAATGCCTAGCATCCACCTTATTGCCACAGGAACTTCACAGAACTGCATTTAGCCCAATATTCCTAAGGAGGGGAAGATGTGGGTATCAAAAGTGTGAACAGAAGATGCCGCATTGGCACCTTCTGTTTTTGTCATCGCTTGAGTACCACCTTAATAATTTTACTTGCTATTTATTAAAAGCGTGTCCAACTTTGATTCACTCTTTTTTTTTTTCCTAAGGCTGTTAACCTGAAAGTGGTCATTTCCGTTCCATCTCAAATCACTCCCATTAGTGTGGTTTCTAAGTCTCCCCTTCCTGGAAATGCTGGGAGAGAGAAGAGTTTCAGAGGGCGAGGTTTGCTGTGTGACAATGGAGAAGCTGCCGGCCTGTCTGTTCTCCGGCTCCCACCCTGCGCTCTCTCTCTTTGGTCTCTCCTAGCATTTCTTTCAGGATTAAGTGCGCTCACCCAGAGACAAACACTGGGTATTGTTAGAGCATTGTTATATTACGCATCTAAAAATCTCCCAAAAAGGAAAGAAGTTCATCGACCCTTTGAAGGTTATTTAATGATAAACATAAATGCTTTCATAAAATCTGGGGAATGATTTAAGATCTCGGATCAATAGTTGCCTGTGAGTGCTGGCGGCCAGGCCTGCGCTGCAATCGGCTCTCCTGACCACCCAGGCAGGCTGGTGGCTCGCTGAGCGCATAGACAGCCCGGGGCAAACAAGTAAACAGAATTTAAGGCAAAATCTGCATGGCTGGGCCAGAGCGTGGGAATGAAGTTGCTAAGGAAGGAGCCACTGTGAGGTCAGCAGGAGGGAAGGGCAGGGTCTCCTGAGGTTGAGTTCTGAGGTCCTGGGTTGGGGGCGGTGAGGGAGAAGAGGGGACAGGGCTTAGCTGGAAGGGTCTGGGGGACTTTGACATTCCTGCCAGATGCTCTCTTCTGCAGACACCTCCTGGAATCCAGTCTCATCTTCTCAGCTTTCATACTAACTGAACTTGAACCTGAAGCTGCAGAGAGGAAGTGAGACAGTGGGTTGAGTCCTGTCTGCAGTCTAAGAGGGAGCTGGGGCAAAGCTGAGTTTTCTGCCTCTCTGGCTTCGTGAGTCCAGACACACATGGAGCCTCACACAGCCTCAGCGTCCTTCACTGGCAAGTGGAGTCCTAACACCTGACTCCAGCACCGGCATTGGAATGGCGGTTCCAATTCAAGACTCTCACATAACAGGCACTTAATAGAAGGAGTATTTTAATCTGCAAAACCATATCGAACAAGCGCTGATGTAACTCTTCCTATGTGCCACACATTGTGCTAAGCATTTTATGAGTCTTTTCTCCTCGAATCCCCACAACCCGATGAGTGAACTATTATTAGGAGTACACCCATTTTACAAGGGTGAAAAAGCTAAGACTTGGAAAGTTGGAATAGCCAGCCCAAGAGCACATAGCCTGTAGAGACAGGTAGGGTTCGAATCCAGGTGTCTGGCTCAAGAACCCAGGCTCTTCATACTGGACCAGGATACCACGAACACTGTATCCCTGCTCCTCCTACTAACCCTAACATTTGTAGGGTACGTCGATTACAGTTCATGACTTAGTATTGATACACTATTACTGCGTAAAGCCCACATTTTACTCTTACCCAATGTTCTTTCTCTATTCCAGGACCACATTTCATTTAGGGGTCAGCTCTCCTAAGGGCCCTCCTGGCTGTGACAGTTTCTCCATATCTCCTGGTTTTCGATGACATGGCTAGATTTGAGACATACTGTATAGGATGTTCCTCAATTGAGATTTCTCATGGGTGGACGTGGACTGCGGGTTTTGGGGAGGAAAGCCACAGAAATGAAGTGCCTTCTCATCCCATCAAATCAGAGTACGTGCTCTCCGCCTGACCTTGGTCACCTGGCTGAGCTCACGATTGTCAGATGTCTGCCTATACAGTTCCCCTTCAGTGCTTTCCACACTGCAGTTCTGTGCAGGAGGTCACCACGCAGCCAGCACAAAGAAGTGGGAGTTTCAGCCCCCTCCTTCAGGGGGAGCACCTGTACAGTAAGTAGTTTGGAGTGTGTGAGGCCTCTGTAGTTCTCCAAGTAGGTACTGATACATATATAGGGCTTCCCTGGTGGTTCAGTGGTAAAGAATCTGCCTGCCAATGCAGGAGACCTGGGTTCAATTCCTGGGTCAGGAAGATCCCCTGGAGAAGGAAATGGCTACCCATTCCAGTATTCTTGCCTGGGAAATCCCACGGACAGAGGAGCCTGGCAGGCTACAGTCCATGAAAAGTGAAGGTGAAAGTTGCTCAGCTGTATCCGACTCTTTGTGACCCCATGCACTGTAGCCCGCCAGGCTCCTCTGTCCATGGAATTCTCCAAGCAAGAATACTGGAGTGGGTAGCTGTTCCCTCCGGCAGGGGATCTTCCTGACTCAGGAATTGAACCGGGGTCTCCTGCATTGCAGGCAGATTCTTTACTGTCTGAGCCACCAGGGAAGCCCTGGGGTCACAGAAACGTCAGACGTGATTTAGCGACTAAACAATACCACCACCAGCATATATCGTTTATGTTTCATTTAGCTGTTTGGGTGTTATTGCTGCACAGGGCTTTCTCTAGTTCTGGCAAGTGGGGGCATACTCTCTAGTTGGCGGTGCATGGGCTTCTGATTGCACTAGCTTCTCTTGTTTCGGAACACAAGTTCGAGAGTGCACAGACTTCAGTAGTTGTAGCTTACGGTCTCCAGAGCATGGCACTCAGTAGTCATGGGCTTGGTTACCCCTCGACGCATGGAAGCTTTTCGGACCAGGTTTCTAACCTGTGTCCCCTGCATTGGCAGGTATGTTTTTAACCACTGGACCAGCGGGGAAGTCCTCTGTGTAGGTACGGATTCAATCATTTGTTTATGTCAGTGTCACTTGCGGGTGCTTGTTTTATACTTGGTCATTTACTTCGTTGCTGAAGCTGTTCCAGCTCTGGCCGCTGGGGGCTCTCTCGCTGGACTGCGTGCTGCTCTGATACCCCCACCAGCTCATGGCTTTGGAGCAATTCCTTACTCTGGCCGGAAGTGCTTCAGGGTCACCTTGTGTATGTCCTGCTCCAGCCCTGGAATAAGCCATTTCTCCAAGAAGCCCTGGCTCCCTTTCTTGAGAATAGTATTAGAAGTCAAGTTCTGGGCTAACTGTCCTTGTTACCACTGGGATGTCATGGGTTCTGGGCCCTTTCCACGGAGAAAAAAGAAATATTTCTGTGTAGACTAACCCCTGCGTGTACCCACATTCTGCTATACATATTAAGCTAAACACAAGTTCACACTGATGTCTCCAATCTATTACCACACGGATCAAAATTCACTTTTAAAATTGTAAAATATTTTTTGATAGTGTTTTAAATTAAAACCCAAATCACAGGAAATTTAAAACCTAAAATTATTTATACTAAGGATATTTCAAAGTGTTTTAGCATCTTTGATTAGACGGATGAATATTTTTTTTGAAAACTGAAAACATAAATTATGTACCTGATTAGAACCATTCTTGCCTATTTAGAATTAGGGAAATTAAAAATATATATATATGGAATGTGTGTTACTGAGAAATGGCTCTTTTATCAGCGTAGTGCATGTTGTATATTTTTACCCATTTCTTTGCCCCAGCAGAGCATATTGAAACTTGAAGGATGGCCGGGGTCCTGGGCAGGGACCCCCCAAGCTGGCAGCTTCAGGGTCCGACAGAGCAGCAGACAGTCAGAGGGAGCAGCAGGTGAGGGCCAAGTGGAGACAAGCACCACCTTGGAGGCCTGACTGACAGGCCAGCCCAGGGCACCGCCCAGCCTGGATTTCTCCCAGGTCCAGTGGGCACAGTCCTCCTCTGGGAGGCTGTTTTCAACTTATGAAACCTGCCCCATATGTGGAGCCATTTTCTTTCCTGCTAGCATGCACTTTGCAAAGGTTTCTGTGTGTGTATTAAGTCACTTCAGTCATGTCCAACTCTTCGCAACCCTATGGATTGAAGCCCAGCAGGTTCCTCTGTCCATGGGATTCTCCATGCAAGAATACTAGAGTCGGTTGCCATGCCTCCCTCCAGGGGATTTTCTCAACGCACGAATCAAACCCATGTGGCTTACGTCTCCTGCATTGGTAGGCGAGTTCTTTACTGCTAGTGCAAGTGTCCTCAGTTTCAAGGAATCCAAACGGCTCTGGGTGGGGTGCAATAGGGGCAGGGCTGTTATTAAGGAGTCTTGTTGGTACTTCCCAAGCCTCCTTGCCCTATGCATGTGAGCTGCCTCTGAGGGCTACTTCTCTCCAGGTCATTACCAGGAGCTTTCTAGAAGACGGCACCATAGAGCATGACTGTGGGAGACCTTTCGGTGGTAGTTTAGAAATGCTCCATGATCCCGTGTGCCAGAGAGGATGCTGCAGAAAGGAAAATGAGCGTGTCACAGATGGGTCAACTGTGGGCTGCAGCAGGGCCTGATGCTGCTGGTCCCGAGATTCTTCCTTGGTCAGCCTGGGATCTCTCATGCTTTCTGGCTTTCTTAGGGGTCTACACTCACCCAAGGTATGTGTGGGTGTGGTCAGGGCTGATCTAGAAGCCACTGTCTTCTTTATTTACCCACTGTCTTTTTCCATTATTTCAACGAACAATAAAGGGTACCAGTGAGATTGATCTGAAAAGCTTGCCTGGTGTGAGGGATGGCTCGGCAGTGTGAGGACACGGGGGGATTGCCCCTTCACTGTTTTCCTGTCCCAGGGAGCCCCCTCCCCACCACTTGGATACATGACCCTCTTCTGGATGCTTTTGCTTGTGTTGACCATGGAGCATGAACTGTGACTCTGAGGACCGCTCCTCTCCACACTAGGATGCCTTGTTCCAACATCCAGAGTTGTGCTTCTGTCACCCTGTGTAGGCCTGGCTCTGGCAAACAGCATGTGTGTCTTTCCTCAAGAATGTTCCTTCTCTCCTGTGAGTCCCCCCGACCTTTGAGCCATCTTTCAACTGGGAACTGGAGCCTTGCTCGAAGCTGGGATGTCCTTCCCTCAGGAATGGTTGGCCTTCCTCCTCCCACTTGGGTCTCCAGTGGGTTGCAACTCTTAAAGTCAGCCTTTAGGCATGTGAGCAACCATTCAGCATGTATTGGGTAGGCCTGTGTCTGGCACGCGGAATAGATGCCCTTCTCACCGTCTCAGTGCTAGAAGTACGGCTTCACTCCAACAGCAATCTTCTCAGGCTAACGCATGCAGCAGGTGTTCAGTGTGTGCTCCTGGGAGTGGTCTGGGGTCCAGGAGCTGTGTGATGGGAGCTTTGACAGAGAGCTTACAACCCTGTGGCTTGGTGCCAGCCACGTGCCCAATGCCAGCCTTTGATGGCAGAGGCCACAGTGGTGCTTGTGTCCATAAAGAGTGTGGCACATGACACATGTGCAATATCACACATTGCAGTACACACTCCTCCACAGAGGAGTGCACTCTCTCCTGGAGCACCCCTGGGTCCTGACCAAAGACACCCTTTTGTAGAGAATTTCCACAGGTGGTGTGTAGGGAGTGACAGGAGGGAGTAGCGATGTGATCATCTGTTTTGAGAAAACCCGAAAGTGGAATTCCTGATCAGGACCCAGTTAGCTGTGCCAACCTGACTTTGGACAATTATTTATCTTGGTTTTCTTATCCGTAAAATGGGGAGATGTTTCTCCACTATATATTCCCACTGATAGTCATGAGGACCATTGAGGCAATTCCTGTAACCGTGCTCTGATGAACAGGTGTTGGACTGTTTTCTCATCACTAAGCACCAGAGGTTGGTCACTTATCTCACCCCCACTCCTCTCTCTGCCATCACACACCTGAGCAGAAACCACCAGCATGGAAAGTCTGGAAGGCCTGTGGATGCGCCCCGGCTCTTCCCTGAACCCAGTTGCCCACAAGTGCAGAGCCGTAATGAATGGATGGTCCCCCAAGGGCAGGCATTTTCCTTTCCTCCGCAGGTACAGGGAAAGAGCAGATATTTCCATTGTAGCAAGTAAGAAAAATATCTCGTTTCCCCACTTTTGTTATAAACAATGTACAGCTTGCTTTCTCCTTACTCCTCTTGACCCTCCACACTGTATACATATTTATATATTATTCATAGTGGATTAAAAATGAATGTGCTCTTTACCACGGCTCTACGGTGCTGTGACAATACAAATTAACGTATGATGTACTTACTTTTCGCATGGCTGTGATGGGAAATGTTGATGGGCTCAAAGTGAGAGACAGAGAGAGAGGTGGGAAGCGGGGTGATGTTGGGAGCTCACATCTGGCCACCGCATCAGGGCCCAAGGTCCTGCCTTCAGATGGGGATGGGGGCTCTTTGGGGCAGCAGCCTTCCTGCAGAGCTGGATAGGCCTTCCCCCTTGGAGTGAGGTGCAAGCTCCCCAGGGGGTCCTGTGGGCCCCACCCCTGCCCAGCTCCCACTGAGCTCCACCTTCACCACACTGGAAGCACCAGCTTGCAGGTCCCTGCACCCACACAGCCTTCCTGCTTCATACTGAGGTCAGGCGAGTCTGTCTGCTTGGGTTAGTATGCTGCTCCTCTTTTCTCTTAGCTGCCTCCCTCTTTCCTTCATCCATCCATCCATCCATCCATCCATCCATTCACCTGTCCTTTTGCTTGAAAAATACCTGATGGAAATCTTAACATCCCAAAGTCTCTACTAGGTGGTAAGAAATATCAATAATCAGAAAAAAAAAAAAAAAAACCCAGCGCAAAAGCAAAACTCCACAGTTCCTGAGTCCTGGAGCTGACTGTCTTATGGGGGAGACAACATAACTGTTTCTTGATTTACTCTTGTTGGACACTCTACTGTGGAAGAGGAGAATTTGCTTTGATGAGCCTTAGTGGGTCTGGGGTCATCAGGGGAAGCCTGAGGCAGCTGCACTAAGGATGGGATTATAGCACTTCCATGAAGCAGGGGAGGGAGCATTCAGATGCAGGAAATGAGGCAGGATTGGGCAGAGGTCCTATGGCAGGAAAGAGAATAAAGCATGTAAAGCATTTAGAGAACAGAGAGGGTCCTGTGGTCAGAGGCAGCAGCTCAGGGGCTTTGAGGGCAAAGAGGCTGGAAGTGCACGGCAGGGGCTCATATTCCTCCCGACTGAGCTCTCGGAGCCCCCAACCCCCTTGACCATCTTCCCCACTGCATGGCCTCAAACTGCCAGCTCTGCACCAGAACAGAATCCTCCAGACACGATATCCTTCCCACGTGGACCTGTGACCATAGCCCAGCCCACGTCTGCTGAACTTCACCAAGGGAAATACTACTTACAACTACTTCCTTGCTAACAACTACTTCCTTCAGACTCTGAAGGTCTTGCAGATCCCCAAACCCCCAGTCAAAAGCAGGAGCCCCAAAGAGAGACTGTTTCAGGCTTTATTTCCCGACTATCTGGGATAAGATCACCTAGGACAGGCAGGCTAGTACAAAATTGGCACAGGGAAGTCTTGTTGAATGAGTGCTTTTGATGAGGAACAAAGCATAGCCTCTCTTGACCAGTCTAACTTAGATAAGGAACAGAATGATAACAAAGAAATCAGCAATTACAGCAATGACAGACAGCTGACATTTGTAGAGCTCTTTGTCATTTACAAACTCGACATGCTGTCTCCTCTGATCTTCACAACAGGATTAGGGTTTCAGTATTTGTATTATTCCCCCATTCCAAGATGTAGAAACTGAAGCCTTGAGAGATCAAATTCTCGCTCAAGGTCAGACAGAGGGGAACTCGAATCTTGAGTGTTAGTGGCCTCTCAGCCTCACGAAGGGGTGATGCTACACTTTGAATGCAAGGTCCTGGTCAGACTCACACTGGCCACTGTGGGGCAGGAGGACACCTGAAATAAAAAATGCAAAACAGAGAGCTCTCTGTGGTCAGTCATCTGCAGGAAGGGTCTCCTGTGTTCAGAGGGGCCAAAGGCCGCCCTAAAGCCAAGTGCTTCCCTGTGGGGCTGAACTTGAGAAAGGCCAGTGTGTTCATATTCTCCTCAAATGGGGAGCTGGCTGGGGTGGGTGCCCTTATTCTTTTAAATTCAATCCAAGAAAGGCTGTTAGACTCAACTCTGTCTTAAAGCCTTTGCTGCTTCTTAGAGATTGATGGACAGTAGTAGCATCTTCCGGAGAAGGCAGTGGCCCCTCATTCCAGTACTCTTGCCTGGAAAATCCCATGGATGGAGGAGCCTGGTGGGCTGCAGTCCATGGGGTCTCTAAGAGTCGGACACGACTGAGCGACTTCACTTTCACTTTCCACTTTCATGCATTGGAGAAGGAAATGGCAACCCACTCCAGTGTTCTTGCCTGGAGAATCCCAGGGACAGGGGAGTCTGGTGGGCTGCCGTCTATGGGGTCGCACAGAGTTGGCCTCGACTGAAGCAACTTAGCAGCAGCAGCAGCAGCAGCAGTAGCATCTTCATCTCTACCTATAGGCCCAGGTGAATGGCTACCTCCATCTCCGATGGTGCAGGCAGCATGGCTGGTCTTTCTTCTCATTAAAATGTGCCAGATGGAAGTTTGCAGTGTGTCACCCTGAGGGCCTCTCCCCAGGGGATGTGTTGACCTTCCTCCATCTGGAGATCTGATTTCCTTGGAGCCCCACCTCCACCTTAGCAGGAAAGTAAGAAAGCTCCCCTCAGATTTCCACGGCCCTCTCACTGCCTCTGCCTTCAGGTGGGTCCTTTGTTCTGTACATGTATTGGAAAAGCACAGTGGAGATTTCAGTGGTGCTCTCAGCTGTGGGGTTTGTTCTGAAAGTATAGGGTATATTCTCTGACCCAAAGGTAACAGATCACTGAGTTTGTGCCAATACCAGGGGCTTCGCATGGACAAATGGTATAGAGAAATTGGAAACTTTTCGTCCAGATTTAGCTAGACTGGGAAATGAATCAAGTTTCCAAAAGTGCTTTGCATACCAACAGCTTTCTGTTTGGGAGTAAACGCCATCACCAAAGGATCAACCTTTCACTTACATCCTATTCTTGGGGGAACACAATGCTTTCTTCCGGCCCCATCTCGGCTCCTCACAATCACCTTCCCTCAGGTTGGACATCTCATTTCTTCCAAGCTTTTCTTCCACCTCAGTCTCATGGGAACCTTTCAACAAACCATTTAGAAGGGTGTGTGTGTGTGAATCCTAAAAAAACATATAATTCTTATAGGAATTTTAGAGAATTAGGAGATCTGAGTACTTTATACACATTTGAAATTTGTTTTAAAGTCAAACCATCCAAGTTCACTCTATTTTAAATTATTCATCTGAGCTATGGGGTTGATATTTTTGTCATAACAGCCATAAAGCTCAAATATAAGGATAAATATACAGACATGTATGTGAAAACCTGTGAGACAGAGGCCTTTGGGATCTTCAGGTACTACTATTACCTACGGTGCTTCTATTTACAAAGTACAACATAAGATCAAGATTTATCATGGTTCCAATATTGTACAGACTTCCTTCTACAAATGTACACATGTATAACATGATACCTTTATATATAACTTTTCAGCTCACCTAAGTTAAAAACTACTTCAGAACTAATGGTTTGACCACTAAAGTATCCAAATATGCCAGAATTATTGGATATCTTTGACTCTCCCAAGATACAGATATTCAGATAGAACCATAGTATAAAAATCATAATTAATATTTAAAATCAGTTGGTGACAAAATTTTACTAAGTGCTTTTATGCCAAGTTGGCCAATTCAAAAAGCTTTTGTTGTGAATAAAGGTGATATCTCAGGTTCTCCTTTTGGGTTGCCAAGATGCACGTGGTTCCCACAGTGACACAATTTGCAGAGAGGGTGGCTTCCAAAGTTTGTAGCATGGATTCATACAGAAATAATAATAGGAAGTATAACATGCAACTTTGACAGATGGGAAAAAACAGTGGAAGAATGTAGGAACCTGACGAATCACTGTGATCTAAAGTAGATTTATTCAACAATACCGTGGTTTGGTCATTTGCTTCATGGTTCTGCAAGCCTCTTTGGATTATGGTGCCATGAGTTTTTATTTTATTTATTTATTTTTAATTATTATTTGGACTTTTTAGCTCCAAAGTCATGATGATTTTCCCCATCTGTAACTTATTGCCATAAAATAAGTGAATTGATGAGTTAGCCCCAGCTGTATCTGAGCCCTGGTAATTAGGATGGCGTCACCTTTCCTTTGTGAACCACTGCAGAGCCGCCCTTGGTGGGAACCCAGAAGATACAGTCCATTTCTGAGAAGCTTTGGACAAAACTTTAGAAATATTTCTTAGGCTTCCTGAGGGAAGTCTCAACTCTTCTCTCCGGTTCTCTGAATGAACTTGAATTGGTTCCTATGCCTCTGGCTGCAGACTTGGGCCATCCTTCCTTCTTTCTCCCACTCAAGAGCTGCCCTATCAGAGAACCTCAAACCACCTCATTGAGCCCTGGGCATAACTTCATGTCCATAGGGATGACGACTTCATGAGTTGGATGGTTGAGCTTCGGGATCTGTTGGAAACTCACTGACACCCAGCTTAGTGCTGACGAAGATTCATGATTATGGTGGAGAGAGTGGGCATGGCTTTTCCTATCTCACTGCCATTGATCAACATCATGATTCTTCCCTTCAGTCTATGCTTTAACTCCAACATGATGAAAAGTAGGGCCATATACTCTATTCATAAATATCCGAAGTCCACTAGAAACAAAGTCTCAGTTTTCTCCTTCTGCACCAACCCAGATTCTTCCCTGTTATCTGTAGAGTGGGTGACCAAACCCTAAGGATGGGGTTGGATAGCAGGAAGGCAGGAGGCAAACGGAACTCACAAATGCTTCTCTTACTTGATAATTGTGGTCCAGGCCCCTCCTTCTGACAGTCTGTGCTCTTCTTGCTGTGGTAGGCCATGTAGAAGGGCCAAGAGCAAGTGTGTTCCACTCTATGGACTTACACAAGTAGGAAAGTTGATCAAATTCAGTCTTGTGTTAGGTACAACAATAGAAACAAAAGAAGAGAAACCTCTGTCTGAAAATCTGTAATTCATTCAAAAAAAGGCAAGGGGAAACAGTAAAATAATAATGCAATCCCTGCAAACAGTTCATACATGCTTGTTCTGTGCCAAGCAAAGGGCTTGGCACCAGTGATGTTAAGATGACTACGCTCCTGCCTCAGGAACTCACAGTCTATCATGGCGGCCAATGCGCACACACAGCAGTCACACAAAACAGAGCCTTGAGAGGAGAATGGGGTTTGGGTCTGCAGAGACCAGAAGTGATGTCTCAGGAAGAAGGTAGCACAGTCAGAGCATCAGGACCCTGCAGAATGAGGCCCGTCTGCAGAGACCAGCTAATCGTTTGGTTTGGAGTGGGCAAACAGGGAAAGCTCCTGGAGACAGGAGAGGTGTTGGACTGAGCTGTAAAGGCGAGGGGGTAAGTGGTCATTAAAGATTTGGACAGGGAACTCAAGAGCTGAGCTTCTGCTTTAGGTACTCACTCTGGTAGACCTGGGGAGGATCCGCAGGAAGTGGGGAAACTGGAAGCAGGACGCTCTCCTGCAGGCTGCCATGTTCATGGTCTAGCACGAGCTGGTGTACTCTGGACCAGCTCAGAAGGGGATTATGGGAAGTAGAAAGATTCAACAGGTAGAATGGATTTGACCTGGGGGCCAAGTGGCTAGGAGGGAAGATGGAGAGAGCTAGTTCCCGAAGCCCACTAAGAAAGGAGCAAGAATCTAGTACTGTGTGCAATTTGGTGAGGAAATGAGTTTCAGTTCCAAACATTTGGTTCTCTCCAGTTTCTCAAGAACAAGACTGCTTTGCTAAGTAGATACACAGGACTGCTGCTATTATGCTCTAGAAAAAGTGATGAATATGCTGTTCAGATGTTTTCTGGGGTAAACAATTGGGCCCATTTATTTGCTTGTTTATTTTCCTGAGCAAATGAAACCCAGCACTTGGTCTTGACCTCTCTGGATGCTGGGTGGGACAGCACTCATGGGCTTCCAGGAATGGCATATCCACAGCTTCCCAGCATTGGGCAGAATGCATTGTCCCATTAGAACTTCCCAAACTAGATGCTTTACTGGTTCCTAAAGATAGCAGAGAAGTGTGCATGTCTGTGGTGCCCCACAACAGAAAAAGCAGAACAGGTGGATTTTCACAAGAATCCACCTTATATTCTTATTTACAGCCTTTCTGGAGAAATTTGATTCCAGGTGTCACCATTCAAAATTGAACTTCTTTAAAACTAGGCTGGCCTTAATTATCTGAGTGTCCTAGTTCTTGTCTGATACTTTCTGCTGCCTCCTCTTGAAACAGAGCTTCCCACATTCCTCCAGCTTGGCACTTCCACTCCACCGAAGAGCAAGGCTTGGGGAACATCCCTCTTTCACCCGAACCCCAAACACACTTCCTGGTCATGCTTGACTTGTTTATCAGTAGAGTTGGTGGGGACATGAGGAAGTGAACTGGCTTGGAGATGAGTCAGCATCCCAGATGGAGGGATTTATGGGTTTTCTTGGTATGGAGCTAGGGTCACAAAGTCTAGTCCAGGGCTCAAATCCACCTCCTGTCTGTTCTCATACAGCCTGTGGAGCTAAGAATGGTTTTTACATTTTTAAATGGTTGGGAAAAAAAGCCCAACAAGAATAATATTTCATCACACATGAAAATTATATAAAATTCAAATTTCAGTGTCCATAAATAAAGTTTTGAATTTCATCAACAAAAAGTTGGAAATTTATTTCCTCTCTTGTTATATAAGTATCTACGTCATATCTTTGATCTTGGCCTGCAAAGTCTAAAATCCTGCTATCTTACTTTTTATAAAAGAATTTTCAGGTGTTGGAACTTTCTTTTCTCTCACCTAGAAAGGCTGAATTAAAAACCCTGGCTAGGATGGAAAGATCTTTTAAATCCTTTTCCAAGTTATTATTATTATTATTTGGTAACTTATTGTTTGAGGCTTTCCTGGAGGCTCAGCAGTAAAGAAGCCACCTGCCAATGCAGGAGACATAGGTTCAATCCCTGGGTTGGGAAGATCCCCTGGAGAAGGAAATGGCAACCTGCTCCAATATTCTTCCTGGAGAATCCCATGGACAGAGGAGCCTGGTGGGCTACAGTCCACGGGGGTCGCAAAAGAGTCAGACATGACTTAGCAACTAAACTGCAGCTTATTATTTATCCAAGTAAGTTATTACTTATCCAAATAGATACATTGACAGCTTCTTTATTCTTTGCCATTTGACCTTTGCAAGGCAATAACACTGCTGATATTGTACTGGTAATAATGATCATGGTCCTTCGAGCTCTGGGAGCTGGGGAGGGGTACGCAGCAGAACTGACCGGCCACTCTTTCTGCCCATAGGTCACAGGCCTTTCCAGTGCCGCTACTGTCCCTACAGTGCCTCTCAGAAGGGAAATCTGAAGACCCACGTCCTCTGTGTCCATCGCATGCCTTTTGACAACAGCCAATACCCTGACCGCAGGTTCAAGCGCTCCAGAGTCGACTCGGAGGCTTCTGGGAATTTCGAAGACCCCGCAGCTGTCAAGGCGGGGAGCTCAGCAGAGTTAACGGAGGAAGGCAGCAAGGCCCAGGAGGAGCGCAACTGAGCCAACCAATTCGGAGATTGCAATATTATTTTACACAGTTTTCAGATTATGCATCTAGTAAAAGAGTATGCTAACTGCATTCCAAGGGGAAAAAATCATGTACAACCCCCCACTAGTGTATAGAACGTTTAAAAATTTTAAAAAGATATCTATATATATATTAAAAAAAAAAAATCCCCAGCCCTTGAAAATGGCTGCTAAACTGTTACCCGGCAACAAGACTTCCAAACAACGCAGGTGGGAGAAAAGGGATTTCAGAAATGCTTGGTGTCCTCCGAGCTCAAGAAAGCTCAGGGGCCCTTCCAATGCTAGAGTCGCCTATGTCCAAAAATCAAGCTCTTAACTGCAGAACGATGCCACCTAAATGATTTAGTGTTGCCTTGAAGATGGAGGGGCTGTATTTTCATTGTTGAAAACACCTCTATAATCTGACACCAGCTGCTGTCATCTGCCTCGCACCCTAATGGGATGTGTTGGGAGGCAGTCGCGGTGCCAGTCAGACTGGAGCGGTCACTGCAGAGAAAATCAATTCACGTGGTGTCGTAACTGCACTCTTGGAGAAATCTTAGCCGGCCCGCAGCCAGCGCCAGGGCAGACCAGCACTGCAGAGGCTTGCCATCTTCAATGTGCATTTAAAAAAAAATCCACAGCCAAATGAATCAATGGTCAGGAAGTGTCTGCAGACAAATGTCCATTGCAGGTTTGATGAGTAATTCCTTTTTTTAGATCAAATTGCAGTATAGAGGGAAATGCTTTTTCTTGGGTTTTTTTTTTTTCCTTTAATTTTTGGAGGAATTTACAAGAAGGTTGCTAATTAAAAAAATAGGGATACATGATATCAAATACTTAAAACTAGCCCACCCTACTCACAGAAGGTGCTGGTGAAGAATGGAAATTTACGTAATAGTAGAAAGATTGCTGTATTATGATTTTTAAAATGTTACTTGAATGAAGGCTGCTCCAGTCCTTATTATCAGATTTTTTTCATCTGTTAGTTTTTGTAAGTGTCATAGACATGAAGCAAGATTTTCTTCTCCAGCAAGCTCTTATGAAATAGCTTGTATTAAAATATGAATCTAAACATCCTGCTCTCTATCACTAATGAAGAAAACTGTTTAAGTTAAAATGTCTGTTTTTGTAAAACAAATGTGTTCTATATTTTTGTAGATTTTAAATTTTCTACTGATTGGATACTCCAAATTTATCAAGTTCTGCACCACCCAGAGGGAGATTTGGAGGGCCATAATGAAACACTTGACTCATTTTTTTAACAGACAATTTATGAAGACTAGTTAAGGGTTTATTCTTGAATCTGCTAGTGTGGCGTCAGAGTTCAGCCTCTTAACATATTTCCTTTGAGTGACACGAAATTGGTGCTGTTGCTTTGTGACGGTGGAGAAGTACTGAAGTATTAACTTCTTCTAAGACAAAATTATTCAGACTTTAAAAAAAAAGATCGATATTTCCTTGCAGGCTGGGAGCACAGAATAAAACCCCAGGGCCTTAAAAACTTCAGCTCTGCCTACAGCAGTTTACAAAAATACTAAACTGCAATCAATGTAAATAAAATGCTTCGCTATCCTGAGACCAGAAGGAATCTCAGGCTAATAAGGAATCCGGTTTGCATATGCTGTCGAGAGGGTGACATCCACCCGGGGTTTCAGTGTAAACGCAATCGCTGTACAATGTGGACCCATCTGGCATAGAGCAAGCTGCTTTCTTGTTTTTCTAGAATAGTTCTCACTGCCTTACTTAAATCGAGTTGATAAACTTAATGCAACTGTTTCTATGATCCTAGAGAAAGGACTGAAATGTTATTGAAAACTTTCCGACTGTAGTAAGCTTTAGGATTTTAACTGCACTACTGTGTTTGGTGACTGTGCCAGTCGCTTGCTTTCTGTGTGTTTGCCCCCTGCCTTTGGTATCTTAGCAAAGAAAAATATAAAAAAGAAGAAAAAAAAAAAGTAAAAAGAGGAAAAAAGAAAGTGGAAAAAAAACCCACAAACAACGAGAGCCACATCCCATTTCTAGCACTTTGGGCGCTCTTTCAGTATCCTTTTGTGTCTTCTGAGCATCGTCAGATGCGACAGGCAATAATTCTGTTTGTGACACTGGGAACATCCCCTCTTCTTTGTGGCGTGTGTGTTGATTCCATTTTGTCCAGTGCTACTGTCCTTATTTCCCCCCGACACAGGCCTTCTCTCCAGAACATTTGTAACTTGTACTACAAACAAGTGACAGCCGCCGTGATGCAATGTCAGTTTTGAATGTCATCAGGCTCTCATATCTAAACATGTCAAGTTTTTTCCCTGTAACTTCTGTAGTCTGTGATGCTGGTCATAATACTGTCTACATTCCTACACAAAGAAAAAAAAATCTATCTTGGAGGAAATCTGAGATCAATAGAGTAGAGGATTTTGTTGCTATGCTTGTAACAAGTAGAAAACTTTGTATTTAAAGTTTATTCTTGGTCATTATTTATTATTATAATACATCAGTTGACAGAACTTTATTCTGGTATAGAAAGTATTAAAAGTTGTTTTTTCAGCAATGACTGTTTTCTTTCTGCTGTTAGAATAAAATGTCTTTGAAGCAGTCCAGTTTTATCCAGTGTTTTACGCAATAAAACCTCTACCTCTGGAAAAAAAAATACCCATTTCTTCCTATTCGCGTATATTTACTAGGAGGAGCAAGACATATTTTTGTAGCTTTCTCAGACTCTGGTAATGCTTGGTCAAACCACACTTCTAAGAAAAAGCCCTGCAGTATTCTGTGTGGATGGTTCCCACAGCCTGGTTCTTTTCAAATTTCAAGCTCAAAGTGTATCACTGGGTGTACAAACAGCATGTGTATGTGCGTGTGTGTGTGCGCACACCCAAGTGCACATGTTTCTTTGAAAGCTTGCAGACATGGGTTACAGTGAGGTAATACCCATGCAAACACCAATGCTCCTCATATTATAGTAATTACACCAGACACTTAAAGCGTTGGGATCTATTATTCTCCTTTACTGGTAGCAAGTTAAAAAAAAAAAAATCATTAAAAACAAGGAAGTCTTTTACCTCTGATCAGAGGACAAGCTGAATTCTCTCTCCAGAAGCAAAGGAAAAGAACAAAGAATAATACAGTCTATGGTTTCAGGGCTACATAAAAAGCAGAATTCTGACACTGATCTTCTCAGGTTTGGTGTGCGCCCCACACTTGATGTGCAGGCTTGCTTTTTGACTTGCTTTTCATTGTTAGTGGTGGCATGGTTTCAAAACCAAGCTCCCATGGTAAGTGCTGCGCTCTGGAATAGGTCAGCCCCACTGAAATGTTGGAGGCAAAAGCATCCAGCCATGCTATAAGAATCTATAACCACGGAGTTTCTTTCAGGAGGCCAAGCTGTTGGTGTTCCTGAACAGGAACAGATGACATTCATAAGGGTCCACTGTCACACAGCAAAGGTGAGTCATGACGGGTTAGTGAGAGATCAGGAAAAGGACCCATCAGGGAAGGAAGGTTGATGGAGGGGCCATGACTCCATATACGTGATGGATCCAATCCCAAATGCTTCCAGGGGCCAGACAGGACACCTCAGTGGCAAGAGGAAGACGGTATGAATTTGCAGCGGGGGCTCCAGGGAAATGAGAAACACCAGCCCA
This sequence comes from Aepyceros melampus, assembly GCA_006408695.1. Classification (NCBI taxonomy): domain Eukaryota; kingdom Metazoa; phylum Chordata; class Mammalia; order Artiodactyla; family Bovidae; genus Aepyceros; species Aepyceros melampus. The sequence continues at coordinate 220,821 of SJXQ01012542.1, forward strand.
GTGCCTCATCACCAAGAGGAATGTGGCATCAGGGCTTCTGAGTTTGCAAGTGACAGTGGACCCCTGGATTTTGCGTGGTTTCTTAATTTTACATATTGGCTCAAAATGTGTATTTAAAAACTGTGTGATAAATAGATGATCAAAATGTGGCTTATACACACATTTGCGATTCTTTTTTCTTTTTCATCATGGTTTAGCACAGGAAATTGAATATAGTTCCCGTGATATACAGTAAGACCTTGCTGCTTATCCAGTCTACGTATATATAACAGTTTGCATCTGCTAACCCCAAATATCCAACCATCCTTCCCCTACCCGCCTCCCTCTCAGCAACCACAGTCTGTTCTCTACGTTTGAGAGTCTGCTTCTGTTTCCTAGATAGGTTCATTTGTCTCATATTTTAGATTCCACACATACGTGATATCTTCTGATGACCTTTGTCTCTTTCTGACTTACTTCACTTAGTATAATTATCTCTAGGTCCATCCATTTTGCTCCAAATGGCATTATTTCATTCTTTTTTATGACTAATATTCCATGTATATATATACACACACACACCACATCTTCTTTATCCATTCATCTGATGGACATTTAGCTTGTTTCTGTGTCTTGGCTATTATAAATAGTGCTGCTATGAACACTGGAATGCATGTATCTTTCCAATTATTGTCTTGTCAAGAATGGCATATTATTCTGCTATGAAAAGGGATGGAGATCTGACACAGGCTACAGCACAGGTGAGATATGAAAACATTGTGCTTAAGTGGAAGAAGCCAATCACGAAAGAAGCCAGTCACATACTGTATCCATTTATAGGAAATGCAATAGGCAAATCCATGGAGACCACACATAGGTTAATGGTGGCTGGATCTGGGGAGAGGGGAGAATGGGGAGTGACTGTTGGCTAAAGAGGAGGATGTTTCTTTTTGCAGAGATAAAATGTTTCTAAAATTAGATAGTGATGGTAGTTCCCCAATTCTGAATATACTAAAAATCACTGAGTTGTACAGTTTAAAATGGTGGATTTTATGGTATGTGAATTATACCTCAATAAAGCTATTATAAAATAAAAAATAAAACTGGAAGGAGGCCTTTTTAAGAAGCATCAGTATATATTTCCATCAAAATATTTTGAGCTCTTAAAAGAGTCATAGACAATCGGCAGATTAGTACACTGTAAAAAAAATACAAAACTGGGGTGTCCTGACTTAAATTTGAATCCTGGCTATACTACTTACTGGATACTTGATCTTGAACAATTTAGCCATTCTGAGTTCATTGGCTGTATATGAAAATTATGAAATTAAATTTCAGTGAAGTAGGGGAAATTATATGTAAATTTATAAAGGACTCTACAAATGTTAGATTGTTGCTATTGTGGCGTGATAAGCCACGTCTATATTTGAGATTAATTTCACCACAAAACATTATATACTAACACCTCTGTGTTTTGAAAGGGCTCCCCGGTGGTTAGGTGGTCATGATTCCTCCACATTCACCTCCTTCAGACAAAATGATCCTGGACAAATGTCTTAAACTTTTTGTCTTCCAGCTTTCTCATTTTAAAAATCAGTATTTTCACCACTTTCTTGCCATTCTCAGGGTCTTGAGGGTCAGATAGGGAAAGAAAGGGATGCAGGAGAGAAAGAGTCGGTCCTGGGGTTAAATGTCATTCCACTCACTGTTTGATGAGAGTTTACAGAAGACCTAGTGCGTGCCAGGCAACAGGCCACAGTCTGCAGATACAGGGATGAGTCAGAGACCATGCCCACAGATCCCTGTCTAAGGAGAAAACAGACGTCAGTTTGAGAATCACACAAGTAAGTATAACCTATCTGGAAGAGGAGATTCAGAGATAGCACATCCCAGATTTCCCTAAGGGGTGACAATGAACTGAGATGTGAAGGACCAGGTGCCGGGTGGAGAAGTAGCGCAAGGGCTGTGTGGGCTGGATGGGGCTCCAGAGGGCTTGTCTCCACCTCTCCGACCTGTGGGATCCGGGCAGGTCATTCCAGCTACCCAGATCTGCTTCTTTATCTGTGAAGCAGAAATGGTACCCACAACAAGCCTCTTTCTGAGCTTATATAAGCTAGCAGTACATAACTGCATCACAAGCTATGCAGAGAGCAAGCTAGGCACCACCAGGTTCCAAGGACTGTTACTGAAACTGATACCAGCTAGAAACTCATTTGAACACTGAAATATGGTGCATTCTGCAGAGGCATGGCTTTCTGACTTGTCAGAGGTCAGCAATATAGGAGTCGATGTAACAAGATCCAAATGCCTTCTTCAACAAATTTACGGGATCCCAGACACCCATCAGTCACACCCAGGGGCCTCGGTCTTTTGGAAAGGAGTGGGTGGGTGTCTCCTGGGCCCAGTTCAAGGTCTTTCCATGGCGCCAGTCCGTCCTTTCGTGGATGGGCTTGGCTACAGTGGCAGCAGCACCATTTGCTGGGGGAGTCTACATAGGATGACAAACGTCCTGATTTCCCTAAATAAAGGGATTCCCAGGTTGCAGAACTTCCAGTACTAAAAGCAGGACAGTCCTGGACAAACCTGAATGGTTGGTCAACTGGGTCCAAGGCTACTTTCTGCAAAGGCACACATCCCAGCTGAGCCGAACTACTGCTGCCCTTTACCCAGGAGGCTCCACTGGGAGAGTCAAGGGGCTCAGAGCATGGGCTTTGCTAACTCGAGACTTGGTTCAGTTTTCCTTGCCGCAGTACCTTTCCTATAAGGGTGAAAGGTGACAAGGCTCACACAGCACTCCACACAGTGCTTGCCACTTGGTCCTTGTTTATGTACTCTCTGTTGAGTGACTGAACGAATAGATCTCTGTTCCCGCTTCAACTAGGTGGGGAATGCCTCAAATGTGAATTTCTCTTCCTAGCAGCTGGAAACTGCTGAGCTGCTGATACTCAGTGTTAAGATACTATTTTGTGCTGAAACTTTTATAAAGATGATAACCCTGCTGTCTCTTGTAGTTTGGGATTTGCACACTTCCCCCTCTCTGTTGAACATCTGTATTGTAACAGTATATTATGAAAACCTCACCTGGTGTATTGTAAGCACAATCCCAAGGAAATTAGTGTTAAATATTGTGATCTTCTTTTCAAGATAGAAAGGCTGGGCCCGTTCCACAGAACTAGAGGTATGTTTCCATGGGGAAGGAAAAAAATTCATAGTGTAATGCAATATTAAAAATGTCGCCCAGCTGAGCATTCCATGTAGGGGCTTGTGTAGAGTTTTAATCTCTTCACCTGTTGGTGTTAAGAGAAAAGAGAGATAGAGGGAGGGCGGGAGGGAGGCAGGGAGGGAGAGGAAGGGCTTATGTGAACAGGGAAATCACAAGCAAAGAGGAGGGGGAAAATTTAAATGATCCCAGACTGAACTGTTTTGCTGTTAATACAGAAATACAGTGCAAGACACATTTAATGGGCTCTATTTTTTATTATACTATGCTGAATAATTAAGTTTGAGGCTAAGTGTCACATGGATTTATCTTTTAATTAAAAAAGCATGGTTCACGCATATTTGAGTGGTAGTCCAAATAAATGCAATATAGAAATTTATGTTTGTTTATCTAGGTGTTAATTACCTAGAGATTGTTCTGGATTACTTCTTTTTATAAAGTGTCATAGGCTCGTGTCAGAACGAATAAAGCTTGCCCGTGGAACCTTATCAATTTGCTAACGATAGTGCTGGTTTGACCTGAGGTGGGGGGGCAGGGGAAAACTTTGGGGATTGTTATGTACACACACGCCCCCATTCAAAACCACACCAAATAAAACAGTCGTTTTAGAAAATATTTCTAAGACATAAAGGCACAAATATATCTTCATTGTTTTACAGCCTCTTGTCCACAGCTATTTATAAAACATGTGATTATTTATGCATTGGGTTATGAGAAGTTCGGCTAGGAGAGGCTGTGAAGGCGGCTCCATCAATCCAGTTACCTGAACCCCGGAGAGGTGGAGGGAGGGTTTCTCAGTAGGAATGGGGCCGGACAGGAAGTTGGCTGCTGTGATTTGTCTGAAATATGTCAGCCACACTGCCTCTCCCAGAAAGAGCAGACAGGGAGAAAGAGGAATAGCAAGGTGGAGGGTAGAGGTCACGTTTTTGAGAAACAAGGATGCATACTGAGAAAGTAGAAAGCAGAAGCCCCCACAAACTGCCCCTCATACCTGGGGTCAGTTCCTGACTTTATCTTTGTTTACAAAATGATTTTTGGTGGCAGGTCCGCTGGAATGGCTTGGTCAAAAGGTTCAGCTTCAAAGAAATAAGCGTTGCAAGGGCAGGAAGAATTCCAAACCGGTCTGGGGATGTCTAAGTTGGGTGCGCTCCTTTGTTCTGCAGGTTTGTTTGCCTTGGTTCCCTGAGTCGCCCGGCCTCTTCCCACTGGGCACCACGCCTCCATTTCTGACTATCACATCTCCAAAAAATCAACAAAAGTAACTGCGGGTCCCGTCCCCTGGCTTGGTGGGTCGCTCTCCCCGGATGCAGGGAGAACAGGAGGAGAGACCGAGACGGGGACGGGCACTCAATTGTGATTCTCTCCCGTCCAAGCTGGCAGGGGAGCATCAAGGACCTCCAAACAGCAAAGCAGCTCAACACGTAAGCTCTCCGCTGCGAAGGGTTTCATTTTCAGTTTTTCCTCCCGCCTGGAGACCTGGCGGACTGATGGGGCGGGTCACTTGGCAGCGCGCCTGGAGAGGGGCGTCGGGGGCGGGGGCGGGCCGGCAACAAGGGGCGCGGCGCCAAACGGTGGCGCCTGGTGCCCCCGAGTCTCCGCGGGGACGGGGGCGGGGGCGGGTTTTTTTGGCTCACACCGGCCTCTGACCCAGCCCCTTGCCCTAAGGTATCAAAGGAGCCTTAGCCTAAGGAGAAAGCGGCCCCGCCCCGACCAGGCTTCGTCCTCAGGGCTCCTCTTTTGGCGCGGAGGCGACAAATGATCCAAGGGGACTCGCGGTGGCCTCTGCCCCAAGCAGGGCGCGCGAGTCCTCAGGCGCCAGCTGATCATCATCCCATAACCGTGGACAGAAATTAATGCCGCATATTTTAAAAATTATTGACACTTGAACTCTGATTTCCTCCCAAATTGCTGCTCATTTCCTCCGCAGAATCGTTGTTACCAGAACTTGGGGCCCAGGAGCACTGCAGGGTGGAGTTGCTGGGAGGAGCGGATCACCCATTTGTGCCAGATGTGGGAAAGTGGAGGGTGGGAATCCTTTTAGATCTGTGGTCAGAGAAGGTCCTTAGCATTGAGCTTTCTTTGAGTGAGGACTTGCTGGCTTCCAGCTTGCCCACCAGAGCCTTATTCAAAAAGAGGGCCCTGCATTGGGAGAATCCAGCAGTGAGGTGTTTGAGGGCCCAGATTTCAGAGGCTGTAAAAGAAGGGGCATGCAGGGCTTTGGGGTGGAGGGCATTGGTTTGAAATGACATGGAGGATCCGTGTACCCAAGAATATCAACTTCCTTTTTGAAAATTTAAAAAAAAAATTGAGTTGAAATTCACATACATAAAATTAACTCTTTTATAGTGTATGGTTTAGTAGTATTTAGTTAAGTACACTCGCAATGTTGCACAACCATTGGCTCTATGAGTTCCAAAACATATTTATTACCCGAAAGAAAACTGCACACCCGCTAATCAGTAACTTTCTATGCCCCCTTCCCCATTCTCCAGCAATACGCAGTCTCCATGGGTTTCCCAATTCTGGATATTTCATATAAATGGAATCATGCAATATGTGAACTTTTGTGTTTGACTATTTCACTTAGGGCTTCCTGGTGGCTCAGGAGGTAAAGAATCTGGCAGCAGTGCAGGAGAGTCAAGTTTAATCCCAGGGTCAGGAAGATCCCCTGCAGGAGGTCATGGCAACCTATGCCAGTATTCTTGCCTGGAGAAGTCCATGGACAGAGGAGCCTGGTGAGCTATAATCCATGGAACTGCAGAGTCAGACACGACTGAGTGACTAATACTTATTTCACTTAGCATAATATTTTCAAAGTTCATCCACATGGTAGTATGTAACAGTATGTTATTCCTTTCAACGACTGAATAAACTTGCATGTTTATACCACATTTTGTTTCTCTTTTCATCCGTTGATGGACATTTGGGTTATTTTCACCTCTTGGCTATATCACATGCTACTGCTATGAACTTTCACGAATAAGTATTTAGGTATCTGGTTTCCATTATTTGGGGCATATACCTAGGAGTGGTATTGCTGGATCACTGAGAAATTCTATGTTTACATTTTGAGGAACCACCAAACTCTATCAGCTTTTTAATTCAACAAATCAGCTCATTCTCAGCTACACTGCTTAGAATGGCTTCCTCTTACATTACAATAAATTTCATATTCCTTACCATGGCCTTCGAGGCCCTAGATTATCTTACCTTATCGATCTCTCTAACTTCATCCTCCATCTCTCCCTCAGTTACCTTCCTTCTCTAGTCAATGTGGTTTTTTGCACTTCAGGCCTGCCAAACCTGTTCCTTCCCTAGGATCTTTGCACTTGTTTTCTCTTGCCCTTTCCAAGCTGGACAGCTTCCCTTTCTTAGGTTGTAACTCAGCTGTCGCTCGGGGAAGCTTTCTGCCACCACACCCATATGTTCCCGGCCTCTGTGCCACACCACAGTTCGTCATCTCATTTCTGTCTTCTTTGTGGCAGTCATAAATTACTCCCTAGAAATACCTTGTTTACCTCTTGGTTTACACAATGATAGTCTGCTTTTCTTAGTGGAATGTAAATTTCATGAGATGAGGGACCCATCAGAGCCCTGTACAAGTAGTACCTTGTACAGAGTAAGACCTCAAATAAATAATTATTGAATAAATAAGAATTGCCAGCCCAATTATCTTTGATAATAATCCCTGGAGTGTTGTTGGAAATTTTGTTAACTTTAAAAAAGTTCTTTCAGCAGTCTCCAGAAATGAGGCCCCAAACTAAGAAGAATATTGACTAAACTCAATGACAGACCATTCAGGTATGACCTAAATCAAATCCCTTATGATTATACAGTGAAAGTGAGAAATAGATTTAAGGGACTAGATCTGATACATAGAGTGCCTGATGAACTATGGAATGAGGTTCGTGACATTGTACAGGAGACAGGGATCAAGACCATCCCCATGGCAAAGAAATGCAAAAAAGCAAAATGGCTGTCTGGAGAGGGCTTACAAATAGCTGTGAAAAGAAGAGAGGTGAAAAGCAAAGGAGAAAAGGAAAGATATAAGCATCTGAATGCAGAGTTCCAGAGAATAGCAAGAAGAGATAAGAAAGCCTTCTTCAGCAATCAATGCAAAGAAATAGAGGAAAACAACAGAATGGGAAAGACTAGAGATCTCTTCAAGAAAATTAGAGATACCAAGGGAACATTTCATGCAAAGATGGGTTCGATAAAGGACAGAAATGGTCTGGACCTAACAGAAGCAGAAGATATTAAGAGGTGGCATGAATACACAGAAGAACTGTACAAAAAAGATCTTCACGACCCAGATAATCATGATGATGTGATCACTAATCTAAGGCCAGACATCTTGGAATGTGAAGTCAAGTGGGCCTTAGGAAGCATCCCTATGAACAAAGCTAGTGGAGGTGATGGAATTCCAGTTGAGCTGTTCCAAATCCTGGAAGATGATGCTGTGAAAGTGCTGCACTCAATATGCCAGCAAATTTGGAAAACTCAGCAGTGCCCCAGGACTGGAAAAGGTCAGTTTTCATTCCAATCCCAAAGAAAGGCAATGCCAAAGAATGCTCAAACTACCACACAGTTGCACTCATCTCACATGCTAGTAAAGTAATACTCAAAATTCTCCAAGCCAGGCTTCAGCAATACATGAACCGTGAACTTCCAGATGTTCAAGCTGGTTTTAGAAAAGGCAGAGGAACCAGAGATCAAATTGCCAACATCCGTTGGATCATGGAAAAAGCAAGAGAGTTCCTGAAAAACATCTATTTCTGCTTTATTGACTATTCCAAAGTATTTGACTGTGTGGATCACAATAAACTGTGGAAAATTCTGAAAGAGATGGGAATAAAGAGACCACCTGACCTGCCTCTTGAGAAATTTATATGCAGTCAGGAAGCAATGGTTAGAACTGGACATGGAATAACAGACTGGTTCCAAATAGGAAAAGGAGTCCGTCAAGGCTGTATATTGTCACCCTGCTTATTTAACTCCTATGCAGAGTACATCATGAGAAACGCTGGACTGGAAGAAACACAAGCTGGAATCAAGATTGCCGGAAGAAATATCAATAAACTCAGATATGCAGATGACATCACTTTTATTAGAAGAAAGTGAAGAGGAACTAAAAAGCCTCGATGAAAGTGAAAGTGGAGAGTCAAAAAGTTGGCTTAAAGCTCAACATTCAGAAAACGAAGATCATGGCATCTGGTCCCATCACTTCATGGGAAATAAATGAGGAAACAGGGGAAACAGTGTCAGACTTTATTTTTTTGAGCGCCAAAATCATTGCAGATGGTGATTGCAGCCATGAAATTAAAAGACACTTACCCCTTGGAAGAAAAGTTATGACCAACCTAGATAGCATATTCAAAAGCAGAGACTTTACTTTTGCCGACTAAGGTCCATCTAGTCAAGGCTATGGTTTTTCCTGAGGTCATGTATGGATGTGAGAGTTGGACTGTGAAGAAGGCTGAGGGCTGAAGAATTGATGCTTTTGAACTGTGGTGTTGGAGAAGACTCTTGAGAGTCCCTGGGACTGCAAGGAGATCCAACCAGTCCATTCTGAAAGAGATCAGCCCTGGGATTTCTTTGGGGCGAATGATGCTAAAGCTGAAACTCCAGTACTTTGGCCATCTCATGCAGAGTTGACTCATTGGAAAAGACCCTGATGCTGGGAGGGATTGGGGGCAGGAGGAGAAGGGGACAACCGAGGATGAGATGGCTGGATGGCATCACCGACTGGACGGATGTGAGTCTGAGTGAACTCTGGGAGTTGGTGATGGACAGGGAGGCCTGGCGTGCTGTGATTCATGGGGTCGCAAAGAGTCGGACACGACTGAGCGACTGAACTGAACTGAACTGAACTGAATGACAGACCAGTGGTATCCTTGAGAACTTGAGTATGGTCCTTCTTACTTGTAGTTTGAGTATGTGTCTGTGGGTAGGCAGAGGAGTGGGCAGCCCATTGCATTGATAAAACTGGTTTGATACCCGCAGGCATTTGGTTCATATGAGACCAGCTGCCCAAACTCTTTAGAAGGATGCATAGCTGCCAAGTGGGTAGCTGCAATCAGAAACTTTGTTCCAAGGCTGTGTCTGCTAAACTGGGCCCATGTCTTTGTCCCTCTGAGCCTCAGTTTCCTCATCTGTTAAAGAGCCTGCTAACATGTGCTGTAACATGTACTGATATGAGAGTTGGACCATAAAGAAGGCTGAGGACCGAAGAATTAATGCTTTCAAACTGAGGTACTGGAGAAGGCTCTTGAGAGTCCTTTGGACTGCAAGAAGATCAAATCAGTCAATTACAACAGAAATCAACCCTGAATATTCATTGGAAGGACTGATGCTGACGCTGAAACTCCAATACTTTGGCTACCTGATGTCACAAGCTGACTCACTGGAAAAGATCCTGATGCTAGGAAAGATTGAAGGCAAAAGGAGAAGAGGCATCAGAGAATGAGGTGGTTAGATAGCATGACTGACTCAACTGACATGAATTCAAACAAACTCTGGGAGATAGTGAAGGACAGGGGAGCCTGGTGTGCTATACTCTATGAGGGCGCAAAGAGTCAGGACAGAACTTAGTGACCGAACAATGACAAAACATGTGCTGTGCAGACTTACTGGGAGCCACACAGGAGAACATGGGGAAGTGCTGTGCAAACGGAAATGCTGCACACATCAGTTGTTACCATAGCTGCTGATATGAAAAATACGTGTGCCCTGCCCATGCCAAGGTGTGGGCAGGGAGGACAGAGCCTGGCAACCTGGTCAGCAGCTGCTGCGGCCATCCCAGCTCCCTCTCCCACCCTGTTGACCTGGCCACACTCATGTCTGTGACCCTGGGGTCAGCACCTCCTCTTAATGCCTTTCCATTTCTCAGTTTGCTGACTGGGGTGATTTTCGGTGAGGTCCACATAAATACTTCAAAAATAATTCATGATGAAGAGGAATGCTTCTGGAATGCATGATGGCACGACGAATTAAACGCTTTATAGGGCTGAGCGTAAATTATTTTAATGCATGTAATAGATCCGCCCAGGGAGACTTGAGCCCTCCAGGTCATGCCTCTGTGCCCCCAGGGCCCAGAGGGTGGTGGGAGCAGGTGGCTGGGAGCCTGCTCTGCTGGGGCGTGAATCATCTCCCTCTCCAAAGACTTATTTTGCCAGCACTTAGGTCCCCCAAACTGAGGAAAGGATGGGGAGGCCTCATGTCTGGCAGGGTGGAGTCCGGAGCCAGACGAGGCAGTGAGAGGGCAGTTGTTAGCAATGACAACAGCCTGACCTACACCTCGCCTTCCATTCATTGTCTGCTCCTCCTGAAGAGGGTGAGGTATGGTGGCGTGCAATATGAAACCAGAAAGTTCAAATATTTTGTCTCCCATGACAATTTTGAGTTGCAGGAGGACGTTTCAGTTCAGGCCATCACCAGCAACATTTCACATTTAGACTCACCGCACGTCAGTAGAGAGAGGAAGACCTCTTGGAGATGACTGTGTCCAACACACCCACTGAAGAGACAAGAAAGCTGAGAGCTCAGAGAGATGCAGAATTTTGTGCCCCAGACATAGAAGGTAAACCCACTGTTGTATTCAAGGGCCATCTAAGCAATATTTATAGAGCGATATCTAGAGATTGTTGTTGTGGTTTTATAATTCCTGGAGTAGGTTTGTAATCCCAGAGGAAAGGATTCATGGATTCCAAAATGTGTCACCATGTCCCTTTATGGTCAGGCAAAGCATGGTGACAGTCCTTTATGTGGCCCAGTTGTCTCATAGCTGGGGAGAAGTTTTTATTATTCAATGTTCAGTGATCATGTCACATATGAGTTCTTAGACATTGTTGGGCATTGACCATTCTACTAGGAGCCAGACAGGCTCACCTGCTCTCAAGAAACTCACAACTGAATTTGAAGGAGGAAATAGAACAGGCTCCATCTTGAAAGCAAGACTTCATCTTGGGCCAGACTGTGGACTTTTGGGCTCTATGCCCAGTATCTATGGAAATGACATATAAACTGGAAAATCAGACCCCTCCCCCACCCCAGTGGAGGAGCCCCCGGGCTCGTACCTAGACTCTCTGTCACCTAAAAGAATACCCTAATTATCTGTGTAACCGAATAGAATCATAAGTTCTATTGTGCTTATTGGGGTATGACCACAGGCCTATTGATAATTGTCCACTGTCAACTACCTAGGCTTAAAGCATACGGATCATGGATTTAAGGCATGTGAATCACGGGTTAACTTTGATTATCTCTTTCTTTTCCTTTGTTCAGACGAGTTTCAGAGAATTTGGGGAGGGGGGTTTGCGCACGTACACTTAGGGTATATAAGGTTTTCACAAAAACTGGTCGGGGTCCTTGGCTAAGAGGAGACTCTGCCTTAGGCCTGCTGGGGTAATAAACTGCACTCCATTATCTGCATTGTCCTTCTGAGTGAATTTGTTTCCCGGAATGCGTGCTTACAACCTTACAAAGAAACCAGATCAGGAAAGCTGCTATAACATATGCCTTGTACTTGTCTGAGTCCTGGGACAGGTCCCCTTCCACAGATAGCTTCTTGATGACTTGTTCATCTGTGTCTGAAACTCCACCCTCAGTGATTCAGTCATGCACATCAAAGTTGATGTGACTGAAAATAAGAACAGTGGGAACAGAGAAGTAGAGAAAGCAACCACTTCCAGGGGAAGCATTAGGAAGTGAGGTGATGGGCCTAGAATGAGGAAAAGGATTTGAATATGAGGGACTGAGGAGGTTCTAGGAGGAAGGGTCGAGATGCCCCAAAGCAGAGATCCAAAGGTTCTGGTGGGGTCTGCAACTTCAAACAGGCCATGAAGATCACAGCCAAGAAGAAGAAGGGTGAAGGATGAGGTGTCTCTAAGCAGGTATGCATAAGACGGGCCCATTGTGTTTTCCTAATAGTCCTCATTGTCATGTAGATCAGGAGGGGAATGACGGAATCTGCTGCTGAAGTTAGGCTGGCTGGTAAAGAAATAAATCATGCTGTACCCCAGGAGGACTTACAAATGAAGACGAGAATTGTAGCCCACAGAAGGAGTCTTCTGAGGCGGTTGATGATTACTGTCCACAACAGCAAAAACTGAGTATCTCAGGACTTCCACGGGGATCCAATGGTTAAGACTCTACCTTCCAATGCAGGGGCATGGGCTTGATCCCTGGTCAGGAACCTAAGATCCCACAAGCCTCGTGGTGTGGAATAACAATTGGTTGCCAGAAAACTTGAATACCTCTAGGTGAAAAAAATCAACAACAACAACTGATCATACCATGCACCACAAACAAAGACTAACTCAAAATGAGTCACAGACCTAAACGTAAAACTTAAAAAGGATTTTTAAAAATCTTAAAAATATTGAATATCTCACCTGTACCATTAAGCCTTTCCTCTCTCTCTCTATACACACATACACATACACACATGTGCACACACACACAGTCTCTCAGTCATATCTGACTCTTCGCGACCCCATGGACTGTAGCCTGGCAGGCTCTTCTGTCCACGGGATTCTCCAGGCAAGAATACTGGAGTGGGTTTTCATTCCCTTCTCCAGAGGATCTTCCCAACCCAGGGACTGAATCTAGGTCTCCTGCATTATAGGCAGATTCTTGACTGTCTAAGCCACTAGGGAAGCCCTTCCCTATCCAGCTCTGGGATAATTATCTCTCTCTGTGCTCCAAAAGCACACAGTTCTGCACAAGAGTTCAGAACTCACTGTGGTTTGTCACAGCAAGTTCTGTTTGCTTCCCCCTAGACTGGGCTCAGCCACAGCCCAGACAGTGGCCTGGGCTGGTTCATTTCAGGGTCAACGGTGACCCATGATGGAAGCTTCATGTATGCTTCCTGGTTCCACCTATGTACATGCTCAAGTTTAAAATCCAGACTTCCTGAATGTTGGTTCAACATAACCACACCTTCTCCCAGTTTAGGTTTCTGGAAAGAAACTACTCAAACAATCAAAATTACAGTTGGTTTTAAATGGCAAGCTGTTACCAAGGCTGTCACCCCAGAATTCTACTCCTGCCTCTCTTCAACTAGAAACCAATAACTCTTACCTACATTTAGGAAGGAAGCTGCAAAGAGAAAACACAAGAACTGGTTAGAAATAAGTAAGCCCACGATGGCAGAAGATTTGACTTCCAATAGGCCTTGAGCCTCATTATATGCTCATTGTAATATATTAGCATATGCTAAATGGTACACCCATGGGTGCCATGACAGTTGACGATTACTAGAAAAGCCTATACAAGGCCTGGAAAGGAGAGCTGCATCAGTTTGGGTCCAAACCACGCCCCTATTCTTGGATTACTCATGAATATTCCTCCCACTCTTTCTGATTCCCTCCACTTTAATTCCATTCTCCTATATATTTGGTGTCTCCACCTGAATTAGCTTGAGAAGTTGGTATGTGTACTCGGTTTCCCTTCATTTTTTCACCACTGAATAAATCTCGTGTGTGTATGCCTGAGCGTGTGCTCGTGTGCTCAATCATGTCTGACGCTTTGCAACCCCATGGACTCTTTGCAAGCCCGCCAGGCTCCTCTCCTCTATCCACGGAATTTTCCATCCGAGGATACTAGAGTGGTTTGCCATTTCCTTCTCCAACAGATCTCCCCAACTCAAGGATCGGACCTGTATCTCCTACACTGGCAGGCAGGTTCTTCACCAGCTGAGCCACCAGGGAAACCTTGAATAAAGCTGATGCCGTTCCATTCTCAGCACTGGTTTCATTTTTGGCTGTACCAATCAGATGGGCAAAAGAACCTTCCTGGTAGGGGTGAGGTCCCATCCCAGGCTAGGACCCTGGAGGTAGTCTGCTCTGTCAATCAGAGCCAGAATGGTATACCCCTCAAAGCCTTAACACAGTGCCTGGCATCAGTGTGCATCAGTCAAGGTCTACAAAATAAGCGCTTTGGAGCCATAGCTCATGTTAATTCCCTGCCCACGTCCCCTTGGCTCACGCTTTGCAGCTGCAGTGCAGGGGGCAATCCTGGCCTCTGACCGCTTGCTGCATAAAGAATCATAGGAGTGTGCCCAGCTGCAGGTAGGCCTGAAAGCGCTGGGGATTTAATGCCTCCAAGAAACAACCCTCAGTCAATGGGAGAGGGGAATCAGGGAATGAAAACCAGCAACTGGGTCGTCCACAGTCCTCTGAGGGCCCTCTGTGGGACTGAGTCCCAGTGGCCTGCAGCAGCAGCCTGCCCATCGCTGGCCCATCACTGCACTGGTACTGGCTTTCCCCCTTCCTCATTTTAAGCTCCCACTCCTCAAGTGTATTGGAGTTCTCTTAATGAACTACTCACACCCATGTCCTTGTCTCACCAAGAATCTGCTTTTTAAGGGAACTCAAACCAAGGCAGGAGCTACATAAATAAATGTATAAATGTTGAAACAAGAAAGGAATATAAATGAACAAATGAATGAGTAAAATGATGGAGAGACGGAGGAATCTGAGAGCAAACCTTGCTCATTCCACCTCCTTCCCTGGGCTGGTCTGAGACGGAGAGGATAGAGGGAAGGCTTTGCAGGTCCTTCCTGAAGTACAGGCTCCGGTGGACTGTCTTCGTGGACTTGTCGCTGCATTGCCACGAGGTGCCAGGAGGCCTCTGTATCCAGCAGGGGCACCCGAGTGGGCGACTGGCTCCAACCACGGCTTCTAGTACATTCTTCTCTGTGGCGGGGCTCCACACCCTTCCCCCTGGAGTCCAGGGGAACTCCAGCCACAATGCTGGAGGCGGTCACCTTGGAGAAAGCTGTGCTTCGTGCCACAGAAGACCCCGGTGATCTGTGTTGGCAGCCGAGTCTTATAAAAATAACACAAAGGTCCGGATCACTGAGTAAGGGGTGCGGGGAGATGGAGGAGGGGTGAGTGGGTTGAGGATCCGGCCGCACCTCTCCCAGATGGCGCTGCCCACCCCCACCCATCCTGACTCGAGGGGGACAGGAACGCATCACGTACCTGAAGGCGGAAACAGAAGGCTCCACCGAAGATTGGACGCAGAAACCCAGACGCTGCGCAACAACCAGGCTTCTCTGAGTACCGGCTGTGAGCGCTGCTAAGAATAGAGCCAGGCGGACCGAAACTCTGCGCAAGAGCCTCGGGAACGCTGGAAGCTCTTACGGCGGAGCTCCACTCTGTCTTAGCGGGCTGGGCTGGGCTGTGCGGCGGCCTCAGAGTGCCTCTGCCCCCCAACCTTCCTGCAGCAGAACAGTCATTCTCTAGAGCGAAAGGTTCAACATTTGGAGCAGGGAAATGACCTTCCTGCCGGCGGCGGCGGGCTGGTTGCTTTGTAGCCACTGGGATTCCAGTTGCTATGTATGCACTGAGCGTCTATTGTGTGCAGCATCTGTGCAGTGGCGCTGGGAGGGTTACTCGGGAGAGAGAGGACACCCCCGCCCTTGGAGAGTTTGGAGTCTCCTTGGAGAGACAACCCCCCAGATCCGGGGCAGGCAGGGAAGAGAAGTTGCCAAGGAGGGAACCCAGCAGAGGTCACCTGGAAGGGAGTGAGGAGGGACGCTGCCAGACTCAGGCCGGTGGCCAGAGGAGTAGGACAGGGAGACGCTGCACCTCGGGCCCTGGGAAGGGAGCGTGGAGAGTGTCCTCAGGCTCAGAGCAGCCGGGCTGTCGGAGAGAAAGCTGGGGTACTGCCGCAATGCTCAGGGGCGGCTCGCTGGGGTGGAGGAACAGGCCGCAGGGCAGGGGTGGGTCCTGTAGAAGAAGGAGAGGAAGGCTGAAGATGCGGGAAGCAGGTGGGCTCCTTGGAGAAATTTGGGAGGTCAAGGCTGGGGTCAGTGAGCATGAGGTAGGGCTGGCTGGCTGCTTCTTTGGGGTTAATCTGCCTCACTAATGCTGTCAATCAAGAAGCATCCACAGAAACACAGCCTGCGGCCCCTCCAACACTTAGCAGACAGATGCTCCTCTTTCCCTTCCAGGAAATCCAAAACCTGCTCATTACCTGGAGAAACTGAACTCTCCTCAGAGTTGCCCCTCAAGTCAAATCCTGTGGTTAGAGCAGGACAGGAGCTAAGGGAGTGAGTTTGTTGAGGATGATGATGGACCCCAGAGTTCGGCCATGGATGAGCCAGACTCAGTGGTCCTCTTAGGAAGGAAGCCTTAGCTGCAGGGAGCACTGCGGGGGGACCACTGTGTGCACCAGAGCAGGCCTGGCCACGGCCCAGGGATGCTGTTCTCTGTGATCGTGTGTGGTTGCTGGACAGAGTACCTGCTGGCCGTGGGCCTCCGTAGGGCAGGGACACGCTGAGGGTTCTTAGGGTTAGGCGTGAGAGTAAGTAAGGACACTGACATTAGTCCAATCTCCAAATTGTCCTCTAAGAGCTTTTTCTGTAATAGACACTTGCCCAGGGGTCCTCCTGCCTGGAAGCTCAGACTCTTGGAGGAGATAGAGAAATAAGTGAACATTTTAAAGGAATCCCATCTCAAATGCTAGCATGAACTGCAGTGATTTTACTGTGATTTCCCCTGACATAGGGCCTCAGGTTTTGCCCACCACCCTTCAACTTCAGGGCCCAAAGGGGTGAGGGTGGCAGGGACCCTCGCTTCACTCATACCCTTCACCAGCTTCTGGTTGGTGGGATTTAGGAGTTGTCATTCCCATCAGAGTGAACAGGTTGATGTAAGCCTAGCAGACACTGTGAATGACTCCTGGGTCAGGTCCGCCTGTTCCCCTCCTCTCTGAATTCTGTCTTGCAGCTTCTGACCAGTGTTGGTCTCCTTGCCTTGATATCATTAAAAAATTCAATTTTACATGTTGTTGGTCTTGAGTGTGGACTGTTGCATTTTATTAATTTGAAAACAATTTATTTTTAATGATTCCTGTAGCCTCTGCTTCCTCCCCCAACTGTGCCCTCAGGGAAGTGCCCTTTGCCCTCTTCTTACTATCTAGAGTAGAACTGAGAACTGCTCTCTGTAGGCAGTGTGGGCTGCAGAGCATACAATTAAACATATGGCATTTCCTTGGGCTAAAGTGGTATTCATGCCTTTGGGGAGTAATCACTGGGCAGTATATAGTCCTTTCAATGACACCCAAACAATCCCTGGCATCCTGCACAGAACTGATCAGTTCTACTGGCCTGAATTATTAAAGGCCCTTTGCCAAGGTGGAAACAAAATCCCCTCCTTAGAATGTCTTTTCCCTCCTTTTTGTAAAGGAGGGCTTTTCACCTGTGGGTGGTCATGGCAGGTGCTTCCATCCCTGCTGTAGAGATGGCTCTTTGTCACCCAAGGCATCACAACTCAGCCCTCATTACCTGCGTCCCCAGGCCCACATGCTTAATTTCTTTGCATGCTCATAAATTAGTGTCCTCAAAGCCAGCCGCCCCAAGAAGCTCTTTCTTGTCTATGCAGCCTCCCGGCAGCAGCCCTTAAATATTTAGCGTGCACCCTTCCTTTCTCTTGGAAGCCCTCCTTGTCTCCTGTGGGCTTCATGCTTTCTGTGTCTCTGAGCTCTTCAGTTGCTTCTGATTCGAATAGTATGGCCTGCTCAGCACGTGATGACAGCTGGTTTGGCTTTAACCAGCCTGTCTGCACTGAAAGCGGAGAAGGCGATGGCACCCCACTCCAGTACTCTTCCCTGGAAAGTCCCATGGATGGAGGAGCCTGGAATTCTGCAGTCCATGGGGTCACTGAGGGTCGGACATGACTGAGCGACTTTACTTTCACTTTTCACTGTCATGCATTGGAGAAGGAAATGGCAACCCACTTGTGTTCTTGCCTGGAGAATCCCAGGGACGGGGGAGCCTGGTGGGCTGCTGTCTATGGGGTCGCACGGAGTCGGACACGACTGAAGCGATTTAGCAGCAGCTGCACTGAAAGAGCTCCAGGGACCCAGCTCTTGACTCACTCTTTCTGTGCATCCTTGGGGTACCTGGCATGGGAGGAGGGATCAATAAGTGCTTGCTGAGGAGTTGACCAATTGATCGAGAGATGGCTGACCGGCCTCACAGTCTGTGTAGTTGGTGAATTGGGTGCTCTTTTAGAATTTCCAAGATCAAAAAAGGGCAGGAGAAGGATGAAGCTGCAGGCAACATGGAAGCAGATTTTCCTACAGGTCTCTCGCCCTGCAGCTGTGGGGTCCCGCATTTATGATCCCAAAGCTACAGACCTAGGGACGTGGAGCAGTAAATCCTGCCTGTCCACCGCCAGTCAGTACCCCCTTTTAGAAAACCTCCTTGCGCAGTTAATAGGATCATCATTTAACTGATGACTGCTTTCTATACAAGGGGCCTTAGCATCTCAAATAGCCTTGTGTGGGTCTGAGCAAATAACATGAAATATACTTATTTTTGCACGTTGGCTAACCAGGCTGACTGCTTTAGGACTGCTCATGGCTCCTTCTGGAAGACACTGTCATTAAAGAGAGTGCAATTTAAAACAGAAATAACAACGGCACAATCTGTTAACGTGCTTACCCTTAGTAGATAACGGTCGGTGATAAGTCTATATGGGTTGACCACCTGCCTTTTCCTTTCCTATTGTTGGTTTCCTTTCTCTTTGCCTTCCCGGGTGGGAGTTCGTGTTGTCTCAGTTTGTGTGTTATCTGTGTGGAAGGCTGGAAACTCTGATTGTTTCCTTGGTCTGACCCAGATTTGCATCCCAACTCTGCCTCATAACTGGTGTGTGACCTTGGCCAGGTGGCTGGCCCTCGCCCCTGCAGGTCTGCTGTGAGGAGCCCGGCGCCACGTGCCCGCCGTGCTCATGGAGGACGCAGTAATGCACGCGTGTGTGCAGCGAGCAGTGATAATGGATGGACTCGGCCTTTCGGTTCAGTGCAGTATCCCCCAAAGTAGATCATTATTCTGTATGGAATAAATAGTGTTATCGGGCTGATATGCTTAAGGCTAATGAGCCCATGTCTAGCATCTGAGGAGCCAGATAACAAGACATGTTTTTCTCCATTGGCTTCTATTGATGTATTAATTAATGAAATCCAAGATTCCCCTTTGAGCTGGAGGAGTGTTTAAATCACTCCTGAGCTGATATGTGGTGCATCTCCCCTCCTGCTCCCAGATGCTGCAGAGGGCTGGGAAGAGAAGCGGGGTCTGCACTCTGGCCTGGCCCAGGTTGGAATAGGAGCAGGTCCAGCCAGGAGGCAAGCCCCTCCTCTGTCGTTAGCCAGGGAGGACCAGCCGAGCAAGTGGGGGTATCTAGGTTACAGGCCAGGCTCCTAGCTCAGCTTCTGCTTTCCTCCCATTTCCCCTGGGAGTTCTGGCTTCAAAAGAGCCCCAGGACCCAGTGGGCTGTCTTTGTAGTGACTGAAAAACTGCCCAGGAACAAGGCTGTGTGAGTCCCGGGCAAGACTGTCCCCGGAGTGTTGGTTTGTTTTGAGTGACCATCTACTACCATGAGTGGCACTATGGAGAAAGTCACAGCGTTGGTACAGACGTGCCTGGGTTCTAGGCCTGCCCCCAGCACTGAGCAGCTGCATAAATTATGTGTACGTGCTAAGTGGCTTCAGTCTTGTGAGACTCATTGCAACCCTATGGACCATAGCCCACCAGGCTCCCCTGTCCATGGCATTCTCCAGGCAAGAATACCAAACGGAGTGGGTTGCCATGCCCTTCTCCTTAGTCAAGTTGTTAAAAATTTGTGTGCCCTCATTTCCTTGTTTATGAAACAGACCTTGCTAATTCTGATGCTAATAACATATCCCGAAGAGTGGATGGTGAAGATTACATGACCTAGGATGTTCCTGGAATAGGGTGTGCATAGAATAAATAATTATGGGCCACAGGGATGATTGTTCTTTGTAACAATGATAATGCATCTTATTAAATATAGAATGAGAGAAATAAAATTGGTGTAAAGGTATTTCTTAGAAAAAGGAAATTGCATTATTTTTCATACCTTCTAGTAACTCAGCTTCTCTAATAATCTGTCAAGAAGATACCTTAAGGAACCTGCTTCAGTATTTAAATTCAATGTTTGATTAGCACTTTATTTTCCATACAAAAGGAGAAAGGCATTTGAAAAAAGTTTTTGTCAAAGTGGCTTGCACATCTTCAACAACTTTGCTGGAAACATTCATTTGTATCTTGGCCACCCAAAGTAACCATACTCCTTTGCCTTCTTGGTAACCAGGTGCCCCCATCTCCGTAGCTGAGAGATACCACCCTATATTCCATAGCTAACCAAGTACCCCCCTCCCGTTTGTAGGTGACCATGCACCCACACGCACTCTGTAAGTAACCAGGCACCCCAAGCCCTATTGATAACCATGTATTTTCACACCCATAGGGAATCATGCATCCCTTTGCCCCATAGGGAACCATGTCCTCATGCACACCAAGTACCCTTGCATCCCAGGCAAGACCTACACTCAAGTGCTGGTATCTTTGCAGTCTGCTCTCTCACACATGAAAAGTCCCAAGACTGCAGGTGTTCCCTCCCAGCCTGCAGGAGCAAGGCAGCCTCAGAAGCTCTGTCTTCTAGCCACTGTTGCTCCTCCCTAGGGTTTGGTGTGGCAGAGCCTCTAGGGAGCATGAGGCGGTGGCATACATTTCTCTGGTCTGTAATCGTAGAGCGATGGGCTGTAACCCAACCGTGGGAAGCATGTCCCACAGGCCCTGGTCCTCCACCACAAACCTCTGTGTCTCTTCCCTGATTCCCCCACTAACCGTGGACAGAGGGCACTCCCTACACGGTCCTTCACTTCTGGCACCTGCTGCCAAAACAGTGAGGATCAGGGCCTCTCAGCACCCACCACCACAGCCCCCAAACCTTCTTTTCGTTTCTCATTTCACATCTATATACCTAATGTTTTGCAACTCAGACTGTATTTAGAATCAATAACCACTTAGAATTAAAATTCGAGCCGAACTATAAACCATAAAAGCCTCTGATTATTTCATTAGTAATTTGCTAATTGGCATTAGATATTTAATTACACATTCCAAATATTTGATGAATTATTTCAGCTCCGCATAGAAAACCAGTGATGGGGACTACATTCTTCAGGAAACCTAAACCCAGAGGGATAATTCCAAGGAAGCATTAGTATCTATGTGTGTCTTAAACCTGATCAGTCGTTTTGCTCATTCTTTGAAGGCACCTACCCAGGCTGTCATGAAGTCTAGCCTGGGATCCAGGGTTGTCTGTACCTCTCTCAGGCTCTCTCTATCAAGGCACTTTCTGTTCACCCTTTTCTGGCAGGGACATTATCTTTTCTGCTTTGATCTGCTTCCCACAACATAAGGTGGTCCCCCCCCCAACCCTCCCGCAACCCGCAACCCCTTCCAAATCCTCCTGATGGGCCATTGTTTGACATGGATAAGGAGGAGTCAGGAGATGTGTTACCTAGCAGCAGGTCCTGTCTGCATTGGACACCAGGTGGCCCCCACAACCTTCTTAGAATGAATTTGCATTGGATATCACTCTGTCTCAGCTCCCTCCCCTAAGGTGTGGGAGTGCTGTTTCTCTAGAAGAAAAAAAAAAAAAAGATAATTTCAGTACATGAAAAAATGCACAAATGTTCATTTCTGTTTCTTCTGGGATTCTTCTGCCGATAAGTAGGCACTGAATCTATGCAGCCCCCAAAGCGTGTCCTGCTCCTCAAGTCCTGCCTAGGACCTGCCTAGGACCCCAGGACCCCAGTCTACTGGTCCCCAGCCTGATGTACCAAAGTCTCCTTGGGACGATTCACAAGTGATGTAGAAAGATGTGTACTTAAAGCTGAGTGTTTGTTCTCAGCCTGCCCCACCCTCTGCAGACATCAGCTTGTCTCTGGCGTGTGGCTAGTCTGAGAGCTATACCGGACCTAAAAGACGCAACAGCACAGACGTTCCCTCTCTGCACTTGCCCTGTGCCAGACCAAGGGGAGAGTAAGATATATTTGGCACATTAAACCCTCAGTTATTCTCATAACAGATTGCGGCAGGAAGCCATATGTGTAATTTCCAATGACCATTGCAGAGAAGGATGCCCTGGGAGGATGAACAGATAACATGGGAGAGAAAACTACATCCCACTCACAAACCTGCAATCCAGACCAGAAGGAAGACATTGGCTCTTAAAGGGCCAGCCATGCCCCCCAGTGCAGTGCCTGTGGAGGACACGCCCGTGGTGTAACCACACTTCCTCTGGTTCTATTTCTCAGACGTGGAGAGATATATCCTCAGAAAATAAATCAAGGACCCCAGCAGCCCTTACATGACAGATGTAAACGCCCATTTCCTCACAGGCACTTATTCCAAATTAAGTGCAGTCATTTGGAATATCTGTGCAGGGAGGCACATGAAACTTGAAGACTGTGGACCCTCCATGTCTGTTGACAAACACTCCTGGAAGGAAGTTGAAGGAACAAGGAGAATCCCGAGTTCCTGAGCACTGGCCCCAGCTCTTCTCCTAACTGGACCTTGAAAGTATTGCTTAACTCCTCAGGTGGCTCAGCCAGAAAACAGGCATGGTGTGCGCCCCCCATATAGACGGGAATCTACCGGCCATGAGGTCTTGGTCACAAGCACCGAAGCCCAGGAAGGGTGAGGGGGTGGTGGAAGCAGGAGATGTTGGCTCACTGAGCCATTAGCTCTCCCATTGCTTGTCTGGCTGCTGAACTTTAAAATTTATTTGCATTTAGCCAGCCTCTGTTAATAGATATACCAATTTTTAAGAAAAGCTGCTGCAGATCCCTTTGGAAATTGGGTGGATCTAAAATAAAAACCAATAAAGGAATTTTTCAATAGAAATCTAGCTCTAATGATCAACACAGAGGAGACTTTTTACTCCTCTCTGGACCTGGGGCCACTCTGGAACAGTGATGCTTCCAGAGTGTGAAGTTTGTGCAGTCTCCAAAACCCAGGATGAGTGTTCTGGAGGAGAAGGTGCATACAGCAGCCTTAGGGCTGAGTCCAACCTCCAAACCCCAACCCCAGCTCTGATCTGGCCTCCGTCTACACCACAGCCCCAGGGCTCCCCAAGAGCATCCTCACCCTGACCCTGCCCACCTCTCTTTCTGCTCAGCATTAGCATTTCCACCACTTCCCTAATCCTTGGAAGAATCAGGTCTCCATGGGCTCAATCAAGATCAATGTTTAACAGCTGAATAAAAGAGAAAATGCCATAGTTCAGCTGGAAACAAAGAAGGGGCTATTGGGAGATCTTTATCACCTGGGTTAATCTCAAAGTCAAGGTGTGACAGGTCTGATTAACTGATTAAGCTGATTCACTTTGCCTGGCTTGCCTTCTTCCCCAGCTTCTGCCTTCAACCCTCCAAGACCTTTAGGGCCAAGAGCAGGGGCCATCTCCTACGGGATGCCTTTCCCCATCTCCAGCCAGAATGCACCCTAGGGTCTCTGGCACTTCCTTCTTGGACACTAATTACCCTTTGAGTAATGCTGGCTTGTATATGTTCCTTCCTTCCAGGTGACACAAAGCCTGAACTGGATTCCTCTGTGTTTCCCCCACAGCCTAAGGCCTGACACAGGTTAGGTGCTCAGTAACTGTTTTGGTTTTGAGTGAGTGGGAGGCTGAAATCAATTGCACACACCATGTTTGGGGGCTGGGGTGGGAGGAGCCCCTTGCATATTAAGGTGCCACTGACAGCCTGGTGAGGTTGGCCCTACACAAGATCAATGTCAAAACTTTTGCCTCTGGTCCCAGACATTGTCTGGAAGAAAGTAGTCAGAAGAAAGGCTGGGGAAAAGGCATTTCTGGAAAGAGCAAGGCAAAAAGTCACTGTCCCTTGGAGGGTGAGAGGAACCGCGGTCTAGGGGCTGGCCTTCCAATCAGATATGAAGGACAGAGGATGGTGGCTGGTGAGACTGGGAAGTGCTGGGGCAGCTACCCCAGGCCAAACACCATCCAGAGAGACTCTTTACAGGCAGTGTTCCAACTTTGTGTCCTTACCTTTAAGGTCTTTGAACTTTTGAAATGCTTTTTCGCCCTGAAGATTGGCGCCTGAGATCAGGGGCATGGGTGGTGGTAAAGAGCTTAGGATGGCAGGTTCTAGGGGGTGGGAGAGCACGTGACAGGAGGTGAGTTTCCAGAGGGAGTGTTTTCTGGATTTCAATAAAAATGGCTGGTTCCAGATCACTGTTGGGTAGTGAGCCAATAAGGGGTCACCTGCTCCATGCTCAGTTTCTGAGCACATGCAAGGCCACTGTATCTGGGGATTTTAACAGACAAGAGTGTATCATTTCCCCAGGTTGGGCGAACGCACACACACACAGGCAGACTTATTCCAAATTAAGAGCAGTCATCTTGGAATATCTGTTCACGGAGGCACATGAAGCTTGAAGACTGTGGGCCCTCCATGTCTGTTGACAAACACTCTTGGAAGGAAGTAGAAGGAACAAAGAGAATCCTGAGTATCCTGAGCAGACCCTACACACAAACCTTAAGGTTGTGAAGAAGGTGAAAAGTTTGATGCGACCTGCTCTCTTAAAAAATCCTGTGTCCCCTTCCTGCACATATGTACAGCTGAATACTGTGTGTCAGACACTGTGCTAGTGGTCAGCAAAAAGGCAGCATGTCCCTGCCTGCATGGAACTTGCAGCCTAGTGGGAGAGACCTACACCAGTCAAATAATCTCATTATCAATAAACGAGGACGTTTGCTAGGAAGGACAGAAAAGATGCTGAGTTGAGAAGAGATCATGAGCTATAATCTGATCCAGGTTTAGGGGAGAGAGAAGTTAGAATAAGCCTGACCAACAGTATTTCAATATAATAGAGGAAAATCATGTAAAAGTGACTGAGTCCACTTCTGCCTTCTAAGGATATGTGTTTATAAGGGGTACATGTGTGCGTGCTAAGTCGCTTCAGTCGTGTCCAACTCTTTGCAACACTATGGGCTGCAACCTGCCAGGCTCCTTTGTCCATGGCATTCTTCAGGCAAGAATACTGGAGTGGGTTGTCATGCCCTCCTCTAGGAGATCCTCCCGACCCAGGGATTGAACCCACACCTCCCATAGCTCCTGCATTGCAGGCATATTCTTTACTGATGAGCCACCAGGGAAGCCCCCTTACAAGGGGTACGATAGCAGAATTCGCATCAACAAAGAAATAACTGTCCCCCTTTCCTGAGGGCTAAAATTTGGAGAAGTTGCCAGTGGTGCGGCTACTGAACTTAAGAACAGGTCTGTGTGTATGTAGGTGGTAGACAGCGGGGCCTGGCACTGGGTCTGGAGTCAGAGGAAGAGGGGCTAACTTGCTTCATGTAATAAAGTGCATTTCCTGCTCCAGTAGGTCTTCCTGGCCCAGGGATTGAACCTGTGTCTCCTACATTGCAGGCGGATTCTTTACCTGCTGAGCCATTAGGGAAGGCCTAATAAAGTGCTAGGATTTATAATGAATTCATTTATCTGAATTGCTGGAGTGTTGATGAACTAGGGAGAGAGAGGGCTCCTGGTAATAAGGGAACAGGAAATCCAAGTTTGTGGAAAGGTAAGAGTCTTTGACAGAAGAGAGAAATCTATTATTTATTTTTAAATTCTCTGCTGTGAGGAAGTTCAGAGCCCCTCTCTGGACCCTACTCCCCTCAACCCTATTACTCCTGCATCATTGGGAAAGCTCTACCCAAGCTTCCTCCAGGAAGTGATACTGTAGATAGGAGGTGAAAGGGAGATTAAAGAGACATGAGAGAGCTTGGCTGACAAGTAGAAGGTGGGTAGAAGCTCCAACAGTCTAGAAGCTCCTGAATTTGGCTGGAGCCGGAAGTTGGAGTCCTCAGTCATGGGACTCCTGGGAAGGTTTCTGGACTCGCTGCAGGTCACGAGGTTGGTACTGGGGCTGCTGTTGACCTACATTCTGGACTGCATTAAAGTTGAGAACTGGGGATAGAGAGCCTTTTTATTTGTCTGTACGGGACTAACACTACTACTGTAAATGTTCTAAAATCTGAACACTAATCAGATTTCCAAGGGGAGAAACATCAGAATTCCAGGACTGTTTTAAACAAAACCTTTCATTAAATCTGAGTATGTTCAGCAACTGGTGCTAATGGCTAAAAACGATGGACAAGTGGATGTCCTGCTGAACCGCTTTCCTGAAGGGCCGGGACCATGTGTGACTAGCACGAAGAGTGCTGGCATCCCCCCGGTGGGGCTGAGACACTTGAAAGCTGCTTGTCTTAAAAGGCTCTAAAAATGGTGCCCCACAGTGTCTGCACACATGGCTCATGCTCGGCAAATCCTTTGTGCAGACAGAGCAAGGTACACTCTGTTCCATATCTGAATTTCCACTTGTTCCAAACTAATTAGGAGCGTCTTAATAAAGCAACTGTATCAGGAGTCCGGTGACCCCCTCCCCTACCCCACCCGCAATCAACTTTGGTAGATCCAGCGTGGATCAGGCTGGGGATGCACTTCCACTTAGCATCTGCAGGCTGGCTGTGGTTTCTATTGTCCCCCATGGAGTCCGGAGATAGAGCCCCCCTTTGCAAAACACTGCCCTTGAAAACTGGAAGAATACTCAGTAGGAGCAATTTACACAGGGCTTTTCGGAAGTGGCGATGTTGCCGTTACAGGCCGGATAATCTCTCCGTCCTCTGGGCTTCCTGGGGCACTCGGTCCGCAGACTCAGCCTCCACCATCATCGGTGCCGGGAGCACCCCCCACCCCTCCCAGAGTGGCAGCCAGAAATATCTCCAGATGCTGCCAGGTCTCCCCTGGGGAGCAAGTTTGCCCCATGGTTGAGAATCATTGATCCAGCAGAGGCAATTCCTGAGAATCTGCCCTCAAAGGGCTTAAAATCTGTAATGACAGGTGAACCGGACGCGTGCGCAGGGGTAGCAAGGCGGAGGACCCTGGGGGAGAAAAGCGCCTGCATCCACGATCTTTAATAACTCTCCCTCACGATTCCAATTCCAGCCAGTCCTTTCTGCTTTCCTCTTTCCTAAGGACTATATTTCTGAGGTCCCAGGTGACACATTCGACTCATTAAGGCTTCTTAATTCCCACATGAATTATTGCTGGAAGGGTCTGAAGGCCCAGTATCTCGCCTTATTACACCTGTAGTTATGAGCAGTAACTATGGCCTTTATTACAACATTCAGCACCAGCCATTAAATTCGAGGCATGAAAATGATTATTTCACCCCCAAATCCACTTACAACTGGCACACTTCCACGCATGTTCTCATACCAAACCCAGCCTCAGGAGCTTGCCCATCAGAGGTCCTCCCAAATGCCAGGACGGTCTACTGTGTCCCCTGGTTTACTGAGGCTCCTGTCAATCATTCTTCATGACTGTTCATAGAATCAATTTTTAGATTTCCTTAGGTGTAGGCATTAGCTAATATTTCAATAAATAAAGCAAAAGCTAGCGCTGTCACTCCCTCCCGTTTCACCAAAGGATCTTTCTTTTCCCTATAGAAACGCGGTAGGGCTAAAACCTTCCTTGTTTAGCTTGGGGCTAAACACACCCTACACGAAGCAGAAAAATCATCTAATTTTTTCAATGAAAGCCTGTGCCAGTCAAAGACATTCTTAGTACTCACACTTAAGAGGCATCAAAAATGTACAAATATTGGAATCCTCAGCCTCGACAGGCAAGTTACCATGTACACAATTATGAAAGGGAACCAGATTAAGAGAGAGTGTGCAGAGCGCCTTTGAAATATCGATGAAAACGTGGATGCGGCTTCATTTTAATGTTTTTGATTTCCCTGATAACGAGGAAATTGTCCTCGTTTTCATTGGTAGACGTTCTTAAAGGTTTTTAAATCTGAATATTAATGCTGTTCCCTTATGCAGTGTATAAATGACTTTTGACAATTTTGGTGGCTCTCGTTCTGAGTCCACTGCTGAAAAATGGAAAAAGCAGTGGCCAACAAGAACCCGGGGAAGGTCGGGGATGCTGCGAGGAAGGGAAGAAAGAGAGGAGAAGCATCCTGGCAACAAAATCTTCCTCTCCCACGAAAGAGTTAACAGAAAGAAATAAAATCAGATATGTGTAGCCTCCAGACGTCCATTAAAGTGCAGAATGCTGTTTTCTATCACAGATTATATGCCAGATGTTCAAACTATCTCTAATCATTGCAGATGTAATGGAGTAGAATGTTGCAGTTTGTGAGTTTACTGGCATTAATCCTATATACTGCACAAGGGAAAAGATTTTAAATATATAATTATATCTCATTAATACTCAGGTTTTATTTCCTTTCAATGGAACAGGACTTATTAAAGCAACCATTTACCGCATGTTTTCTTTCAGTATTTGGCCCTGGCATCATCCTGTGTGCATTCGACGTGTAAATATGTACTAACCTGGGTGCACAAAAACACCCAGGGAAGGTTGTGAGTCCGCTGGTACCCAAATTCACTTTTATATGCATGAGATGTTTTTATATTGTAAATTGATAAGAGGGACTTAACTGCATGCATTCTGAGTTGCTACTTGGGTTTTCTTCATGCCGGAAATATTTGTATTTCTTAATTTGAAAGGAAATTGCCTGTGCTCCAGCTTTTTATGGCTTGTTGGGAGAAGGTACACCCTGGGCTCCAGAGAGGCTCTCGTGGGTGTGGCTGAGAGCAGAAACACTGCTTGGAGCCCACATTCTCCCAGGCCCTTACAGGATGCGCTAAAGGACCACGAAAGTTGTTTTTTCATTTTTGTTTTTCCCCAGAGAATCACCAGGATTCGGATGTATCTCCAGAGTGATCTCGGCTGAAGATTAAGGAAATTCCCTTCTGAGCACCCCCAGTTTCCCCCCTCTCAAATGAAATGACACCTTTTTCAGCAACCCACTAAATTGGCTTCAGACGTGGAGTGCTAGCACTAAGCCCCTCCGGGCTGACGGCCAGCCTCCTCCTTGCTGGGCACACTCACAGTGGTGAGTGTGTCTCTCTCTACCTGCGTCCTGCTGCAGCAGTGGCTATCCTCTCTTGCCTTCTCCCTGTGAGTTCAGCATCCTCTCCGATCCAAGAGGTGGGTTTCCTCAGCCAGGACCAAGCTGACCCAAGGGGGTTGGATGCACTTACCCTGAGCTGGGCAATGCTGGGAGCTTGATTCTTCATAAGCAGAGAGGCTGAGTGTTCAGGAACCCCACTTGTCCTCTGGACTAACTCTTAATTCCCATGCAGTGATTTATTGGATTATTCTAGTAGTAGATTTCCAGACTGGCAGGGCCATTTCCACCTTGGTCTCTGAATCCCTCATGCCAAAAACGGTGCCTGATACATAATGGGCTTTTCCTACCTCTTTCTTAAATGAGAGAGTAAAAGAATAAATTAATGGAGAGTGATGGCCTTTTGGGAGAAGCTGGGTGGGGCTGACAATTTAATACGATGTCCTTAGCTATGACTTTTGGCGTGGAAAAGAGTTTGATGGATTCTGCAGTAATGAGATTGACGAGACAGATGGTCGCTGCCAGGAATTCAGCAAAGGCCAGGGTGACAGAGAGGCGACAGCTCTGTCAGATCCGGGTGCTAGGAGCCGTGGGAGCTCAATTGTGCTTTTAGTGCCTCAGGAATTGGAGGGTGGTTGGGTGGAGGACCTTCGAGGTGCAAGCCTGAGGTCGAGTGGCTGGAGGTGGTGGGCGCACCTGGAGGGCCCGGAAAGTCCCAGAGGGGTGTTGCGGGACAAAGCAGATGCAGCTGCAATAAATGGGGAGGGGGGTTGGGAGGAGGAGAGGGGAGGGGTCCACGGGTGTCTCTTAAATGATCCAGCTCATCAGACTCTTCAGCCTTCTGGCTTTGTCGTTTTGTTTTTTAAATATTTATTTCTGGATCCTGCCAACTGGATGGACAGTCTCAACTCTCTCTCTCTCTTGCTTCTCTCTCTCTCCTTCTCCATTCCTATAGAACACTAAGACCAATGGAGGGGGAAAAAAAACAACAACAACTAGGTATTTGCCTCTGGAGAGAGAGCTCCAATGGGCACACCCAGAGCATTATATGGAGACAGTGTTATATGGAGAGAAATGTCCAGGTTAGAATCATGTTAGAGAAGGAGTTGGTAGGGGTGGGATGGAGCAGCTCATCTGACTCTCTTCTGTTTTAAAGACCTGCAGATGTCAGAGCTCCAAGGCCAGGAGTGGGGCCAGGGCTAGGGCGGAGCTGGAACCAGAGTGGGAGCTCCAGGGGAGGTCAGGCAAGCTGAGCGAGGCAGGCGCATCCCATGGCTTCCTCCGGCCCCCCCACTCCCCAGGGCTAGCAGTCAGTCTTGAGGACTTGAGCTGGAGGAGAACAGCTGTCAGGTCCAGAGGGCAGGGGTCATGTTGGGGTGAGGAGAATGACAAGTGGGGGAGCTTCCTCTGGGAGCAAGACCAGGGTGATAAAGGAGACAATGAAAAGGTGGAATGGAGAGAGTCATGTCGAAACAGACAATCGAAGAACTCTACTGGTCAGGGACTGAAAAGAAAGTTTCTACAGGAAACTGAAGAATCCAGCAGTCTCGTAGAGTAGGCTCATGCCTTTCAAAGGAGGACGGCTGCTGCTGCTGCTGCTGCTGCTCAGTCGCTTCAGTCGTGTCTGACTCTGTGCGACCCCATAGATGGCAGCTCACCAGGCTCCCCCGTCCCTGGGATTCTCCAGGCAAGAACACTGGAGTGGGTTGCATTTCCTTCTCCAATGCATGAAAGTAAAAAGTGAAAGTGAAGCCACTCAGTCGTGTCCGACCCTCAGTGACCCCATGGACTGCAGCCTACGAGGCTCCTCCGTCCATGGGGTTTTCCAGGCAAGAGTACTGGAGTGGGTTGCCTGCCATTGCCTTCTCCAAAGGACAGAAGCCCTGTACAATTATTTTTCTATCACTTTATTTAACATTGGTTTTTAGAACTTTTCCATTCCAAGTCTGTCTCTAATACAAGGCTATTCACTCTAGATGGAGGGAGCTGTCTCTCACTGAATACCTGCTAAGTGCAGAAAGAAAGCCAATACTTGGATGAATTAATAGGTTATTGATGAAGATAGATATATGCCAAGACTCACACAGGAGTATACAGATAAAACTCTAAAGTTTTAAAGTTCTAAACTTTAGAGTTTAGACCCTAAAGCACTCCCCAATATGTCTCCTGCACACGAACCTCATCAGGTTTCAGCTGTAGAGTTTAAAGTGTCTAAAGTATACCGATGTTGTGCCAGGTTGCTTGAAGGGACCTGCACGTAGGTGGTAATGATTCCCAACTCTGTTCAACTAGTTGTTGGGGTGGCAAATGGGGATGGCACCTCCTCTACACAGGTGGTCCTGAGGAAGTCACCTTGCCTTGAGACATGAGTGGAGGTTAGCCTGGTTGGAGGACATCGCATGCAGCTGGGTGTCAGTTCTGCAGTGCAGCCAAGAGGTCTCCACACAGCCCTGTGCTGGACTCTGGAGAAGGGCAGGCTCTTCATGCAGGCTGAGTGAGGGATGTAGGCAGCTTTCACAGTTAGGAGTGGTTGGGACAGAGTGAAAATTACCCAGCTAGCAGCAGAACCTTCTGGGAGGCCTCATGAGAGCATGTCCAGGAAGGATTCTCCACCTTTTGGAGAGGGCCTTGCTGAGGGTGACCCTCTCCCATGTCATGGGGGACTTCTATGCCCTGCACTGTGTTCTTCCTTGGCTCACTTTTGAGAAAATTTGGGTTCTGAGGCCCACAGCTGGCTGTCAGGCCTCCACTGCCTGACAGTGGGACAGAGATTCCTTTTTTCGCCCAGCTCAGTTGAATTCTCTCCTGTTCCACACTTAAAAGGGACCAGGCGTCTACATCTGTGTCTCTCCCACTGGACTCTGAGCTCCCAAAACAGGGGAGCCTGGGAGAGTGGGCTCTGGAGCTCGGCTGGCTCTGTCCATCAGGGAGGTCCGCCCTTAACTGGTTCTGTGACCACAGGCAGGTTCTTTAACCTTTGTCGTCTGTGCAGGGTTGCTTAGAGAAGTAAATGAACGTGGACTTGTAGGGCTCACAGAAGAGCGTCTGGGTCTCTAATGTCACAGGTAGGGGCCCCCGGAAGCTGGCTCTGAGATGAGGTTCATGTGCAGGAGGCATGTTGGGGAGTGCTTTGGGAATCAACACCTGGGAAGGGAGGGGAAGGAGAGAAGATGTGGAGGGAGAGTGAAGCTGACACATAGACCCAGCGACATCCACAGCCATCCTTGCAGGGAGCTCTAGAGCGTATGGCTTTTCAGATTGTTGGACTGAGATGGTGGGGCCTTGATGCTCCTTTGTCAGCAGTCCCTGGAGATGGCATGGCCCTGGCTGAGGTGACTCTCTGCAGCTGAAGCTATTCTTGAAGGAGTTGACAGTTGGAGATGGCTGAACTCCCAGAAGCTGGGGCAACACACCCTTCCTTGAAGGGGGTCTGGGCAGGGTGTCATCTGTCCTCCAGTGTCTGCCTTAGGCTCTTCAGACTCACTTCTTGATTCCCGTTCAGGGAGAAGCTCCCATAGAATCCTGTCGGTCTTTCTTCCTGAGGGAAGCTTAAAGGAGGAAGGTTAACAAGATGATGCGAACCTGTCTGCTAGTCTCAGAGTACCAGCTGGTGCCCACCATCTATCTCCTACGAATCCTTGAATACCCTCAGCCTCAGCCAGCACCTGTGCTGGGCTGAACTGCTTGCTAGGGGCTCTTGCCCAGGATTTCACCTTTAAGTGTCTAAGAGTTCGAGTTTCTGGCCATTACGTCTTCTCAGAGTCCTTGCATTTGTCCACTTACCACCTTAATTGGGCAAAGGAATGCCTCAAGTGCCAAAGAGATCCCCTGACTACCAAAACAGATTCCCTTCTCCCTTCCTTGTGTTAGAGCAGCCTAACCTCCACCTGACAGTGAGGTCCAATCACCCTGCAAAGATGGTGACTCTCTTACCTGCTGCTCCCTTGGCACTGGTATCTGAAGTGGCCAGGGGACAATCATGGCTTGTGACTAAATGGGGGCTGTAGTTCATCATGCTAACTTCCTCCTCCAAGTTTCACTCAGGAGTAAAGACTTCCTCTGTCTTCTGGTGGGAGGGTCCCCCTTTGGCAACCAAGATCTTTGAAACTGCAGAGCTTAGAATCACATTGTTCAGGGGACGCACAAGTTCTCCAATGGGAGACTGAGGATAATGGTAAGTAAGACTGCTCCTAGTCCAGCTCGTGGGTCTCTGGACCCATGCATCTTTGCTCTTGGGTGCACGGGTTTGCATCAAAGTCCGAGTGTGTGCTGCCTTCCTTAGGGTGGCTCCTCGTTCTCACACAGTATTGTCCCTCAATTAGCACTCTCAGCGCCTTCAGCAGGCTTGCTTCTGCCTCTGCCAGGCTGGCAGCTTTCAGAGGATGCACTATGACACAACCAGAAGGCCCCATGGTCATGGACCCACCCCCGCCTCTCTTCTGTTATCAAATGGACCCCCTGGCCTAATGAGCTGTTATGTGGATTCCATCCAGATTGCAAACCCTCTGTATGCCCTCAAGCGTGCTGTGGCTGAGGCTTTGTGGACAGAAAAAGGCAAACATATACTCAAGATATGTATTTGTTCCTCTCCGAAGGAATTGCCAGAGTTTCCAGGGCAGAAGCAGGCTGATGTGGCCAGCTTCCCGCCCTCTAGCTGGTCGGTTTCCTCAGGATGTGGCCCTGTATCTGTGTCTGTGTTTGGTTCTGCTGCTGTTGGTCAGGTTGGTCGGGTGCGGCTGTGGCAGGAGCTTTGGTAAATGGAAAACTGTGCATGCCTCTGTCCCTGCCGCTGGGCCTCGGATGTTCATATTGCACCTTGCTCAGCACTGGGGTGGCTGTTGAGAGGCTGGCTGATGCCAGCTGGCCCTGCATTTTGTTTGCTTGGTTCGAGTGTACTTTGTATGGTAGAAACTCTCTGGCAAATATTAATATGATATGAAAGTCTTCATGTTCACTTCTACGTTTGTGTGAATCCATGTACTGCTACTCAAAACCTTATAACCCTGTTCTTCTAAGTGTGTTTAAATGTAGGTTTCATTATTATTCAAGGTATGGTGAGGCCAATAGATCAGATGACTGTTACTGAAAAGATAGTTTGCTACTCACAGTTCCCAAGAGAAGGGGGCTTGCCACACCATGTGGGGCTACTTGGGGGAAGTTTCACTGTCAGCCAGGAGGCAAAAGGTTGAGGGGAAAGTTGGGGTGAGAGTCTTTATCATGGTTTTCATGGAGAGCAACTTGCAAGGCAGGGTAAGCAAGTGAAGCAGGTTTAGGATTGGCTAATTTGAATAATTTTAGCAAACTCCAGTGTGTAGGCACTGCCTGTAACCTGTTTGGTATCTAGCCCTGGGGTGATTAGGGCAGGAGAATATTGGCCCCAGAGGGTAAGAGACCTATGAGAGCCAGGTAAAGAAGGAGGTGGGGATAGGCTTTGGATTGGTTGGTTTACGTATGAAAAGTATGCTCAAAGGGAAATTATTTGCTCTTTCTAGGGATTATCCAGAGAAGGCAATGGCAACCCACTTCAGTACTCTTGCCTGGAAAATCCCATGGACGGAGGAGCCTGGTGGGCTGCAGTCCATGGGGTTGCTAAGAGTTGGACACGACTGAGTGACTTGACTTTCACTTTCATGCATTGGAGAAGGAAATGGCAACCCACTCCTGTGTTCTTGCCTGAAGAATCCCAGGGACGGGGGAGCCTGGTGGGCTGCCGTCTATGGGGTTGCACAGAGTTGGACATGATTGAAGTGAGTTAGCAGCAGCAGCAGCTGCAGCAGGGATTAGCCAGCCTGAGGGTTCTCCTAGTCAGCCAGAACAAAGTTCCCATCTCATCATATAAAAGCAATATAAATTATATATATATATATATATAAGGAAGATCCCCTGGAGAAGGAAATGGCTACCCACTGCAATATTCTTGCTTGGAGAATTTCATGGGCAGAGGAGCCTTGTGAGCTACAGTCCATGGGGTTGCAGAGCTGGTCATGGCTGAGTGACTATACACACTAATACACTAATGGCCTTTATTCTGGGCCCCTGACCGTTTAGCCTGGCTATGTTCCACTGCCCATGTGTCCATATATATTCTGATCTTTGCCCATATAAAGTAGTTGACCAGGTACACTGCATAAGCTGTCCATTGAGAGAATTTCTCCTCACCACTGTCTTTCAGAGTCACTGCTGGCTCTTTTCAGAGTCACTGTCCCTACTCCTAAGTAGAACCGGGTATAGGGTAGCTGCTGTCCATTGTCATCTTTCATCCACACACTGAGCTGAACTGCCCATGAACCAAGCCTGAGCTTTTCCTTCCTCGGTCAGATGCCCGTAAGGGCTCCCTAAAGTCATAGGGTGAGCTCAGGAGAGTATAAGGGTAGTGAATGATGTGGGGGTCGGAGCTACCTAATCATACAACTTGCTTGTGTCCTCTGGCCCTGCTGTGCTAGGTTCTGGATTAGCCACTTCCATAATCCCTGGATTATTGCTGGGCTCCCCTTTCTCTTCTAAATGCCATTTGAAGCTAGTAGATTTTCATGTTACTTGGTATATAGGTAAGAACAGTATTTCCAGATGTGGAAGAAGATGCAAAGGTTCTAGAACAAGGCACTGTGTTTCTTTCCTTTTGGTGGGAGCTATAGTTTATCTTTTACAGTGTAAAGGATATTCTGTCATGTCTTTTACAGCTCAACTCCTAAGGCTATACTCTAATATAAAATTTAAAAAAATATGCAAGAACACTGAGTCCTGGAAGGAGTTTCTCTCCCCCACCTCTGGAGTACATGTGTATTACCAAAGCCTCCAAAACTCTGCTGGATATGATTAGCATGATGTCATTGACATCGGGGATCGGTGGGATGTTTTGTGAGACCTCCTGATGGTTCAGATCCCTTTGACTATATTATGACTGAATGTTAAAAGAGGAGTAGGGTACTAATGGCCTTTATTCTGGGCCCCTGACCGTTTAGCCTGGCTATGTTCCACTGCCCATGTGTCCATATATATTCTGATCTTTGCCCATATAAAGTAGTTGACCAGGTACACTGCATAAGCTGTCCATTGAGAGAATTTCTCCTCACCACTGTCTTTCAGAGTCACTGCTGGCTCTTTTCAGAGTCACTGTCCCTACTCCTAAGTAGAACCGGGTATAGGGTAGCTGCTGTCCATTGTCATCTTTCATCCACACACTGAGCTGAACTGCCCATGAACCAAGCCTGAGCTTTTCCTTCCTCGGTCAGATGCCCGTAAGGGCTCCCTAAAGTCATAGGGTGAGCTCAGGAGAGTATAAGGGTAGTGAATGATGTGGGGGTCGGAGCTACCTAATCATACAACTTGCTTGTGTCCTCTGGCCCTGCTGTGCTAGGTTCTGGATTAGCCACTTCCATAATCCCTGGATTATTGCTGGGCTCCCCTTTCTCTTCTAAATGCCATTTGAAGCTAGTAGATTTTCATGTTACTTGGTATATAGGTAAGAACAGTATTTCCAGATGTGGAAGAAGATGCAAAGGTTCTAGAACAAGGCACTGTGTTTCTTTCCTTTTGGTGGGAGCTATAGTTTATCTTTTACAGTGTAAAGGATATTCTGTCATGTCTTTTACAGCTCAACTCCTAAGGCTATACTCTAATATAAAATTTAAAAAAATATGCAAGAACACTGAGTCCTGGAAGGAGTTTCTCTCCCCCACCTCTGGAGTACATGTGTATTACCAAAGCCTCCAAAACTCTGCTGGATATGATTAGCATGATGTCATTGACATCGGGGATCGGTGGGATGTTTTGTGAGACCTCCTGATGGTTCAGATCCCTTTGACTATATTATGACTGAATGTTAAAAGAGGAGTAGGGAAACCTGTAAATGTTTGCTGCTGTTCTTCCAGAATCATTTCTGATCTGTTTTTTCTGATTGTGATGGAAAATAGTACATTCACTAAATCAAAGGCTGCAACCGTGTTCTTGAGGTCATATCGATCTACCCTAGTGAAGACACTACATCTGATAAGGGAGCTGCATTTTAGGCACCTGCTTGGTTGAGTTTGAGGAGTTCATTGTTATTTTCCAGGATTCACCTGCTTTTTGGGCAAGGGCTATCCTAGTGAGCTAAATGGAGATGTGATGGGAATCACCACCCTTTCATCTCTTAGATCTTTAAAAGGAGCTCAAATTTCTATCGCCCTGGGATACAATATTATTATTTAAATTCTATCTTGATTTAGGGGGATTATACAGGCTTCCACTTGGATGCTGGTCCCTATTAAGGCAGCTGTTACTCCACAGGAAAAGACTTCGTGTGTCAATTTCCCAGTATGTCTATACTGATGTTTCATCCAGTGAAACCACTGTGAGGAAGACTTTGGCCACAGCTCCACTGATCACATGTTCCCTCTGTATCTCCTTCTACCAGAAGACTGTGATAAATCTTTGGGTCTCTGGGTATCGATGTCAATTCAAATCCTGTGTCCAGAGGTCTTAAAAATAGTTGGTTGCTTCCCTTTTCTTAGGGCACAGTGCAACTCTCTCTGGGGAAGGACTTAGAGAACTTTTATTGGGTATACTTGCCATGGTATTGTAAGATCCCCCCTTGTGGGGACATGGATTTTAATCCATTCAGTGGAATCCAGGTCTAAAAGTTGGACAAGGAATCATGGCTTTTTGTTGGGGCAACTGCCCTCAATCTGTACCATTCCCCTTTGATTTTTTGATTTGTATATGTGTGTGTTTTTTGTTGTCATTGTTGTTGTACAAATTGAGTAGTATCCTTGTTGGTTGCTCTTCTGTTTTTCCTCTAGGAACACTGTGTTCTATTAACCATCTTGATAATGCTCTGCAGATCAGTGGTCCTCTGACCTTGCACTTACTATAATAATTATGTCCTCCCTCCCGGCTTCTGGCGATGAAGTCCACATGATGACGCTTCCCCTATGGGTTCAGTGTTTTTCCCGTTGTCTCCGTTGCCCAGTTCTGTAACAGCCTCCTCTACCACTATCTGTGGTCTGCAGAGGGGACTTATTATTGAACTTCACAAAGATCCTGTGTGCCTCCCACCAGTGCATTCTATTAGACCTTTTGTGAATGCGATACCCTCTAGACTTTCCCACGGAGCACAATCACCTGGGTTTTTAGCCTTCCAGGGTGTATCCATCCTGGCATGACTAGACCCTTTACATTCCTTCTCGTGCTCTCTGCTGTGGTAATTCTGGTATTTAGTGTGGCTCTTTGCATCTTCCACGCTCCCAGAAGACATCTTAGTAGCACATTTCTTCATCTCCTCAGTTTTTGCCAAGGTTTCACATCTTGTATTCTGAAAAAGTGCTCCCAAATTAACAAACTGCGTCTACTTCAACCTCTTGTTTTGATTCCCTTGCTCAAGCACTATCAGTGTCCAAGTCTGTATCTAACCTGGCTCTAACAGGCATATCCTGGAAAGATCTTGTAGTGTTTCTTAGGCGCAACACTTTTTCTCTTATCAGATCCAGCATGAGCCCAGCTGGCTTTTGTTGTAATTTAATCCTAGTGCAGGAGTAGGGAAAGTAGAGGTCAGTGTTGATGTGGGGGAGGACTTCACATTGCCTGCAAGCAAGGGGAGGAGTTGGCTTCCCTGGTGGCTCAGATGGTAAAGAATCTGCCTGCAGTGCAGGAGACTGGGGTTGGATCCCAGGGTACAGAAGATCCCCTGGAGAAAGGAATGGCTACCCACTCCAGTTTTCCTCCTTAGAGAATTCCATGGACAGAGGACCCTGTGGGGGTCATGAAGAGGTGGAGATGACTGAATGACTAACTCTTAACACTTAAGAGGGGTTACCTCCTGATAGGAAGAGACGGGCCACTCCTGCAGGTGCAGACAGTTCTGAGGAATCTGGAGATTTATGATTTTCCAAGGCATTCTTTTGATGTCTCCATCCTAGTGTCAGAGTCTAATTTTTCTTAATTAGGGCCTCAGTTAAGCATAGCAGACCCACCAGATTGGAAACTGGGAGTATAACCTTCTAGGGAAGCTTAGCCATTCTAAAGTGTCCATCCAAGTCCTGGTCCTCGCCCCTCTATCCACCTGCTTCAAGAGATGTGGGCCCTTTTCTATGTTTCCAAAGAGGTGCACTGGCTTCACAGTAGCTTTTAAGTGGCAATGGATTGCTCTTATCTCTTCATTATCTTTTTCCAAATGACAATCCAGTTTAGCTGGATTCTATCATTCTTTCAGTTATTTCCCTCATATTTTCCAACTACCAAATACATTGTGCCAGCAAACGTACTTCCTCAGGAAATATATCATCACCATCAGCACCTATGAAAGCTTTAACAGATGAGCCGACACCTACCAGGAGCCTGTGGTCTTTATGGCTAGTGGAGTAGAGACTGAGCGGTCCAGCTGCAAAACCCTGCCTCAGCACGTGCTTCCATTTGGGCTACTCCTGCTTGTGGTTGTCACAGGTTGGGTTTTCTCAGAAGCAGACACTGAGATGGCATTTAGTGTGCCTGATGCTTATGAAAGTGTGCATTTGGTCTAAACAGCTGCAGAAGGAAGGGAGGGGAAGCATGATGAAGCCACAGGAGAAGTCAGGCTGTAGCCAGGCAGAACGGCCACCTGTGCAGAGTTTCAGAGCTGCAAGAGCCATTAAGAGTTGAGCTAGGGGACTTCCTGGTGGTCCAGTGGTTAAGCCTTTGCCTTCCAATGCAAGCGGTGCAGGTTCAATCTATGGTCAGGGAGCTAAGATCCCACCTGCCTCGTGGCCAAAAAACAATACATGAAGCAGATGCAATATTGTAACAAATAAAGACTTGAAAAAAAAAAAGAGATGAGCTGAGATGGCCAGGTTTTCCTACCTCTGTAGTCATCAGTCACTGAATATGGGATGCTTGGTAGGGGCGTGACCTTGGATGAGGCAATTCCAGAAGAAGCTAACAGGTGAAAGCCACCTGCTGACTATACTCCCAACCTCTCGGACAAAATACTTCATTGAAAGGAGATCTGGACACATCACAGTGTCCTCCACAGTAAAGGTTTGGGTGGCTTTTACTGCTACGATTGTTTCTCTCTCCCAGACCTGAAGACAACACCAAACACAGAGCAGGCACTTGCTAATGGATATTGTTAAATGAATGGAACTAGGCAGAATGTTTCTAGAGCATGTTTATAGGAGCTGGTTCTGTGCTGAGTAATAGTTGGGGTTCACTGAACTGTGGTTGATTGAACAGTGAATTCAGGGCCTGTTAGGTCAGACAGCCCTTGGCCTGCCGCCTGGCTTGTCTCCCTGCAGCAGTATGGCCATCCATAGCAGGCTCACGGGGACACAGGCCCATATCTGGGGTGGCCAGGGCTAGAACGCTGGGATGGGAGTGATCAGGAAGGAGGTAACTGTAGCTACTGGAGCAGGCATGCCATAGCACCTACACGTGGGCCATAGAAACAGAGACATCTCTGTTCTCTATAAACAAAAGTTGACCATTCTGCAGTAGGAGCCAGTCAAGAAGCAGATCCCACAGAGATAGGACGCGAACATTTAAATAACCTATTAAATGGCTTTCATTGTCAATAATCTGATTTGCACTCAGGCAAGACAAGTTGGATGCTTTTGAATGGCCTCAGATACGTCAATATGTAACAAGAAGATAAGGAAGAGAATTAAGTTCAAGCAACCAGGCTTTTGCTTTACATCTTTCATTTTCTTGGCTAGATTGCTAAATTGTTTTATATGGAACCAGAAATTGCTGCCTAATGCTAATTTGCGAATGATACAATCAGTGCTGAGGTAAATGATATACAGAATTGATACTGGGATAAATTAGGATGTGTCCCTTTAAATAACAATATCGACAAAAGTTTGGCACAAAGGGCAAGGGTCTTCGTTAAGCAACAACGCTGTTCCTGAGAGAGGAGGCTGGATGCAGAGAGACAGGCCTCTGGAGTCAGAGGTAGGCTGGCACCCTGGTCTTCCACTTGCCAGCCCCATGACCTTGGCAAACTACTTCTTCTCTCAGCTTTTGCTTCTGTAAGATGAGTAATAAATGTCAGAGAACTGTTATGAGGATAACATGATCTATGGCCTGTGAAACACTGAGCACAGTACTTGGCACAGAACAGCTAATAAATGTGAGATGTTGTTATTTATTATGATGACTCAGCTCTTACCTGAAGGACAGGCCATTGGCCTCCAGGGAAGGTAGAGTTGGGGCAGTCCCAGTGGGGGTAAGTCACGTCTGCAAATGTTTCTAGCTCATTGCATGGAAAGCCAGCCTCCCCTGGACCCTCTGGTGTGGGTAAACCCAGGCATCAGGGTGCTCAACTTCTTGAGGGAAGATTGCAGTTACAGTCCCAGGAAATCCTATAGAAAGCTCTTTGAAGATTTGGGGAAACCTCATGCTCTTGTTGAACTTTCCTTAAT
This sequence comes from Aepyceros melampus, assembly GCA_006408695.1. NCBI lineage: Eukaryota > Metazoa > Chordata > Mammalia > Artiodactyla > Bovidae > Aepyceros > Aepyceros melampus. The sequence continues at coordinate 262,216 of SJXQ01012542.1, forward strand.
CCCACAGGCTGCTCCCTGTCTCTCGATCCCAAGCCCTATCAGTGGCCAGATCTTCTCCAAGGCTGGGTCCCCTTCTGATACAGCTCCAGGTCTTGAATCTTACACAGAATGGAAAGCCCTTTACCTGGCTTAGCAGTAGAACTCTCCCATCTCCAAAACCTACAAAGCATGTTGGATACCATATTCTGTTTTTGGAGCCACCATCATTTGGCTACCTTATTTTCTGATGAGTCTGTGAGCTCCCTAAGCATGGATGTGGTATCTTTCTTACCTGTCAGTGATTAGCATCCATTGGGCCACTGGGTTAGGTCATGAGAATAAATTAGGCTTAATGGGGTTTCACCTGGCTCCATTGATTCTTTCCATGTGGTTGGTTGGGTGCTTAAAGCCGTAAGATGGCTCTTTGGTGTGGTTCCTGTTAAATATCGATGCTTTCTGAGATGATAGAGGTTTTCAAGAAAGAGGTGTCCTTGGGAAAGTGCTTTTTAGAAGGTGTTACAATGCTCTGCAGAGAAGAGTTCAGCCCTGAATAGCATTAAAACTGCTACAGGCATCACTCCTGAGCTTAGACAAATTCTGCCGAGGAGCTGTGTTTCCTGAGAGAATTTAGATTTTTAGTTGCTATTGGTTTTAGGTTACTTATTTCAGTAGTAGGAGTCACCCTTGGCTTCTTGAGCGGAGCATTACGTGTCTTGTTATTGGTGTTTCTGTTATTTAAAACACGGAAATGTGCACACGGAACTCAGTTTTCCTTTGTATAAGAAAAAGGTAAAACCGCAGTATGTCCTGGGGATTACTTGGTGGCTTGGCCTGCAATGCAGGAGCTGCAGTAGACGTGGGTTTGATCTCTGGGGTGGGAAGATCCTCTGGAGGAGGGCATGGCAACCCACTCCAGTATTCTTGCCTGGAGAATCCATGGACAGGAGCCTGGTGGGCTGCAGTTCATAGGGTCACATAAAGTCAGACATGGCTGAAGCCACGTAGCGTGTTGCACATTCGTGAGCGTCAGCTGACCGTGATTCGCTCAGCCAGCCTGACCCAGGCCTCCATTCCCGGTTCCAGCATCTCCACCCTGATGGATCCTGGGTCCATGTCTTCGTGGCTTCGGCTTTTCATACCCTTTGAATTCTTGCTTTCTTCCGGCTTCTTAGTACTCTCGTGTTACTTCTTCCTGCAGACATCACAGAGAACATACCCGAAGATTCATAGCCTGTAGAAGTGAAAAGAAGGTCTTGGATACTCATCAAACATGGACTGAATAAGGGGGAGAAGTTCTGCAGTACTTTGTGGCCCAGTCTTTTGACCCTCTCTACTTCCTGTGCAATGTGAGAAACTGAGGCAGACCAGTTACTAGTGGTCACTGGAACCAAAGACCTTTGGATCCAGGAAATTGATTTCATCCATTCATCTTTAATTGAACTGGAGCCAAACAGTGGCTTGTAATAGTCATTTTAACGTGTTGAAATATTATTTCTAAAATAGTCATTCAACACAACCTGTCTGGAAGTTTTCTGGAGAACAGATATTTTTGGACTCCTTCTGACAGCCAGGCCAGCACAATTGTGTAGAGAATGACTAATGAGTAGTCAGTTTGTCTCTTAGCCCCCTTCCTGCTAATAAACGTTGCTGAGACTTATTGGATGCTTGCACAATTTTGTAGTGGACAAACCTTGTTGACTATGATACTGGTAAAGAGGCTCTAAGTGTGGAAAGCCATCCTATAGGAAGAAATATGGGTTTGTTATGACCGGAGCCCTCTCGACAGCCACACCAGCCAAAGGGAATTAAGGGGCAGACCCATGTAGAGATCAATGTACATAAGGTTTTCAAAGGTGCTTGGGTTTTAAAAATACTTCCTGACTCCATTTTTTTTTCTCTGTGAGTCAACTGGGGTTTTCCAAAGTGGGTCTCCTTGCCTTTGATTATTATGGGAAGAATAACATTGCCTTTAGCAGCTTCCAATTGAGTTGCAAGCCTGGCAGGGAGATGGCTTTCCCTGAAAAGGGACAAACCCTCGCCAGGGAGCTCTGGGGCTGGGCCTCTGGGGCTGTGGATACAAGGACTCAATGCTCAGATTTGCATGTGTGCCCCAGGAAGCCGGAGAAGGCAATGGCACCCCACTCCAGTACTCCTGCCTGGAAAATCCCATGGACAGAGGAGCTTGGTAGGCTGCAGTCCATGGGGTCGCTAAGAGTTGGACACGACTGAAGTGACTTAGCAGCAGCAGCAGCAGCCCCAGGAAGCCAGAGAACTGCATGCCACAGCCGGAGCTGGACACCATCCTACACCAAATCCATCCTTCTGTTTGGGGCAGAATGAGTGTTTCTGAACAAGCTCTCAAGACTGTGAGCGATAGAACTCCCCACCCTGAGGGGATGAGGAAGGTGGGACCGACTGAGCACGGCTGACTGATGTCATGTTCATCTCAGAAATGGTGAGAGAGGGGCAGGCAGGCGGTGGATGCACGCGCTGCCTCTGATCTCAAGAAAAGTGGCCTCGTTAGGAGGGGAGAAGGTCAGCGAGGCTTCCCAGGCCGAGACCCTGTGAGGTCTGATAAGAAAAAGAGCAATTTTAAAAATCAATGGAATATTTACTAGGATCTGAGTATAGTCCTCAATCTATTGCAAAGGATGCTTTCCAGGTATCTATAAAAAAAGACGCTTGCCCTTCCAAGCAGGTCTCCTGGAAACTAGAGAAAGGTGCAAGGCAGAAAAAAAGCCGTCGCCACATCAGAACCTTCTGTGATAGACGGCATCTCCCCCTGACATTTTCATTAGCAGGAAATTTATGTTCCTATTTCTGTCTGTTGTAATGACCATTCTTAGCCATAGCGTGGTGGCGGCTAATGGACAGGAATGGGAAAAAAATTCTTTAATTAATGCAAAATTGAAGCATTTTCTTTCTACACTTTGAGAAGCCAAGTAATTCACAGCAGTTCTTGGCACTAGAGTGGAGGTAAAATAATTATACACAATTTCTAGTGATTAAAAGATAGTAAAATAATTTTAGTTACATCTTAAAATTATTTATCATGTAAATGAGAAAGGGTGAAGAGTATGGGAATGATATTCGAAGGTTGAGAGTAGACCCTGCAGAACTTTCCTCCTGCCTGTCTCCGGCATCTGGGCTCCCGGTGTTGGGTCTGAACTCTGCCTCTTACTGGGGCTGACTAGGGCTTTGGCGTCACCCGGCTGTGATCATCCTTCTCTCACTTCCTCTTAGGTTCTCCTTTTGCATGATTTCACTTTCTTTTACCCCTGTCACTTTTTTTATTCAGGTCCTATGTGATTATTTAGGCTTGGTTGGAAGGGAAACTGGCCCAGTTCTGGCTTTTCTCTTTGAGGTAATACTCTTAAGAATCTAGCCTTTTAAACCTTTACAGTTGGCCTGCAAGAAAATTGTTGTTGTTGTTTCTTAATCAGAAGTCAGGCCAAGTAGGCTGCTGAAGGGAATAGGCAAAGGGCTGAGCTGAGCACCGGACAGTCTGTGAGGCTAAACCTTACTGCCTCTCAATGCCTCTGCACCAAGGTGCAGGCATTCCAGCCCTTTTCTCCCCACTGAGAACACACTCACAGGGATGCCTGAGAGAAAGCAAGGGGGAACAAGGAGATGAGCCAGGCAAACAAATCCTAGAGCTGGTATCTCGGTCTCCTGTGCTCTGGGGAAGCTGTGGAAGCTGTCATGTCCCTGGGCAGGGGAGCTCAGCCCTGCGGCGTCCTGGCCCCACAGAGAAGGGTCATGCTCCGTGGTAGCATCCAAGGATGCCCACCGGGGATTTAGTAACTTGGAGTGGGGGCACTGCAGGGGTCTCCATGTGGAGGAAAGTTCTCTCCAGCTCATCCTGTGAGGTGTGGGTGTCTCTCTTTATGCCTTGCACTTTTTAAGAAATCTTGCTGAAATCCTAGAGCAGACAGTTCTGGGGCTGAAAGATGTGCCATCAGCCCAAGCCTAGCGAATGAAATGATCTCATTTTATAGCAAATTGTAAACTTTGTTTATTGTCAGTGTTCTTCATTATAACCTGAAGAAGACTGCATATACTTACATATATTTATTTTATAAACTATCCATAAAATTGATTATTAAAAATTAGGTAGATTAATTTACAGGTGATTTCAGGTATTTTTTAGCTGTAATTTTGACAGTGTGACTTTTTTATGTTCCAACTGAAGGGCCATATTTCTAATACAAATAATCCAATTCTTATTAGAATAGAAAGTCATGACTAGGGTTCATTGATTTTTACCCCTGCCAGACACTTTGATAAACAGTTGAAATCTTATAGAATCACTAAACTACCCTTCAAGGTAAGTGACATAGTCATTTTCTGAGATGTAGAATTTGATGATTACAGAGCTAACTAACCAGGTATGCATTTTGGAGCTTGAGTGATCATATTGGAATAGGAACTGGATCACCTCCTGACTGTCAGAATGCAGACAGCTTACTTGACTTCTCTGAGTTCAGTTTTTGGTAACCATAGTTGCAAGTAGTCCCTGGAGGTCTGTGGTGTGTTCAAACTCCTCCCCTCTGACCGCTTACCCTCAGCAGGCTCCTCCTTTCCACACTGACTTCTGTTTGTACTTTGACCATATTTGTGTGGGTCTGTTTCTAGAAACCATGCTCTGATCTATGTGTCTATCCCTTTTCCAGTAATACATTGTCTTGATTACTGTTATGTTGTGTCTCAGTCAGTTGTCATGGCCAACTCTTTTGTGAGTCCAGGGACTGTAGCCCGTCAGCCTCCTCTGTCCATGGAATTTTCCAGGCAAGAATACTGGAGTGGGTTGCCATTTCCTACTCCACGGAATCTTCCTAACCCAGGGATCTAACCTGCAGCTCTTGTGTCTTCTGCATTGGCAGGCAGGTTCTTCAATACTGGGCCACGTGGGAAGCCCTGATTACTTTTATAGTAAGTTTTAAAATCAGATAATGTTGACAAACATGCATAAGTATTTATAGAAATCATCTTTGATTGCTTTTATTATCATTTACATTTTTTTCCACATAAGGTACTACAAATGTTTTATTAATGTTGGACTTATAACTAACTGACTCAGTGAGTAAATAATCTGCCTACAATGCAGAAGATGCAAGATAAGTGGGTTTGATCCCTGGGTCGGGAATATCCCCAGGAGGTGGGCATGGCAATCTACACAGGATTCTTGTCTGGAGAATCCCATGGACAGATAAGCCTGGCAGCCTCAGATGAGTCTTGAGTCCGTTGTGTCTCAAGAGTTGGACATAACTGAAGGGGCTAAGTACACATGTACATTTCATTTCTGGAGCTTTTGTAATTGATGCTGGTGGCTTGGATGGTTAAGAATCTGCCTGCAATGCAGGAGACCTGGGTTTGATCCCTGGGTCAGAAAGATCCTTTGGAGAAGGGAAAGGCAACCAACTCCAGTATTTTTGCCTGGAGAATTCCATGGACAGAGGAGCCTGGTGGGGTTGGCAAAGAGTAGGACACTACTGAGTGACTAACACTTTCACTTAAAATCTTGGTTTCCAGTGATTCATTACTAGTATCTGGAAATAGAGTTTGTATTTTTGTGTTGATCCTTTATCCTGCAACCATGCTAATGTTACTTATTGGCTCTGGAAAACTTTTCTGTAGATTTCTTGGGATTGTCTAAGTAGACAATCGTGTTTTCTATGAGAGAAGGACAATCTTATTTGTTCTTTTTCAACCTGCATGCCTTCATTTTTTTTTCTGTATATGATACTGGCTAAGACATCCGATAAGATGTTAAATAGGATTGCTGGGTGTAAACATACTTATCTTGATCCCTGTCTTGAGGGAAGCATCCAGTCTCTCATCATTAAGTATGTAGGTTTTTTTGTACATGTTCTTTATACAGTTTTATTAGGTTGAGAATTTCTGTCCTACTTGTATTTTGATGAGGGTTTCAAAAAAATACATAAATGGGTGTTAAATTCTGTCAAATCTTCATCTATATCCATTTATTTATGTATTTTCTGCTTCTTTAGATAGTTAAGGCAGTTCCCTGGTTGATTTTCAGACATATACCAGTCCGACACTCCCAGGATAAACCCCACTTGGTAATTATTGGTTATTATTATTCTTATGTACTTCTGCATTTAATTCACTGATATTATATTGCAGACTTCTGAGTCAGTGTTCACGAAGGATGTTGGTCTGTAGTTTTCCTTTCTTATGCTGTTTTGGTTTGATTTTGGTGTTAGGGCAATGATTATGTCGTTAATTGGAAAGATTTCCTGCAATTTTCAGGAATAGGTTGTGTAGAACTGATGTTTCTTCTTAAAATATTTGTTGGAACTTGTTAGTGAGGCCATCTGAGCCTGAGGTTTTCAGTTTTTGTTTTTAAAATAGCAATTCAATGTCTCTAATAATGATAAGACTATTCAGGTTATCTGTTTCTTCTTGTATAAATTTTGGTTTTGTAGTTTTCATTGAATTGGCTCATTTAGACTAGGTTGTTGGATTTAAGTGCATGAAGTTTCCCCATAAAATTCCTTTATTAACTTTTTAATATCTCTAGGGTCTGTTAGGATTTTCCATCTTGTCATTTCTACTATGAATAATGTACATCCATCTCTGTTTTTGGTTAGTCTGGTTAAAGATTTATCCTAAAAAATTTTTTGTCAGATAATCAACTTTTGTTTCATTGCATTTTTATTTTATTTTATTTCTTTTTATTATTTCCTTCCTTCTGTTTACTTTGGGTTTATTTTGCCCCTTTTCCATCTTATATAGTAATTAGGTTGTTGATTTGAGATCTTTCTTCCTTCTAATATAAACATAGAATCTTCTAAATTTTCCCTAAGCACTGATTTAAGTGCATACCACAAATTTTATATGGTGTCTTTACAGTTTCTTTCAAGTAAATGTTTTCTGAATTTCTTCCTTGATCCATATAATTTTAATAGATGTTTTACAGAAATTGTATGTTTACAGAAAAATTGAAAGGAAAATAAAAGACTTCCCAAATCTCCTGGCCACAGTTTCTCCTCTTATTAATACTTATATTGGTGTTACAGTTGTTGAACCAACTCACACATTGTTATTAACTAAAGTCCACTGTTTGTATTAAGCCTCACTCTTCGTGTTGTACAGGTTTTTCCAAGTATGTAAAGCTATGCACAACCATTACATTATACAAAAGACTCTCTGTTCCACCTATTCATATTTTCACCATCTCTCCTCCACAACCCCTGACAACTGATGAACTTTTTACTGTCTCGAAAGCTTTATCTTTTCCAAAATGCCATAGAGTTGGAATCATACAATAAGCACTCTTCTCACATTGGCTTCTTTCACTTAGAAATATGCATTTAAGATTCATCTTTGTTGTATCATGGCTTGAGAGCTCATTTTTTTGTATCACTGAATAATATTTAATTGTACGAATGTACCACTGTTTGTCCATTCACATATTGATTGACATCTTCAGTTCAGTTCAGTCGCTCAGTCATATCTGACTCTTTGCGATCCCATGAACCACAGCACATCAGGCCTCCCTGTCCATCGACAACTCCTGGAGTCCACCCAAACCCATGTCCATTGAGTCGGTGATGCCATCCAACCATCTCATCCTCTGTCATCCTCTTCTCTTCCTGCCCTCAATCTTTCCCAGCATCAGGGTCTTTTCTAGTGAGTCAGCTCTTTGCATCAGGTGGCCAAAGTATCGGAGTTTCAGCTTCAACATCAGTCCTTCCAATGAACACCCAGGACTGATCTCCTTTAGGATGGACTGGTTGGATCTCCTTGCAGTCCAAGGGACTCTCAAGAGTCTTCTCCAACACCACAGTTCAAAAGCATCAATTCTTCAATGCTCAGCTTTCTTTATAGTCCAACTCTCACATCCATACATGACCACTGGAAAAACCATAGCCTTGACTATATGGACCTTTGTTGACAAAGTAATGTCTCTGCTTTTTAATATGCTGTCTAGGTTGGTCATAACTTCCCTTCCAAGGAGTAAGCATCTTTTAATTTCATGGCTGCAATCACCATCTGTAGTGATTTTGGAGCCCAGAAAAATAAAGTCAGCCATTGTTTCCACTGTTTCCCCATCTATTTCCCATGAAGTGTTGGGACCGGATGCCATGATCTTCGTTTTCTGAATGTTGAGCTTTAAGCCAACTTTTTCACTCTCCTCTTTCACATTCATCAAGAGGCTCTTTAGTTCTTCTTCACTTTCTGCCATAAGGGTGATGTCATCTGCATATCTGAGGTTACTGATATTTCTCCTGGCAATCTTGATTCCAGCTTGTGTTTCATCCAGCCCAGCGTTTCTCATGATGTACTCTGCATATAAGTTAAATAAGCATGCTCCTTTTCCTATTTGGAACCAGTCTGTTGTTCCATGTCCAGTTCTAATGTTGCTTCGGGTTTCTCTAGAAGCAAGTCAGGTGGTCTGGTATTCCCATCTCTTTCAGAATTTTCCACAGTTTGTTTTGATCCACACAGTCAAAGGCTTTGGCATAGTCAATAAAGCAGAAATAGATGTTTTTCTGGTACTCTCTTGCTTTTATGATGATCCAGCGGATGTTGGCAATTTGATCTCTCTTTCCTGTGCCTTTTCTAAAACCAGCTTGAACATCTGAAAGTTCATGGTTCATGTATTACTGAAGCCTGGCTTGGAGAATTTTAAGCATCACTTACTGGCATGTGAGGTGAGTGCAATTGTGCGATAGGTTGAGCATTCTTTGGCATTGCCTTTCTTTGGGATTGGAATGAAAACTGACCTTTTCCAGTCCTGTGGCCACTGCTGAGTTTTCCAAATTTGCTGGCATATTGAGTGCAGCACTTTCACAACATCATCTTTCAGGATTTGAAACAGCTCAACTGGAATTCTATCACCTCCACTAATTTTGTTTATAGTGATGCTTCCTAAGGCCCACTTAACTTCACATTCCAGGATGTCTGGCTCTAGGTGAATGATCACACCATTGTCATTATCTGGGTCATGAAGATCTTTTTTGTACATCTTGGTTCCTTCCAATTTTTGTCAGTTTTGACTACAGCTGCTATAAACATTCATATGTAGGTTTTCATATGAAGTTAAGACATAAGTTTTCAACTCATTCAATAAATACATAGGAGCATGTGAATTTTTTTTATAAGTCTATGGTTAACTCTGTAAGAAACTTCCTAATTGTCTTCCAAAGTGGTTGCATCACTTTTGAATTTTCACTAGCAACAAATGAAAATTTCCCCACATCCTTATCAGCATCTGGTATTGTCAGTGTATTGAATTTTATCCATTGTAATAGGTGTGGGGGTAATATCTCATTGTTTTAATTTATAATTCACTAATAACACATGATGTTGAATATCTCCTATGTTTACCTTTCATCTGTATATTTCCTCTGGTCAAGTATTTGTTCAGATTTTTTATTTATTTTTGAATTCGATTGTTTAATTTTTTTATGCATTTTTGATAAAAGGTCTTTGTGATTGTATGTTTGCAGATATTTCTTCTCAGTCTGTGGTTTGTCTTTTTATTCTCATAACAGTGTCTTTCACAGAAAAGTTTTAAACTTTAATCAAGTCCAACTCGCCAAACTTTTCTTTCTGGGATCATGCTTTTGTTACAATTAAAGTTCATCGGAAAACCCAAGGTCACTTAGATTTTTCTCCCATGTTATCTTCTAGGAGCTTTATAGCTTTGCATTTTACATTCAGGTCTATGAGCCGTTTTTGTTAGTTTGTTGAGTTTTTTGTTTATTTTTTGAGGGACAAGAGTCTCATTTGTTTGTTTGTTTTTGATAATTTCTTGCATTTTAAATACACCTTGATGGCATCCTTTGCCTGACACTCTTTGCCATAGTCCTTAACCACCACACAACTGCAACAAACCACTTTATGGGGTTTTCCCTCTCTGTCAGTGTTATAGAGGCCCACCCATTCCCCGAGTTTCTTGTTGTCATCAACTTTGTGTTTTCTCAGTTGCTCAGTCGTGTCCAGTTCTTTGTGACCTCGTGAACTGTAGCCTGACAGGATCCTCTGCCCATGGGATTTTCCAAGCAGGAATACTGGAGTGGGTTGCCATTTTCTTCTTCAGTCATCAACATTAGTCAAGTTGATTTGGTTCTCAGCACAAAGGGCCTCCACCAACTGGATCACAGGTGGATGCAAGCACACAAAGATGGGTTTGGCGATGCGCTAGAGCTTTGGTAGCTTAGGGAATTCCACTTGCTGAGCCATCACGGATTAGGGAGGTCTTCAGCACCTCTTGCAGAGCGGTACTAACATCCATTGCACCTGTAGCAGCAATGTCTTCTTGGGCCGTGGTGATGGGTTGTAGATGGAGCTGAATCTTGAACACACCCACAGCCTCCACCTTGCTTTGGCTCATTTTGAAATAATTCTTGTGAAAGCATAAGGTCAGTGTCTAGATTAAGTTTTTCACATGTGAATGACCAGTAGTTCAAGAATAACTTATTGGAAAGATTATCTTTACTTTCTGTGACTGTCTTTCTCCTTTATGAAAGATCAGCTGACCATATTTGCATGTATCTACGTCTGTTCCATTGACTATATATGTGTGGCTCTGTATCTGTTCCACTGATTTATCCATTGTTTATTCTTTTGCCAGTACCACATTGTTTTGATTTCTGTACCTTTATAGTAAGACGTGAAGCTTGGTATGTCAGTCCCTTGACTTCATTCTCCTTCTTCAATATAGTATTGACTAAAAAGTCTTTTGCCTTTCCATATAAAATTTGAAATGAGTTGGTTGATATCCAGAAGGTGACTTGTTTCATTGGGATTTTATTTGAGCATTTGTTGAATCTCTGGATCAAGTTGGAATTAACTGTTATCTTAACAAAATTGAATCATCCTATTTATGGGCATGGTCTATCTTCCCCTTTTCAGGTTTTCTTTTATTTATTTGTTTTTCATGAGAATTTGGTAGTTTCCCTCATATAGATCTTATATATGTTTTGTTAGATTTATATTAGATATTTCATTTTTTTGTGTGCTAATGCAAAAAAGATCTCCATGACCAAGATAATCATGATGGTATGATCACTCACCTAGAGCCAGACATCCTGGAATGTGAAGTCAAGTGGGCCTTAGAAAGCATTGTTATAACAAAGCTAGTGGGGGTGATGGAATTCCTGTTGAGCTCTTTCAAATCCTAAAAGATGATGCTGTGAAAGTGCTGCAGTCAATATGCCAGCAAATTTGGAAAACTCAGCAGTGGCCACAGGACTGGAAAAGGTCAGTTTTCATTCCAATCCTTAAGAAAGGCAATGCCGAAGAATCCTTAAACTACTGCACAATTGCACTCATCTCACACGCTAGCAAAGTAATGCTCAAAATTCTCCAAGCCAGGCTTCAGCAATACATGAACCGTGAACTTCCAGATGTTTAAGCTGGTTTTGGAAAAGGCAGAGGAACCAGAGATCAAATTGCCAATATCTGCTGGATCATGGAAAAAGCAAGAGAGTTCCAGAAAAACATCTATTTCTGCTTTATTGACTATGCCAAAGCCTTGACTGTGTGGATCACAATAAACTGTGGAGAATTCTGAAAGAGTTGGGAATACCAGACCACCTGACCTGCCTCTTGAGAAACCTATATGCAGGTCAGGAAGCAACAGTTAGAACTGGACATGGCACAACAGACTGTTTCCAAATAGGAAAAGGAGTATATCAAGGCTGTATATTGTCACCCTGCTTATTCAATTTATATGCAGAGTACATCATAAGAAATGCTGGGCTGGAGGAAGCACAAGCTGGAATCAAGATTGCCGGGAGAAATATCAATAACCTCATATATGCAGATGACACCACCCCTGTGGCAGAAAGTGAAGAGGAACTAAAAAAGCCTCTTGATGAAAGTGAAAGAGGAGAGTGGAAAAGTTGGCTTAAAGCTCAACATTCAGAAAACAAAGATCATGGCATCTGGTCCCATCACTTCATGGCAAATAAATGAGGAAACAGTGGAAACAGTATTAGACTTTATTTTTGGGGGCTCCAAAATCACTGCAGATGGTGATTGCAGCCATGAAATTAAAAGACACTTACTCTTTGGAAGAAAAGTTATGGCCAACCTAGATAGCATATTGAAAAGCGGAGACATTACTTTGTCAACAAAGGTCCATCTAGTTAAGGCTATGTTTTTTTCCAGTAGTCACGTATGGATGTAAGAGTTGAATTGTGAAGAAAGCTGAGTGCCAAAGAATTGATGCTTTTGAACTGTGGTGTCGGAGAAGACTCTTGAGAGTCCCTTGGACTGCAAGGAGATCCAACCAGTCAATCCTAAAGGAGATCAGCCCTGGGATTTCTTTGGAAGGAATGATGCTAAAGCTGAAACTCCAGTACTTTGGCCACCTCATGCGAAGAGTTGACTCATTGGAAAAGACTTTGATGCTGGGAGGGATTGGGGGCAGGAGGAGAAGGGGACGACCGAGGATGAGATGGCTAGATGGCATCACGGACTCGATGGATGTGAGTTTGAGTGAACTCTGGGAGATGGTGATGGACAGGGAGGCCTGGCATGGTGCGATTCATGGTCGCAAAGAGTTGGACACAACTGAGTGACTGAACTGAACTGAACTGAATGTGAGTGGTGTTATGCTTTTAATGTCAAATCCCGCGTGTCCATTGCTGGTATTTTTGTTATTGTTCAGTTGCCAAGTAGTGTTCAACTCTTTGCAACCCCATGCACAGCAGCATACCTGGCTTCCCTGTCCTTCACTATCTACCAGAGTTTGCTCAAACTTATGTCCATTGAATCAGTGATGCCATCCAACCATCTCATACTCTGTCACTCCCTTCTCCTCTTGCCCTCAATTTTCCCCAGAATCCTGGTTGTTTCTAAAGAATTGACTCCTTACATCAGCTGGTCAAAGTATTGGAGCTTCAGCTTCAGCATCAGTCCTTCCAATGAATACTCAGGGTTGATTTCCTTTAGGATTGACTGGTTTGATCTCCTTACTGTTCATGGGTATATAGGAAAGCAAATTTCTTCCCTTATTGATTTAGCTAGGATTTTGAGAACAGTGTGGGCAATGATGAGAGGGAGCCTTGCCTTATTCCTAGTCATAGGGGGGATGTATCTAATTTCTCACCACTACTATGACATTAGCTATAGGGTTTTTGTAGATGTTCTTCATTAAATTGAGGAGAATCCTCTCTATTTCTAGTATTCTGTGAATTTTCATCATAAATAGATATTGAAGTTCGTCAAACGCTTTTTATGTGTCTATTAATATGATTATATGATTTTCTTCTTTAGTCTGTTGATATAACTGATGATGGGGACTGTGAAGAAAGCTGAGCACCAAAGAAGTGATGCTTTTGAACTGTGGTGTTGGAGAAGACTCTTGAGAGTCCCTTGGACTGCAAGGAGATCCAACCAGTCCATTCTGAAGGAGATCAGCCCTGGGATTTCTTTGGAAGGAATGATGCTAAAGCTGAAACTCCAGTACTTTGGCCACCTCATGCGAAGAGTTGACTCATTGGAAAAGACTCTGATGCTGGGAAAGATTGGGGACAGGAGGAGAAGGGGACGACAGAGGATGAGTTGGCTGGAAGCATCACGGACTCAATGGACGTGAGTTTGAGTGAACTCCGGGAGACAGTGATGGACAGAGAGGCCTGGAGTGCTGCAATTCATGGAGTCACAAAGAGTTGGTTGGACACGACTGAGCGACTGAACTGAACTGAAATGGTGGCTCAGATGATAAAAAATCTGGCTGCAATATGGGAGAACCAGGTTTGATCCCAGGATCAGGAAGATCGCCTGGAGAAGGAAATGGCAACCCACTCCCGTATTCTCGCCTGGAAAATCCCATGAACAGAGGAACCTGGTGGGCCACAGTCCATGGGGTCATAAAGAGTTAGACATGGTTGAGTGACTATACACTTTACTATGATTGATTATATTAATTGGTTATTGAATATTGAATCAGCCTTACAAACCTGGGATAAATCCCACTTGGTAATGTTATATAATTTTTTATACATTGTTGAGAATTTTTGCATCTGTATTCATGAAAGACATTAGTCTGTAGTTTATCCTTCTTGTCATGTCTTTCTCTGATTCTGTTTGAGGTAATACTGGCCTCACAGAATGAGCTAAGTATTGTTCCCTCTGCTTCTAGTTTCTGGAACAGATTTTAGAGAATCAGTATGACTTATTCCTTAAATATGTGATAGAATTCACCTGTAAAGCCATATGGAGTTGGTGCTTTCTATTTGGGAAGTTTATTAATTTCAATTTAACTATCTATTGAATATAGGCTTATTTAAATGGTTTCCCTGCTATGAGTTTTAGTAGATTACATCTTTAAGGAATTGGTCCATTTCATTTAAGATATCAAATTTGTGAGCATAGAATTTTTTTTATAATAACTCTTGATTATTATTTTAATGTCTGTGGGTCAGTATCTTTTCTCCTTAGCCTATCTAGGGTTTCTCAATTTTATTGATACTCAAAAAGAATCTGCTTTTGGTTTATTGATTTCTTGTTTTTTTCTTGATTTCTATATCACTTATTTATTTTATTAGTTTTATTATTTTTCTTCTGCTTATTATGAATTTAATTTGCCATTTCTTTCCAGTTTCCTATAGTGAAAGCTTAGATTGTTGATCTTATTTGTTTCTTCTTTTCTAATATATGCATTCAATGTTATAAAATCACTGCTTTACTCTATCTCACAAATTTTAATAGATTGCATTTTTATTTTCCTTTAGTTCAAACTATTTTAAAATTTCTCCTGAGACTTCTTTAACCCACGTATTGTTTAGAAGTGTATTTAATCGTCAAATATTTGGAGATTTTCCAGGTCTCTTTCTGTTACAGATTTCTAGTTTATTTCACTGTGGTCTGAGAGCATCCTTTGCATAACATATATTCCTTCAAATTTGTTTAAGTATGTTTCATAACTTAGAATGTGTTTCATCATGGTGAACGTTTGTGTGGGCTTGAGAAGAATGTGTATTCTACTTTATTGAATGAAGCAGTCTATAAAAGTCAATTAGATCCAGTTGATTTACGGTGCTAAATAGTCAACTATATCCCTACTGATTTTGTGCCCACGGAATCTGTCAGTTACCGGTACAGGAATGTCAAAGTTTCCAACTATAATAATGAATTTGTCTATTTTTCTTTGAAGTTCTGTTAGATTTCTGTCTCACATGTTTTGATGCTCTGTTGTTAGGCATATGGACATTAAGGATGGCTTTGTCTTCCTGGATCCCTGGGTCGGAAAGATCCCCTGGAGAAGGAAATGGCAACCCACTCCAGTATTCTTGCCTGGAGAATCCCATGGACAGAAAGGCTTGGTGGGCTACAGTCCACGGGTTGCAAACGGTCGGATACGACTTCACTTTCACTTTCACTTTGTCTTCCTGGAGAACTGACCCCTTATCATTATGTATTGTCTCTGTTTATTTCTGATAATATTCCTTACTCTAAAGTCGTATTTGTTTGAAATTAATACAGCTACTCTGAGTTTTTTGATCAGTGTTAGTATGGTACATCTTTATTTACTTCCTTACTTTTAATCTATCTGTGCCTTTATATAAAATGGGTTTCTTATAAACACTATATGTTTGTTTGGCGACCCACTCTATTGAGTCTTCGGTTGCTTTTATTCACTGTGATAGTCTCTGTCTTTTTATTGGTGTATTTAGACCATTCACATATAAAGTGATAGTTTATACAACTGGATTATGATACTTGTAACTTTAAAACAAATTCATTGTTGTTACACTTTTTCCCCTTGTCTTCCACTCTTTTGTTCTGCGTTCTCTGGTGTTCATGGACGATTTTATATAACTCTATTTTTTCCTTTTTAGCACATCAATTATAGCTTCTTTTAAAATGTTTCAAAATGGTTGCTCTAGGGTTTGCAGTATATTTTACAACTAATCCAAGGCCACTTTTAAATAACATTATAATGCTTCACTGGCAATACAAGTATCTTATGACACAGTATTCCCAATTCCTCCCTCTCATTCCTTATAATATTATTGTCTTTCATTTTCCTTATCCAAACTCTACTCATTCATTGTTGTTGTTATTGGTTTGAACAAGGTATTATCTACTAGACCAAGGAAGAATTAAAAAAAATAACATTTTACTTTATCTCTTTATCTTCATTTATTTCTTCCTTTCTTAATGTAAATCTATGTTTCTTAACTATATCATTTTTCTTCTCTCTGAGGAACATTTTTTTTTTTTTTTTTTTACATTTCTTGCAAGGCAGGCCTACTGGTGACAATTTCCCTCAATTTGTGTTTGTCAGAGAAAGTATCTCTCTGTTGCTTTTGAAAGATATTACTTTGGATATAGACTCTGAGTTGGTGGCTGTTTTCTTTCAATTCTAAATATTTAACTTCGTATTCCTCTTGCTTGCATCATTTCTGAAAAGAAGTCTGATGTAATTGTTATCTGTGTTCCTCTGTGGATAAGCTTCTTTCACGTTTTCTCTTTGTCATTGATTTTCTGTAGCTTGAATATATTCCTTGGTGTAGTTTTGACGCTTATCCTACTTGATGTTATTTGAGGCTCCTGGATCTGCAATTTGGTGTATGTCATTAATTTTGGAAAATTCTCAGCCATTATTACTTCAATATTTTTCTTCTGGTATCCGATTACATTTATGTTATTTTTTATAATTGTACCACAGTTCATTTCATATTCTTTGTTTTTCTTTTTGCATTTCACTTATGGAAGTTTCTATTAGTATATCTTCAAATTTATTGTTCTTTCCTTGGCTGTGTTTAGTCTAAGGGTGAGCCCATCAGAAGTGTTTTCCATTTGTTACCCTGTTTTTGGTTTCCTCGGATTTTCTTTTGATTTTTTTCATAATTTCTATCTCTGTGTTCACACTGCTGCTGCTGCTAAGTCACTTCTGTTGTGTCCGACTCTGTGTGACCCCATAGATGGGAGCCACCAGGCTGCCCCATGCCTGAGATTCTCTAGGCAAGAACACTGGAGTGGATTGCCATTTCCTTCTCCAATGCATGAAAGTGAAAAGTGAAAGTGAAGTCGCTCAGTCGTGTCCGATTCTTCGTGACCCCATGGACTGCAGCCCACCAGGCTCCTCTGTCCATGGGATTTTCTAGGCAAGAGTACTGGAGTGGGGTGCCATCGCCACATTATCCATCTGTTATTTCATGTTGTCCACTTTTTCCCATTGGAGTCAATGGTATATTAATCATAGTTATTTTAAATTCTCAGTCTGATAAATCCAAAATTTCTGCCAAATCTAAATCTGGTTTTGCTGCTTGTTTTGCCTCTTTAGACTTTTTTTTTTCCTTTTTTAGAATGATTATAAATTTTTGTTGAAAGCTGAGCATGATGTTTAGGCCAAAAGTAATTGAGATAGTATGGTCAGAGAACATACTTTGCATGATTTCAATTAAAAATTTTTGACCCAGTGTATGATTTATGTTGCTGATTGTTTTATGTAAACTTGCAAAGAATATGCGATCTGCTGTTATTGTGGTAAGTGTTCTATAAAAGTTAATTAGATCCAGTTGGTTGATGGCGTTCAGTTCTTCTGTTTCTTTGATGATTTTCTATTTGTTGTTTCTTTAACTGGAACAGATATGTTGAAGCATTCAACTATAATTGTGAATTAATCTATTTCTCTTTTCAGGTTCATCATTTTTGCTTCATGTATTTTGAAGCTATGTACTTAGGCACATACAAATTTAAAATTGTAACAGACCTTTCTACCATATGTATTGTCCCTTTATTATTTTAAATATTTTCTTGCTCTTATTATTTTTTGCTTTATATGATAATATAAGCATTCCAGATTTATTTGATTAGTGTTCCATGATATATTATTTCCTATTCTTTTACTTTAATTTTTCAATGACAAGACATTTACGTGTTTTTTTGTTGTTGTTGCTACCATATAGTTGGTATTTTGAAACAACTTTTCAAAATTCATTTTGACAATCTCTATCTTCTAATTGGTGTCTTTAAAACATTTATATTTAATGCAATTTATTGGTAGGTTTGGATGTATGCCGACCATTTTTTTTCCTAAGTTTTTGAAAAATTCATGCACACACTCATATATATGTATGCTTGTGCATATATTATTTTTATAGTGATAAAATGCACAACAAAGCATTTTTTAAAACATTGTCTAAGTGTACAATTTAGGGGTATTGAGTACATTCACAATGTTGTTTAACCATTACCACTAGACATTTCCATTAATTTTCATCACCCTAAAGAAATTCTTGGCAATCCACTCCCGTATTCTTGCCTAGAGAATCCCATGGACAAAGAAGCCTAGTAGGTTACAGTCCAGGGGTTGCAAAGAGTCGGACACGACTGAGCGACTTCACCTTCACCAAAGAAATTATGCACACACTAAATAATAACATCCCATTTCCCCCTATTCCTAGCCCCTAGTAACCATTATTTTATTCCTGGTTTCTATGCGTTTACCTATTATAAGTATGTCATAAAAATGAGGTCATTCAGTACTCCTGTCTGAATAGGGCTTATTTTACAAAGTAGAATATATTTAAGATTCAACATGTTGTAACATATATCAGAATTTCATTCCTTTATTTTTTGTTGCTGTTGTTGTTCAGTTGCTAAGTTGTGACCTCATGGACTGCAGCACACCAGGCTTTCCTGTCCTTCACCACCACCTGGAATTTGCTCAACTCATATTCATTGAGTTGGTGATGCCATCCAACCATCTCATCCACTGTTGTCCCCTTCTCCTCCTGCCTTCAGTCTTTCCCAGCAATAAGGACTTTTTCAGTGAGTCAGCTCTTCACATCTGGTGGCCAAAGTATTGGAGCTTCAGTTTCAGCATTAAGTCCTTCCAATGAATATTCAAGGTTGATTTCCTTTTGGATGACTGATTTGATATCCTTGCAGTCCAAGGGACTCTGAAGAGTTTTCTCCAAGACTACAGTTCAAAAGTATCAGTTCCTCAGTGCTCAGTCTTCTTTATGGTCCAGCTCTCAAAACCATACATGACTATAGAAAAGCCCTCACTTTGACTATACAGTCCTTTGTTGGCAAAGTGATGTCTCTGCTTTTTAATATACTATCTAGGTTGGTCATAGCTTTTCTTCCAAGGAGCAAACATCTTTTAATTTCATGGCTGCAGTCACCTTCTGCAGATTCCTTTTAAACATTGAGTAATAATATTCCATTATATATAAGATTGTGGAGAGTTTTCCCAGGTGGCACTAGTGGTAAAGAATCCACCTGCCATTGCAGGAGACATAAGAGGTGTGGGTTTGATCCCTGGGTTCAGTCCTTGGGTTGGGAAGATCCCCTGGAGGAGGAAATGGCAACCCACTTCAGTATCCTTGCCTGGAGAATCCCATGCACAGAGGATCCGGGTGGTGCTACAGACTGTGGGGTTGCAAAGAATCAGACATGACTGAAGAGAGCACGCGCGCACATTTTAAAATTCATCATTCTGTTGATGAACGGTTGAATTGTTTCCATATTTTGGTTATTATGAATAATGTTGCTATGAAACTTGTTTGAGTCCCCCTTCTTTTAGTTCTTTTGGATGTATACATAGAAGTGGAATTTTTGGATCATATAGTAATTCTGTGTTTAACTTTTTGAGGAAATGCCAAACTGTTTTCCACGGCAGTTACACTTTTGCATCCCAATCACAATGCAGAAGGGTTCCAATTTTTCCACATCCTTGCCATCTTATATTTCCTGTGTTGTGATGAATGCGAGGTGGATTTCATTGTGGTTTTGATTTGCTTTTAATAATAATTAATGCTATTGATCATCTTTTTGTGTGTTTATTGGCCATTTGTGTACCTTCTTTGGAAAAGTATTCAAGTCCTTCCACCCATTTTTAAATCAAGTTGTTTGTTTTTGTTGATGTTATTGTAGGAGTTCTTTATATTAATATATTCTTAACATTACTCTTATCAGATGTACGATTTATAACTATTTTCTCCAATTTTGTGGAAGAATCACTAAACAATGTTTTTTGATGCATAAAAGTGTTTAAGTTTGATGAAGTCCAAATAAACTATTTTTTTCTTTTTTTTTGCCCACATATTTGACGTCATATCTAAGAAACCATTGCCATGTGTAATGTCATTTCCCCATAACAAGTTGTATAATTTTGGCTGTTTTGATTAGGTCTTTGATTTATTTTCAGTCATTTTTATTTCAATGTTTTTTCATTTTTTGACATGTTGATATCCATTTTTTCCAGCACCATTTGTTGAAAAGACTTTCCTTTTCCCTACTGACTGATCTTTGTACCCTTGTTACAAATCATTTGACCTTATACATGGGGCTCATTTCTGGGTTCTCTATACCATTCCATTAGTCAGTATGTCTGTCTTTATGTCAGTACCATACTGCATTGATTACTGCACCTTTATACTAAATTTTGTAATCAGGAAGTGTGAGTTCTCTCTGTTTTACTTTTTCAAGATAGTTTTGGCTATTTGGAGTCCCTTGAAATTATAAGATGAGTGTTTCTACCACAAAAACATCATTAGGATTTTAAAGGGGATTACATGGACTCTCTAGATATTTTGGAGTGATAATAATTATTATAATAATTTAATGATAAAAATAAAAATAAGAAACAATAATGATAATTTAATGATATTAAATATTCTAACTCATGAACATAAAACATCTTTCTGCTCATTCGTGTCTTCTTTAGTTTCCCACAGAAATGTTTTGCTGTTTTCAGTATACAAGTCTTTGCCACTTTGGTAATTTTATTCCTAAGTTATAGTTCACCCTTGAACAACATGGGGGTTAGAGCACCAACTCTCTACACAATAAAAAGTCTGTGTATAGATTTCTGGTTGGTCCTCCATAACCACAGTTCCGTATTCATGGATGCAACCCGCCATGGATCATGTACTTCCGCTGTAGAATTTATTGGAAGAAAAATCCACACGTACAGGAACCCACACAGTTCAATCCTGTGTTACTTTAAGGTCAACCATATTTTAGTTATTTTTAATGCTATTAATGGGAAATAAATGGGGAAACAGTAGAAACAGTGTCAGACTCTATATTTTGGGCTCCAAAATCACTGCAGATGGTGACTGCAGCCATGAAATTAAAAGACGCTTACTCCTTGGAAGGAAAGTTATGACCAACCTAGATAGTATACTCAAAAGCAGAGACATTACTTTGCCGACTAAGGTCCGTCTAGTCAAGGCTATGGTTTTTCCAGTGGTCATGTATGGATGTGAGAGTTGGACTGTGAAGAAGGCTGAGCTCCAAAGAATTGATGCTTTTGAACTGTGGTGTTGGAGAAGACTCTTGAGAGTCCCTTGGACTGCAAGGAGATCCAACCAGTCCATTCTGAAGGAGATCAACCCTGGGATTTCTTTGGAAGGAATGATGCTAAAGCTGAAACTCCAGTACTTTGGCCACCTCATGCNAAGAGTTGATGCTTTTGAACTGTGGTGTTGGAGAAGACTCTTGAGAGTCCCTTGGACTGCAAGGAGATCCAACCAGTCCATTCTGAAGGAGATCAACCCTGGGATTTCTTTGGAAGGAATGATGCTAAAGCTGAAACTCCAGTACTTTGGCCACCTCATGCAAAGAGTGGACTCATTGGAAAAGATCCTGATGCTAGGAGGGATTGGGGACAGGAGGAGAAGGGGACAACAGAGGATGAATTGGCTGGATAGCATCACTGACTCGATGGATGTGAGTCTGAGTGAACTCTGGGAGTTGGTGATGGACAGGGAGGCCTGGCGTGCTGCGATTCATGGGGTCGCAAAGAGTCGGACACGACTGAGAGACTGAACTGAACTGAATGTTATTATAAATAAAACATCTCAATTTCCTTTTTGGATCATTCATAATTAGTATATAGAAATACAACTGACATGGGGATTTGATTTGTCTTTTGCAACTTTGCCAAATTCATTTATTAAGTCTAACATATTTATTTGTGGAATATTTAGTATTTTTTATGTGTCATCTGTGAACACAGAAAACTACTTCTTTTCTAATTTGAATGCCTTTTATTTATTTTCCTTGCTTAAGTGCTCTGGTTATGTTTCTAATACAATGTTGAACAGACATAGTGAAAACTGGCATCCTTTTCTTGTTTCTGATTTTAAAGAAAATTTTTTCAGCCTTTTGCCATGTTAATTGTCAGTTTTTCATGTATGGTATTTATCATACTGAATAAGTTTTCATCTATTACAAGTTTCTTAAAATTTTTTTATCATGAAAGTATGTTGAATTTTGTTCTGCATTAATCTGAGTGATTGTGTATTATTTTCTTTTATTTCTGTTTATTGTGGTGTATTGCATTGATTAACATGTATGTTGAACCATCCTTGCATTTCAGCAATAAATCTCACTTGGTCATCATGTATATTCCTTTTAACAACATGTTAAATCCAGTCTGATAGCACTTTTTTTGAGGAATTTTGTATCAGTATTCCTAAAGGAGATTAGACTGTATCTTTCTTTTCTTTAGTATCTTGTCTAGCTTTTGTTGTTGTTTTTCAGCCACTAAATTGTGTGTGACTCTTTATAACCCCATGGACTGAAGCACACCAGGCTCCCCTGTCCTTCACTGTCTACTGGACTTTGCTCAGATTCATGTCCACTGAGTCAGTGATGCTATCTAACCATCTCATCCTCTGCTGCCCCCTTCTACTTTTGCCTTCAATCTTTCCCAGCATCAGAGTCTTTTCCAATGATTCAGCCCTCCCCATTAGGTGGCCATAATATTGGAGTTTCAGCATCAGTCCTTTCAATGAGTATTCAGGGTTGATTTTACATTAGGACTGACTGGTTTGATCTTGTACTCTGAGGGACTCTCAAAAGTCTTCTCCAGCACCATAATTCGAAAGCATCAATTCTTTGGTGCTCAGCCTTCTTTTTTTTTTCTTTCTCAGCCTTCTTTATGTTCCAACTCTCAGACTGATGGAAAAATAATAGCTTTGACTGTATAGACCTTTGTTGGCAAAATGATGTTTCTGCTTTTTAACACACTGTCTAGGTTTGTCATAGCTCTTTTTCTAAGTAGCAAGTATCTTTAATTTCATGGCTACAGTCACTGTCCACAGTGATTTTGTAGCCCCAGAAAATAAAATCCGTCTGCTTTCCCTTTTTTCCCTTCTATTTGCCATGAAGTGATGGGACAGGATGCCATGATGTTGGTATTTTTTTCTAATTTATTTATTTTTAATTAGAGGATAATTGCTTTACAATATTGTGTTGTTTTCTGCCATATATCAACATGAATCAGCCGTAGTTATATATACATATGTCCCTTCCCTCTTGAATCCTCCTTTTCACCTCCCACCTCATCACACCCCTCCAGGTTGTCACAGAACACCGGGTTTGAGCTCCCTACATCATACAGAAAATTCTCACTGGCTTTCTATTTCACATATGGTAATGTATATACTTCAATGTTACTCTTTCAATTCGTCCCTCTCTCTCCTTCCCCAACTGTGTCTACAAGTCTGTTCTCTAAGTCTGTGTCTCAAGTCTGCTGCTCTGCTAATAAGTTCATCAGTACCATCTTTCTAGATTTCATATATACATGATATTTTTTTCTTTCTGACTTACTTCCCTCTGTATAGGCTCTAGAACTGACTCAAACACATTCTTCTTTATGGCTGAATAGTATTCCATATCACTCATACAACTTTTTATTCATCTGTTGATAGACATCTAGGTTGCTTCCATGTCCTAGCTATTGTAAACAGTGCTGCAATGAACATTGGGGTACATGTATCTTTTTCAATTATGGTTTCCTCAGGGTATATGACAAGTAGGGAGATTATTGGATCATATGGTAGCTTCATCCCTGGTTTTTAAAGGAATCTCCATATTGTTCTCCACAGTGTTCTCTATCAATTTACAATCCCACCAACAGTGCAAGAGGGTTCCCTTTTCTTCACACTCTCTCCAGCATTCATTTTTTGATGATGCCTATTTTATCCAGGGTGAGGTGAAACCTCATTGTAGGTTTGACTTGCATTTCTGTAATAATGAGCAACGTTGAGCATCTTTTCATGTGTTTATTAACCATCTGTATGTCTTCTTTGGAGAAA
Organism: Aepyceros melampus; assembly: GCA_006408695.1. NCBI lineage: Eukaryota > Metazoa > Chordata > Mammalia > Artiodactyla > Bovidae > Aepyceros > Aepyceros melampus. The sequence goes on from SJXQ01012542.1 coordinate 286,245, forward strand.
TGTCTGTTTAGGTTTTCTGCCCATTTTTTGATTTGGTTTTTGTTTTTCTGGTAGTGAGCTGTGTGAGCTGCTTGTATATTTTAGAGATTAATCTTTTGTCAGTTGTTTCATTACCTATAATTTTCTCCTATTCTGAGGTTGTCTTTTCACCTTGTTTATAATTTCCTTTGCTATGCATAAACTTTTAAGTTTAATTAGGCCTGTTTGCTTATTTTTGTTCTTATTTCCATTACTCTAGGAAGTGGGTCATAGAGCATCTTGCTGTGACTCATTTTAAGGAGTCTACTGTCTATGTTTCCCCCCAAGATCTTTATAGTTTCTACCTTATATTTCATTCTTTAATCCATTTTGAATTTATCTTTGTGTATAGTGTTAGGAAGTGTTCTAATTTTATTCTTTTACGTGTAGCTATTCAGTTTTTCCAGCACCACTTATTGAAGATACAGTCTTTCTTCATTGTATATTCTTGCCTCCTTTATCAATGATGAGGCGCCCATTGGTGCGTGGGTGTATCTCTGGGCTGTTTATCTTGTTCTGTTGGTCTGTAGTTCTGTTTTTGTGCCAGTACAAGACTGTCTTGATGACTAGTTGCACATAGGCTAGTATGGTTATGCTCAAAATCCTTCAAGCTAAGATTCAGTAGTGTGTGAAACGAGAACTTCTATATGTAAAAGCTGGGTTTAGAAAAGGAAACCAAAGACTAAATAAATTAGAGGAACCAGAGACTAAATTGCCAACATTCACTGGATCATAGAGAAAGCAATGGAATTCCAGGAAAACATCTGCTTCATTGACTGCACTAAAACCTTTCACTGTTTATTGGGGACCATAACAAACTGGAAAATTCTTAAAGAGATGGGAATTTCAGACCATCTTATCTGTCTCCTGAGAAACTTGTATATGGATCAAGAAACAACAGTTAGAACCAAAAGTGGAACCATGAACAGCTTCGAAATTGGGAAAGAAGTATGACAAGGCTGTATATTGTCACCCTGCTTATTTAACTTCTGCACAGTGTACACCATGGGAAATGCTGAGCTGGATGAATCACAAGCTTGAATCAAGATTGCCGGGAGAAATATCAACAACCTCAGATATGCAGATAATATCACTCTAATGGCAGAAAGTGAAGAGGAACTAAAGAGCCTTTGCATCAAAGGATAATGAAAACCTGGCTTGACACTCAACATTTAAAAAACTATGTAAATTAATTGCTGCTGAAGCCTAGCTTGAAGGATTTTGAGCATAACCTTTCTAGTATGTGAAATGAGACCTCTTTTGTATAGTTTTTCTGTATATTCTTGCCACCTCTTTGTAATCTCTTCTCCTTCTGTTAAGTTCTTACCATTTATGTCCTTTATTGTGCTCATCCTTGCGTGAAATATCCCCTTGATATCTCCAGTTTTCTTGAAGAGATCTCTAGTCTTTCCCATTCTGTTGTTTTCCTCTATTTCTTTGCACTGTTTATTTAAAAGGGTTTCTTATCTTTCCTTGCTATTCTCTGAAACTCTGCATTCATTTGAGTGTATCTTTCCATTTCTCCCTTGCCTTTCACTTCTCTTCTTTTCTCAGCTATTTGTAAAGCCTCCTCAGAAAAACACTTTGACAAGCAATAAATGCTGGAAAGGGTGTGGAGAAAAGGGAACCCTCTTACACTGTTGGTGGGAATGCAAATTAGTACAGCCACTATGGAAAACAGTGTGGAAATTCCTTAAAAAATTGCAAATAGAACTGCCTTATGATCCAGCGATCCCACTGCTGGGCATACACACCAAGGAAACCAGAATTGAAAGAGACACATGTACCCCAATGTTCATTGCGGCACTGTTTATAATAGCCAGGACGTGGAAGCAACCTAGATGTCCATCAGCAGATGAATGGATAAGAAAGCTGTGATACATATACACAATGGAGTATTACTCAGCTATTAAAAAGAATACATTTGAATCAGTTCTAATGAGGTGGATGACGCTGGAGCCGATTATACAGAGTGAAGTAAGCCAGAAAGAAAAACACCAATACAGTATACTTACACATATATATGGAATTTAGAATGATGGTAATGATAAACCTGTACGCAAGACAGCAAAAGAGACACAGATGTATAGAACGGCCTTTTGGACTCTGTGGGAGAGGGAGAGGGTGGGATGGGTTGGCAGAGTGGCAGTGTAACATGTGTGATATCATAAGTGAAACGAATCGCCAGTCTAGGTTTGATGCAGGATGCAGGATGCTTGGGACTGATGCACGGGGATAATCCAGAGAGAAGGTATGGGGCGGGAGGGGGGATGTGGGGGTCGGGATTGGGAGTTCATGTACACTCGTGGCTGATTCATGTCAATGTATAGCAAAACGAATACAGTATTGTAAAGCAAAACAAACTAAAAATAAAAATTAATTAAAAAAAAAAGAGAACCACTTTGATTTCTTGCATTTCTTTTTATTTGGGATGGCTTTGGTCACTGGATTCTGTACAACATTATTAATACAAACCTCCATTCATAGTTCTTCAGGCATTCTATCTACCGGATTTAATCCTTTGAATCTATTCATCACCTCCACTGTATAATCATAGGAATTTGATTTAGGTCATACCTGAATGGCTTAGTGGTTTTCCCTACTTTCTTCAATTTAAGCCTGAATTTTGCAATAAGGAGTTCATGATTTGAGCCACAGTCAGCTCCAGGTCTTGTTTTGATGATTGTATAGAGCTTCTCTCTCTTTGGCTTTAAAGAATAAAATCAATCTGATTTTGATACTGACCATCTAGTGATGTCCATGTGTAGACTCATGTCTTATATTGTTGGAAAAGACTATTTTCTATGACCTGTGTGTTCTCTTGACAACACTGTTAGCCTTTGCCCTGCTTCATTTTGTACTCCAAGGCCAAACTTTCCCATTACTTCAGATATCTCTTGACTTCCTACTTTTGCATTCCAGTCCACTATGATGAAAAGAACACTTTTTTTTTTCAGTGTTAATTCTAGAAGGTCTTATGGGTCTTCATAGAATGTTTCAACTTCAGTTACTTCAGCATTAATGGTTGGACATAGGTTTGGATTACTATGATGTTGAATGGTTTGCCTTGGAAATGAACCAAGATCATTCTGTCATTTTTGAGATTGAACCCAAGTACTGCATTTCAGACTTTTTGTTGGCTATGCAATGCAGGAGATGTAAGAGACCTGGGTTCAATCCATGGGTCAGGAAGATCCCTTGGAAAGGAGGTGGCACCTACTCCAGTATCCTTGCCTGGAAAATCCCATGGGCAAAGGGCAACAATCCATGGAGTCACAAGGGTTGGACATGACTAAGCGACTAAACTACCACCACTGTGAGGGTTGCTGCATTTCTTCTAAGGGATTTTTGCCCACAGTAGTAGATATAATGGTCATCTAAGTTAGATTCATCCATTCCCGTCCATTTTAATTTACTTATTTCTGAAATGTAGATGTCTATTCTCACCATCTCCTGCTTGACCACATCCAAATACCTTGATTCATGGACCTAACATTCTAGGTTCCTATGCAATATTGTTCTTTACATTATTGGACTTTAACCACCAGACATATCCACAACTGAGCATCATTTCCTTTTTGGCCCAGATATTTCATTGTTTCTGGAGCTATTAGTAATTGTCCTCTACCCCTCCCGAGTAACATATTGGACACCTTCTAACCTGAGTGTTTACCTTGAACGTGGAGGGCTCATCTTCCAGTATCATGTATTTTTGCCTTTTCATACTGTTCATGGGGTTCTCTGGACAAGAATATTGGAATGGCTTGCCATTCCCTCCTCCAATGGACCACTTTTTGTCAGAACTCTTCACTATGACCCAACCATCTTGAGTGGCTCTGTAAGGCATGGCTTATAGCTTTATTGAGGTATGTGCAAGCCCTTTTACCACAACAAGGCTGTTATCTATGAAGGGGTCTAGCTTTAGTACAGGAGTAATGCTGGCTTCATAGAATGAAATAGCAAGAGGTCCCTCTGCCACAATTTTTTTGGAAAGAGCTTGAAAAGAATGGATTTCCCCCCCCCCCCATTTTTCTCTTTCCCATTCCCTGCCTTCTTTTGGACATTTGAATACAAGTTGTTATTTCACTTTACTTTTTTCTTACATTTAAAAAATTGAAATGAAATTTATATAATGAAATTAACATTTTGCTGTAGTAATCAAAACAGAATGTTACTGGCATAAGGACAGACATAGACAAATGGAATAACATTGAGAGTCCAAAAATAAACCAATGTTTAATGGCCAATTAGTTTTCAACCATGTTGCTGAGATTATTTAGTGGAAGGAAGACTGTTCTGTTAAAGGCATGGTACTGTGACAACTGGATATCCACATAGAATGAAGTTGGGTCTGTAGCTCATCCCATATACAACAGTTAATTCAAAATTGATCGAAAACCTAAATATAAGAACTAAAACTATAAAATTCTTACAATTAAACATACAGGTAAGTAGTCATGACTTTGGATTTGGTAATGGATTCTTTGGATATGACACCAAAAGCATGAACAAAAGAAAAAAATAGATACACTGGACTCCATTAATGTTGAAAACTCTTGTGCATCAAAGTGTGTTAAAAAAATAATTATAATACTTAAAAATTGTGTTTTGATTGTCAGTCAGACGTGAACATAGAATAACACTGCTGCTGTTGCTAAGTCGTGTCCAACTCTGTGCGACCCCACAGATGGCAGCTCATGAGGCTCACCCATCCCTGGGGTTCTCCAGGCAAGAACACTGGAGTGGGTTGCCATTTCCTTCTCCAATGCATGAAACTGAAAAGTGAAAGTGAAGCCGCTCAGTTGTGTCCGACTCTTCGAGACCCCATGGACTGTAGCCTACCAGGCTCCTCCGTCCATGGGATTTTCCAGGCGAGAGTACTGGAGTGAGGTGCCACTGCCTTCTCCAATAACACTGCAGAGAGGCATATAAAAGTGAAAGAAACTTATTATGCTCACAGACCCTATGAGAGGAAGAAATGACATGTTAATCAGGGGCCATATGGGAGGAATTCCTAGGGATCAGAATCAAACAAAAAGTTGGGGAGTCAAACAAGAGTTTATGGACCTATGAGTGTCTTTATTGGGATAAATGGTGGCATATACAAGCCAAAAGCATGAGGGTATTTCACTAGTGTGGTCAAATGTTACTATATCACAGTGAGGGGAGGGGAAGAAAGAGAACTTGTGGCAGTGGCTAGACTTATCATACTGGTGCATCTGGCTTCTAGGGATGGGTGCTTATGATCAGCTTGTAGAATATTGAAACATTGAGAAAATATGAAGTTTAAAAAAATTAAAATATAGAAAGGAATTACCAAGAAAGTGAAAAATCAACTTACAGAAGGGAAAGTATTTGTAAATCATATATCTTGTTCCAACAAATATCTAGTATACAGACTATATAATGAACTCATACAACTCAACAACAAAAAGACAAATAACATAATTATTCCATTTTGATTGTGTATATTGGGTTGGTGAATACATTCACTTGGGTTTTTCCAACCTGAATGAATGTTTTGGCCAACCTAATATTTTAGTTTTACTTAGTAATTGCTGTAAGGATTTAAATTATCATAGTTTAATTATATAACTAAATGATATTCTGTTACTTGAAGTGGAATATGGAAGCTTTAACCTTTCATCATTCATTTTGTTTTCATATACATTACATTTACATACATTAGAAATGTCATCAGACAATGTTATATATACATATTCTTATTTCAACTTATGTATATCACAAAAAACTTAAGAGAAGAAAAATAACCTATTATATATATTTAGACATTTGCCATTTCTATTACTCCTTTATTTATGATGCTTCAAATTCTCCCAGTGTCATTTTCATTATTCCTGAAATGTTTGTTTGCAATGGCACCCCACTCTAGTACTCTTGCCTGGAAAATCCCATGGACGGAGGAGCCTGGTAGGCTGCAGCCCATGGAGTCGCTAAGAGTCAGACACGACTGAGTGACTTCACTTTCACTTTTCACTTTCACGCATTGGAGAAGGAAATGGCAACCCACTCCAGTGTTCTTGCTTGGAGAATCCCAGGGACAGGGGAGCCACCACGCTGCCGGTGGGCTGCCGTCTTTGGGGTCACATGGACTTGGACACGACTGAGGTGACTTAGCAGCAGCAGCAGCAGCAGCAGCAGCAGCAGTATTTCTATTAGATCAGTTTAGTCACTGCACCTCTATTCAGTTCAGTTCAGTTCAGTCACTCAGTCGTGTCTGACTCTTTGTGACCCCATGAACCGCAGCATGCCAGGCTTCCCTGTCCATCACCAACTCCAGGAGTTTACCCAAACTCATGTCCATTGAGTCAGTGACGCCATCCAACCATCTCATCCTCTGTCGTCCCCTTCTCCTTCTGCCCTCAATCTTTCCCAGCAACAGGGTCTTTTCCAGTGAGTCAGCTCTTTGCATCAGGTGGCCGAAGTATTGGAGTTTCAGCTTCAACATCAGTCCCTCCTATGACACCCAGGACTGATCTCCTTTAGGGTGGACTGGTTGGATCTCCTTGCAGTCCAAGGGACTCTCAAGAATCTTCTTCAACACCACAGTTCAAAAGCATCAATTCTTCAATGCTCAGCTTTCTTTATAGTCCAACTCTCACATCCATACATGACTACTGGAAAAATCATAGCCTTGACTAGATGGACCTTTGTTGACAAAGTAATGTCTCTGCTTTTCAACATGCTGTCTAGGTTGGTCATAACTTTCCTTCCAAGGAGTGTCTTTTAATTCCATGGCTGCAATCACCATCTGTAGTGATTTTGGAGCACGAAAAAAAATAAACCCAGACACTGTTTCCACAGTTTCTCCATGTATTTCCCATGAAATGATGGGACCAGATGCCATGATCTTCGTTTTCTGAATGTTGAGCTTTAAGCCAACTTTTTCACTCTCTTCTTTCACTTTCGTCAAGAGGCTTTTGAGTTCCTCTTCACTTTCTGCCATAATGGTTGTGTCACCTGCATATCTGAGGTTAATGATATTTCTCCTGGCAATCTTGATTCCAGCTTGTGCTTCCTCTAGCCCAGTGTTTCTCGTGCTATACTCTGCATGTAAGTTAAATAAGCAGGGTGACAGTATGCAGCCTTGACGTACTCCTTTTCCTATTTGGAACCAGTCTGTTGTTCCATGTCCATTTCTAACTGTTGCTTCCTGACCTGCATACAAGTTGCTCAAGAGGCAGGTCAGGTGGTCTGGTATTCCCATCTCTTTCAGAATTTTCCACAGTTTATTGTGATCCACACAGTCAAAGGCTTTGGCATAGTCAATGAAGCAGAAATAGATGCTTTTCTGGAACTCTCTTGCTTTTTCCATGATCCAGCGGATGTTGGCAATTTGATCTCTGGTTCATATGCCTTTTCAAAACCAGCTTGAACATCAGGGAGTTCACGGTTCACGTATTGCTGAATTCTGGCTTGGAGAATTTTGAGCATTACTTTACTAGCATGTGAGATGAGTGCAATTGTGCAGTAGTTTGAGCATTCTTTGGCATTGCCTTTCTTTGGAACTGGGATGAAAACTTGTGGAACTAATAATATGAATATTTGACCATTTTTCTACTGTCCCTCAGTCTCTTAGTTTTTCCATTGTTATTCTCTTTATTAATCACATTGGTTAATTTTTATTGCTCTACTTCCAAATTCAGTGAATCTTTCCTCTATCATCTCTAGTCTATCAAGTTAATCCAATGAATTGCATTTTTGTTTTTGTATTTTTTTGGTTGTAAAAATTTCATTTTATTCTTTTATATATCTTCTGATTCTGTGCTGAGTCTTTACAGCTTTCCATTAATTTCAAGAATGTTTCTCTTTATTTCCTGAGACATAGTTATAATAGCTGCTTTAAAATCTTTGATAATTTCAACACTATACTGACTCAGGTTTGATGTCTGCTATCTTTTCCCTTGAGTAATAGAGAAATTTTCCTGATTGTTCATATTCAAAGTAATTTTAGAATGTATCTTGGGCATTTTAAATATTATTCTAGACTCCAAACTCAGAGAAGGCAATGGCACCCCACTCCAGTACTCTTGCCTGGAAAATCCCATGGATGGAGGAGCCTGGTAGGCTGCAGGCCATGGGGTCGCTAAGAGTCGGAGATGACTGAGCAACTTCATTTTCACTTTTCACTTTCACGCATTGGAGAAGGCAATGGCAACCCACTGCAGTGTTCTTGCCTGGAGAATCCCAGGGATGGGGGAGCCTGGGGGGCTGCCATCTTTGGGGTTGCACAGAGTCGGACACAACTGAAACGACTTAGCAACAGCAGCAGCAGACTCCAAACTGTTGTTTAAATCTCTTGAAGAATGTTTATTTTTGTTTTGGATTGTGTTGTTTCAGAAGGCAACCTAGCCAGTTATCTTCAGACTGAAAGCCCATAGTGTGTGGGTTCTAGTTCCAACTTAAATTCTTTTCTAAAGCCCTTATAGGCCAAATCAGATCTGCTCTCCATATGTGTCAGCAAGGTCCAATCTGGGGCCTGGGAAGTAATCAATTTTATAGTATAGCTCTCAAAGCCTTTGGTACATGGCTTAAGATCCATGCATATGCAGCTTGGGTGCAAGGGCAGAAGTTCATATACAACTTCATAGAATCATGTTCTTCAGCTCTCTTCTTTCCACAGTGCCCCCAACACTTTTCTGCTCCTAGAGACTTTCTCCCATGGTCTTCTATCTGCTGTTCACTTTCTGCACTTGCATCCACCTCTAGGGTCAAGTGCCAAAGTGATAGGAAAAGGAGTGTGGATTCTCCTCATGGATTTGGGACCAAAGTTCCTCTGATCAGAGAAGAAGGTTTTCCCTCCTTCCTAGTTTTATTGGGCTTCCCTTGTGGCTCTGCTGGTAAAGAGTCCACCTGCAATGTGGAAGACCTGGGTTTGATCCCTGGGTTGGGAAGATCCCCTGGAGAAGGGAATGGCTACCCACTCTAGTATTCTGGCCTAGAAAATACCACGGACTGTATAACTCATGGGGTTGCAAAGAGTCAGATACGACTGAGCAACTTTATTTTTACCAGCCACTATTGTTGCTCTCAGAGAAGGCAATGGCACCCCACTCCAGTACTCTTGCCTGGAAAATCCCATGGACGGAGGAGCCTGGTAGGCTGCAGTCCATGGGGTCGCTAAGAGTCGGACACGACTGAGCGACTTCACTTTCACTTTTCCCTTTCATGCATTGAAGAAGGAAACGGCAACCCACTCCAGTGTTCTTGCCTGGAGAATCCCAGGGATGGTGGAGCCTGGTTGGCTGCCATCTATGGGGTCCCACAGAGTCGGACATGACTGAAGCGACTTAGTAGCGGCAGCAGCATTGTTGCTTTGTCACTGCAGGATTGCCCTGTGGCTGGAGCAGAAGAAACAAAAAACAAGCAAACAAAGAAAAGTAGGGAAATTTTCCCACTGGCGTTGATAGTGGGATTCTATTTTAGACTTTTCTGAGCAGAAATACAGGACTTATCTTCGACCTTTTCCTGACTACACCTGGTGCACGTTCCAAGTTTTGGACTGCCTTTGACTTCATGTTGGAAAAACCAAAGTATGTGAGGGAAATTAATGATATTTGCTGCTATTTTGGTGATACTTTGAATTTTTCTCCCTTTTAATTTACCTGGTACCTTTTTCTTTTCAATATCCCAGGATCTATCTGTCCTATCCAGGGTTTTATTTGTAGTCAATGAGAAAGACAAGTTGGAAAATGCTTACTCCATATTAACTAGAACTGGAACTGAAGAATTTTTCTTATTTCCATTTTATAGTTGAGAAAACTGATCCTCCAAAAGGTAATTTTACTTTGTGTTCTTTTGTTTCTCCCTACAGCTCAATAGCACTAAATAACAGAACTAGGGCATTGCCCTTTAGTGTGTCTTATTTTGGCAGTCTTGATCTACCTACCAACTGCACAAGACAAGAAGCGTTGGTCCAACCTGGAGATATGAGACAGAGATGACAGTGCAGAGACTGTGAGTTACTCTGGCTAATTCCTCAGTGAGTAATGGTAGCAAAATCTCTTGGAGGTCAGGAAGTTAATATCCTATCGTTTATTTGACTTTAATCCTTAGTAAATACCAGTTCTGTCTCAAAATCTCAGTTTTTTAAAAAAATTTAGCTTAATCTATCTCTAAGGAATCTCCCTGCACTGATATTTTCCCATTCTATGGCAGATGTCTTTGAGAAACTCAGTAAAGGGAGAGGCCTTAGGAAACTGGGTTATAAAAGTATTATTCTTGTGTTAAGATGAATGGAATTCAAGTTTTGTCCTATCTAATGATTAAACAAGAGCTATTAACATAGGGAAGGAGTAGGGCTATGGTAGACAACTCTTGTTTTCATGGATTCTGGCTTCACTTTTCCTTCTGGTTATATCAGACTCAACCATGCCACCCACAATTCTGTCCTTGCATTTTCAAGAGGCTGTCTCATCCTCCAGCTTGTGGGTGGACACGAAACATACCAGGAAATAGAGTATCTTATCGTCTTTGTCATAGAGATTGGTGCGGGAATGGCCACATGACCAATCCTACCGAGTCACAGCCTTTTATTCTGGAACGGTTGGGAAAATGAAGCTTTTATTTTTCTACAACATTTATTAAGTTCAAAAATTAACAGCCTAGTGTTCTCAGTCATAATCCTTGTCATAATAAGGGAAGAGCTTCTGGAAGGTGAAGCCAGTGCAGTAGGACCTGGAGCCAAGGAGATAGGGAGAGACAGAGTCTTAAAAATATTGTTTGAGACTCTAGATTTAGCAATGACAGGAGTCAACGACTTTTAGTCTTTTCATTTATGTAAATCAGTCAACTCTCTTTGTGCTTGGATCGGCATGAATTGCATGTCTTTTATCAGCCCAGACTGGTACCAGAGTCACTAAGAGGAGAAGTAATGTAGCAATGGGAAGAAGCTGAGAATGAGCCTGAAACTTTCAGGGACTGCAGAGGAGACATCGAGGTCTTTACTGCAGAGGTGATTTTGTGGGAGTAATGAGAAACGAAGTCTAAGAAGTCTAAGAATATATCTTGGGCTATTTGTTTTACCAGGCCATGCAATTTGATTTTTTCCTTCAGACAATGGAATGGGAAGATACCTGATTAGTTATCTATTTTATATATGGTAATGTGAACTTTACTCAATACTCTATAATGGCCTATATGGGAAAAGAATCTAAAAACTAGTGGATATCTGTGTGTATGTACACACACACACACACACACACACACACACACACACACATATCAGTGTTACTGCCTGACCTGCTTAGCTGAGAAGATTCTTTGGCCATTAAATGAAATGCTGTCTGTGATAGACTTTGAGAATAAGGCGAGTTCAGCCAGTCCAAGGGAATGTTCCTTGGGAGCTACTTTGGGTGCTTCTGTTCCCCTTTGCTGAGTCCTGTCATACTGGCAACTTGGTCTCCAAGTACTTCATGGACAGATAAAGCTTTCTGCTTCCAAAGAGCTCTGTGCCTGCTCTGGGTCACCTTGGAGAGGAAGATGGCTTCAATTTCAGTAAGTCTAGAATTAGGCAATAGAAAATAAGTTGGCCTGGCTGCCCTATAAGATAGTGAGCTCTCCGTGTCAAGGAGGATTCAAGCTTCTAAATAAATATCTCTCATAAGGGCTATGGAGAGTTCTATTTCCTTATTCTGGAGAAAGAATCTCAGGGATCTGCCCTATTCTGGATGCTATGGTCATATCTGGCTATTCCCTCAATCCTCAAGAAGGTGTATTTCTGTCTGTGATTTGTGCAATACCCTCCAATTAAAGAATTATAAGTGTATGGTTTTATGACAGGTTTGTTGTTGTTTTTTAAGTACTTTTTGGATTTTTAAAAGCCTAGCTCTCCCCCTCCTCCTCATCACTCCTATCCTCAGCCTTCTGGTTCACAATATCCAAACACATTGTCCTGCATAAGTAATAATGAAGAAATCTACAAGAAAAGATCTATGCCAGTTACTAATCAGTTTAATAATGGAGGATATCTCCACTGCATTATGCGGAGACAAATTAAAAGGGCAAGGAGAGCTCCCAGAAATCATCTGTTCCTGTTAGCAAAGTGAATATTAATGAAAAACAAAATTGAGCTCCTCTGTGTCTGATTTTTCATCCAAGTGCACAGGTATTGAAAAATAGCTATATAAATCCTATCCATTAGAAGTTAATTCAAACGAACTTTGGCCTCTGCTCCATTCCTGACTGTTACATCTCTTGTGGGCAGGAAAATCAGACACCTTGCAGGACCCATTATGCCAGGAGAGTTGATAATGGAGCTAATTCAGTTCTTTTTATGCACCAAATATCTAGGCTGTGGAAATGGGCTTTAAGTCAATGATACACTTGGAGGAGGGGAGAGAGAGAGGTATCAGGCAGTTTGGCTTTCTTTCTCTGGTAGTGAAGTTCACATTGCTCAGGTTGCCAAAGAGCCCAGTGATCTGAATTCTGTAGAATTCAGGTCCTTCCAGAGAAGAAAGCATACCAGGGCATGCTGCCCAGGAGAGGAGTCACATCTGGCTGCTCTGTAAGCATCTTCTGGGCCCCCCTCTGTCGTTATTCTTGCTGTAAGTGATCTAGCTTTGCAGGATGAGGAGGGTGTGAGATGCCCTGGATGCAGGCAGGCATAAATAGAGAGGTGCTGGGGGCCTCCTCACAGCTCAGAAAGACCACCTTTAAAGTCCTCCTTTGGAATTAGAAGGAAGGCTGTGGCTAGTTCCATAATTAGATTTGTTAGGATGGAGTTGAGATTTACGGGGCAGGACCCAGGGGAAATACTAGGTTCTGCTAAGGAGGAGGCAAAGGTCTTTCCCCTCTGCACAGGCCCCATCTCCAGCAAGCTTGAGGACAGTTTCGGTCTCTAGGGAGAGGAGAAGATGTTATAAGAAGGAAGAGAAAACAAGGTAATTGGGCAGATTCCCAAAGGTAAGCATGTCCAGATTCCCCATGTGTGCTGAGGGCTGACCTTTTATCCATAGGGACCTCTGCAATCCAGGTGTCCCTAAGCGTCATTGGGCTTTGGGTAGAAATGAAGGACTGCTAATGCCATAATGAAGATGCTCATCTCTCAGTGCACCCGCCAGCCCTCTAGATTTCTGCCACCTGCAGATTCTCCCACCTCCCTCCAAGCACGTCTGGCATATTTGGTAGCTGCCTGGCTTGCGCTCACACAGCCCATGCGTGCCTTGCCCTGTCCTTCTCCCATCGCACCCACGTAGGGGACGGCCATGTCCACTGGACACCTGTGATCTCCTGCCAGCTTCCATCAGATGTGACATCTGACATGGCAGGACCCAGGGAGGACCTGCTCCAGCCCCTGGGTGTGGTCAGGATCCCAGGGGATGGCTCCTGCCCTGGGACCCAGCTCCCTGATGTTCCCTGCTGCGCACGGTAACCTGAGGGGACCTCATCTGTGAATGTCACCTTGCCCAAGGGGAGTGTCTCTGGAGCTCCTGGAGTCACAGAACACCAGCATCAGGCTGTGGCATGTGCAGAAGTGACAGAGGCACCTCTCCTTAGGCTGTAGCTGGACTCCCTGGGGCTGGGCGGGGGCAGAACGAGCCTTTGGTCCCTCCTCCCTGCTCCAAGTGCCTGGGCGTGTGGGTCGGCACCCCACTGCTTCCCGCAGGCTGCTCTCTCCTCCTGGGCTAACTCACACCTTCCCTGTTGGCTTACAATATAGGACTTAGGAGTTTAACTTGCATGCAGCTTTGACTTGAGTCCCTACTTTCTCTAACTTAAGAATGCTTCTGGCTGCAAAGAACAAAGCCCAACAGTGGGGGCAGAGTCGCAGGGGGCTTATTTTTCTCAAGTAGCACTTAATCTAGGTCTAGATACTTCAACGTCTCAACAGCGTCATCGGTGCTCCTTCTACCTCGTCCTCTTTGCTTGTTGATTTTGGAGCTCATCCTTGCTGGATGGTTGCAAGGTGGTTGCTAAACCTTCAGGCATCATATCTTCATTCAAAGCAGGAAAAATGAAAGAGAGGAAGTGTCAACTGTGATTCTTCTATTTGGGAAAAAAATGGCCGTCTTCTCTCCATCAGCTAAGGTTTATGAGGGCTGCCCATGTGTTATCTGAATTTTAATAGATCAGTCTGGTTGTGGCAAGTTCAGGTCATTCAATTCAACAACCCACTGGGTGCCAGACACAGGTTTAGGCTTTTCAGGGAGGAAGGGGACTGATACAGTGGGAGGCGAGCTCATGTTCATGATAGCCTGGGAGAGACTGTGGGCTAGAATGCTGCAGACCCATACAGGCTCCTCCTGTGAAAAGCTACCAATCCCCAAAGCAGCTTTGAGGATGGTTTGGTGTTAGGGCATGAGTGGGTTTCATGCCCTGCTAATTGTGCTATTACTGGGGATCAAAACTAGGCCTGCCTTCAACCCTCCAAGTCTGCCTGGTCTGGGTGCTGCATTTTGCTCCAAATTTCTGCTAAAAGGGGCCAAGAGACTGCCTCTTTCTGTATCCAGCCACTCTTCAACCCAGGTCTTGCATTCAGGCCTGGCTTTGTGATCGGCTCGCTGGCAGTCACTACCCTCCAGATGACCAATGCAAAACAGGCGGGACCTTTGCAAACCTTTGGAAGACATGCTATTTTTCTCTGCCTGTGTAATTATGAGAAAGGAGCCAGAGAAGATGCTCTAATTAATTAGAGCAGGTATTGGAGAATGCCACTGCCTGTGGGACCAGGACCCGAATCCAAATGCCCCACTTATCCGCTTCCACCATGTGACCCCAAGGCACCCCTCTCCTTCCCTGCATTCGGATGTGTGTGTAAACTGCAGCCTGTGACCGAAGCCTTATTAGCTGGTCAAAATTTTACTTTTAAATGGACCATTAACCTACTCGGAAACCAGGAGCACACTGATAATGTAATACCGTGGGATCCTGTCGGGCCTTGAATGAAGCAGGTCAGAGACCACGTCTATTTCTCCATTATCCCATGGACATCCAAGGCACATCCTCACTCCTCCGCCAGGAAAGAGTTTTCTTAAAAAATTCTTGCTTTTTTACCCTAGTGATGCTGTTGACTTGGACTAGTCACTTCACCACCTCAGGCCTCAGGCTCCCCACCAACAAAGTGGAATGAGCTGGTTTTTATTTTTTAATTTTTTTTATTAATCTCTTCATCCATCTGAGAGGTGAGAGGATGCGGAGCTGAAGTGGAGTTAATTTGGGCTCCACTCTGTACTGGGGCACCTCTTTTGGGTACTTCTTATAGCTCCTACTCTGAGAATGAAGACAGAGACATGGGTAAAGGTCCCCAAGACTGAGATAAGAGGCCCTTTCAGCCTCTTGGGTCTTCTCAGCAGAACTCCTGCTTGGCTGGAATTCCATCCACTCTTGGCAAGGCATAACTTCCTGTCTCCAAGGGAGAGGGGCTCATAAAAAGGCATAAAAATGAGGCTTCTAAAGACAGCCTGGACGTCAACTAGATGTTGCAAAATTACATTTTGATGAGTTCAGTGTAAATGAACCAGAAACATATGGATTCAATTTCCCTTGGAATCCACATGGGTTTAAAAACTAAGGGGGCGGGGGAGAATGCATTTGGGGAAGAGCATTTTAGGTCTCACCAAACTCCCTGCATTTGTAAACAGCAGTTTGAGGTTTGTGATGATTGTATCCTGGGCTGGGTTCTTTTCCTAATAATAGAATGTGCAGGATGTCTCGCAGCAGCCTCACAAATGTGTCCAGGGAACAATACTCCAGTGCCGCTCTCCCCTGTCCCTGCTCCACGGGCCCACAAGACTCTGTGATGGCCTCCCGGGTCGAGGTTCGATCCACATGGGCCCTGTGTCCTCCTCCTTCTTCAATGACAGAGTGCTGCAGTAGCTGTCAGATTCACAAAAGCACTGCCTGTCAGGTGCCTGGTCTGTCCTGGGGATTTCGGCAATAGCTATTTCCTCACAAGATGGACAGCTTCAACCTGGCTTTAGTTTTTATTTTCATGTGGAATCTAGTTCCCTGACCAGGGATCAAACCCATGCTCCCTGCATTGGGAACTTGGAGTCTTAACCACGGGACTGCCAAGGAAGTCCTCACCCTGGCTTTAAAATAAGGAACTTGAAATTCAGAGATATTAAGTCCAAGTTTACTTAGCTAACAGGTATCTGGGCTAGAACTGGAGCCCGAGGCTTCTGAATTGAGGTCCAGGGATGTCTCTACTTTAGAGGATGCTTCCCTATTCCTAATAACAGAGAAAGCTAGGAGAAGCATCTCCTCATCTAGCATGGCTGCAAGGCAGGTCTACCAGGAGGCGAGCAGAAGGGCTAATGGAGGGATATTCACATTGTGCCAAGAGAACTTTTAGGAATCCCCAGTGGCATTTTCCTCGGCATTCCCTGGGAGAAAGAATGGAAATGCAGAAGGGAGAATGAATGGATTGATATCCCAGGCTGCTTCCCCCATCCAGGCAGTGCGTTCTTCTCTTGGTCTTCGGGTAGCATTTGGATTCTAAAAGGTTTCTGTAGCTAAAGTTTGAGAGTCATGGGTTTTGAGTATCCCTCTCTCTCCAGTACAGCTTTAGAGATGGCCCAATTGTTCAGCAGCCTGCTTTGTGGCTTCTTCTCCCCTTTTTGTGTCATGGGGTTCTGTGTCCACTCTCAGGTTGATCTCTGGAGTTGTAGATGCACCCAGACACCTGGGTACCTCTTCTTTCTCAGTCCTGCCACCAGGCACAGAAGAAAATATAAACTGGGGGCCCTGCCTGCAGGGAGCTTCAAACGCGCTTTTGATGAGAAGACAAAACTGCCTCCTAAGAGTCACCTTGGGAGGAGGACACTGTGAGAGAAGGAGCAGGAGGCTCTGGGCAGCAGATACGCAAGCCCTGTTTATCAATGACTTAATCAAGAGATGGTTCAGTAGAAGCCATTGGAGGGGGCTCCTTATTGGCCAGAACTTTGGAGGTGGTGCTTCCAAAAAACTTGAGCTGAAGCACAAACTCCTGACTCTAGAAAAGGACAGAGTCTTTTTGGCTCTCGGCTGAAGGAAGGAGCCACAAGACTCCACTGCACTGGGTCCCCCAGGAGGAAAGCTGACTGGATCCACCTAGGTACATCCTGAAAAGCCCAGCCAAGACGGAGATGGGCTGCAGAGCCATCTGAGTGTTATTAGGCTGTGCGACTTTCTTTATTGGCAAACAGTCTGTCAGCAGCTTCTCCTTGCAGAGCGGCCCAGATGTGCTTACAAAGCGTTCTGTGTCCTTCCCATCCACACCCAGCCCCCACGCACATTGCCACTTTGCCAGACTTGGTCCTGGCCCCAGGAGTCCAGCTGCAGCCAAAACAAGGCTTAGTCAAGAGCCAGAGGAGGGAGGCTGGCCCCTCTGGGGAGCCTCCATGCCAGCTACCTCCTCGCTTCATGAGTTTCTGTCTCATTCCTGCTGGAGGGGTGGGGGGGTGCCCTGGGCAAGGCAGAGGCATCCTGGCCTTATGTACTGGGGGATGTCTTGGGGTGGAGCAGACAAAACCCCACAAATGAACTTACTGTTGCATATGGTCTGTGGGCTTTTCTCCATCATTTCTCCATGCCTCTAGGGAGATTCTGATCTATTACTAGGTCTAAATCGGCTACTTGAGAGAATTTTCATGGGAGAATTTCGAAGACATACAGGCTGTCAACTTTGGCTTCAGTCCTTTGCAGGTGGGGGAGGCCCCAAAGTGGCTCATTTTATTGTCTAGAAGCCTCTTCACACTTGTCCCTCATTTTCTATTTTCTAGGCAAAAGTTTGGGAGATGCTTTCAAATTTATTCCTAAACATATCCGCTCCCCCTGGGGGCAATTTTTAGAGCAACTGGAGTCCTATTTGGATGTTTGTGGATTGTTTTCTTCCCATCCTACACATAATCTCTTTCTTTAAGTAACAGAATCCTGTATTTCCTTTGGGGGATCTATGATCCCTTGATTTCGTATCCTACAATTACATGACCTAATAATTCTCTCTTTTTTACTGAAGCAACTCATAAGAAAAGGTTGCAAAAATACACAGAACTATACAGAAAAGATCTTCACGACCCAGATAATCATGATGGTATGATCACTCACCTAGAGCCAGACATCCTGGAATGTGAAGTCAAGTGGGCCTTAGGAAGCATCACTGTGAACAAAGCTAGTGGAGGTGATGGAATCCCAGTTGAGCTATTTCAAACCCTAAAAGATGATGCTGTGAAAGTGCTGCACTCAATACGCCAGCACATTTGGAGAACTCAGCAGTGGCCACAGGACTGGAAAAGGTCAGTTTTCATTCTAATCCCAAACAAAGGCAATGACAAAGAATGCTCAAACTATCGCACAATTGTACTCATTTTACATGCTATAAAGTAATGCTCAAAATCCTCCAAGCCAGGCTTCAGCAATATGTGAACTATAAAATTCCAGATGTTCAAGCTGGTTTTAGAAAAGGCAGATGAACCAGAGATCAAATTGCCAACATCCACTGGATCATCGAAAAAGCAAGAGAGTTCCAGAAAAGCATCTATTTCTGCTTTATTGACTATGCCAAAGCCTTTGACAGCGTGGATCAAAACAAACTGTGGAAAATTCTGAAAGGGATGGGAATACCAGACCACCTGACCTGCCTCTTGAGAAATTTGTATGCAGGTCAGGAGCCAACAGTCAGAACTGGACATAGAACAACAGACTGGTTCCAAATCGGGAAAGGAGTACATCAAGGCTGCATACTGTCACCCTGCTTATTTAACTTTATGCAGAGTATATCATGAGAAACACTGGGCTGGATGAAGCACAAGCTGGAATCAAGATTGCCGGGAGAAATATCAATAACCTCAGATATGCAGGTGACATCATCCTTATGGCAGAAAGTGAAGAAGAACTAAAGAGCCTGTTGATGAAAGTGAAAGAGGAGAGTGAAAAATTTGGCTTAAAGCTCAGCATTCAGAAAACAAAGATCATGGCATCTGGTCCCATCACTTCATGGCAAGTAGATGGAGAAACGGTGGAAACAGTGTCAGACTTTATTTTTTTGGGCTCCAAAATCAGTGCAGATGGTGATTGCAGCCATGGAATTAAAAGATGCTTGCTCCTTGGAAGAAAAGCTATGACCAACCTAGACAGCATATTAAAAAGCAGAGACATTACTTTTCTGACAAAGGTCCATCTAGTCAAAGATACGGTTTTTCCAGTAGTCATGTATGGATGTGAGAGTTGGACTGTGAAGAAAGCTGAGCACTGAAGAATTGATGCTTTTGAACTGTGGTGTTGGAGAAGACTCTTGAGAGTCCCTTGGACTGCAAGGAGATCCAATCAGTCCATCCTAAAGGAGATCAGTCCTGGGTGTTCATTGGAAGGACTGATGCTGAAACTCCAATACTTTGGCTACCTGATGTGAAGAACTGACTTATTTGAAAAGACCCCGATGCTTGGAAAGATTGAAGGCGGGAGGAGAAGGGGACAACAGAGGATGAGATGGTTGGATGTCATCACTGACTCAATGGACATGAGTTTGAGTGAACTCCAGGAGTTAGTCATGGACAGGGAAGCCTAACATGCTGCAGTCCATGGGGTTGCAAGGAGTCGGATCTGACTGAGCGACTGAACTGAAGTGAACTCTCCCTTACTCTTCTATCTCTTATAGTCAAGAGCCTGAATTGACCCAAGCCTCGATTGTTCCAAACCCTCCTTGCTTAACACAGACTACACTTCCCCATCATTCCTGTGTGTTAGTAGTTCTTAAAGAAGAATGGGGAAGGGTGGGTTTGGTCTTTTTTTTATTGCCTCTCTTCTTTTCCCCAAAGTCTTTAAAGACAGGAAAATTAACCCCTGAGCCACTCAACATGTGAAAAATCTATTCCTCTTTCTGGCTATTCTAATGAGCATGAATGCAAAAGATGGGTATTTCAGTCACAAACTTAATTTCATATTGGATATTATTGGCATTAGAGATAGACTTGCCCTTGTCCTTGTTGTTAGAGGAGAAACTGAGGTCTAGAAAGGGGATGAGAGTCTCTCAGGGTCACGTGGAAGGCCCATGGTGGAAGAAGACGTCTAAAGGCAGAATAAGCTCAGGGTTTTGCCTCACCCATGGGCTGCTGCTGCTCCGGTGCCACACAGATTTCATCAAACCATGCTTTCTTTGTTCAAAAGCTACTTTACTGCAAACATGGTTCTCTTCTGTAGTGATCTGGATGGTAACTTTTCATCATTTATCCCCTTGATCTGATTTATCTACTCCAATCAGGGTAATAACCTCAGCTCACCAGTCACTGGTTGCCTTAGAAATGAAAGCAAGGCTTGCTTCTGGCCAGTGATATATAACTGAGTCCTTGCCAGGAGTGGAGTGGAGGGTAGAGGGCATTTAAATGAGGTTGTCCCAGTCTTAAATGGAGGGGCCAAATCTTTCCTTCTTCTAGACCTTATTATTACTAGTTGCATTTTGCTACTTTGAGGTCAGCCATCTTGAATCAAAAACTGTGCTGAGAAGGCAGGTGGGTGAGATGAAGGGTCCCAAGGGTCATGCTGAGTTACTAAATCACCCAACTCCAGGATTCTCATTGTTTCTGGACTTCTCATCACACATGCAACAAATATTGTTTAAGCTCACCAGAACGGGGTTCCTCTGACTTGATACTTGAATTGCTCTGACGGGTTCCTCCCAGTGGGGGTCCAGGTAAGTAACCATCTATTTGCTTTCATCCCACATCGCAGGGCAGGGCAATCACTGCAAGAATTGCTCTTTAAGCCTCTCTCATGCGACTGCCTTCCTCTCCTCAGAGTGATCAGCTAATGGACCAGGAGGAGCCTTCACTTTCATCTCATTTTACCCCAACTCTACGGCTGGGTAGAAGTCCAGAGGGAGGGGGTGACTTGGTGACTTGCTCATGGGGCACAGAAAGGGCAGAGCAAGCATGAGAATCCAGGTTCTCTGCTGCCCAGTCTGACCTTTCTCCTACTGCTTAGTTCTTTGTCTCATCCATGTATCTCCGAAGGCCTCCTTCCCACTTCCTCTTCTCCGGCCAAGATCAATGGGCGCCTTTTCTTAGAGCTCGGTGGGCTAGCTCTATTGGAGACTGCGGGAGCTCTGGGGGAAGCTGTGCTAAGGAAAGCAGGCTGGGTGCTGCGTGAATGGCCATCCGGCGGCAGGGCCTACAGATGGCTCCCCAGCACTGGGAGCTGAGAGAATTCCATGGCCCAGCTCCATGGAGCAGGCTCAGCTGGTCCTTCCCATCGCGTCCTGCTTCCCACTGACTTGGAGAGACAGCCATTTGGTGGGGGGTTTGTGTGGGTTTATTTACTCTTAATAAAAGCTCATATTTTAGATATTCCTCCCCAGGTGTTTCTGCTCATTTGGGTTTAGTACAAAACTGTGGGTCTAAGCACAGAATGTGGGGATCTAAAAATTAGGATTACAGCCCAGCCTCCCTGTAACAGAACTAGGCTCCTTTTGAAGAAACCAGCATCTAGCGTCGTGTTCAGAGCAAAGCCATGATGGGGCCATGTTTGTTATCCGCAAGCTCTAGACCCGTCTGCGGTTGTCAGTGTCTGCTCTCCCCTTGGGTCCTCCTCAGTTCAGGTCAGGAGACCCTGACTGAACAACTCATGGTCAGACCTGGTGCTTTGCCCAGGGTGATAAAAGCACAGTTTCATGTTCTAGAAGGCCCCACCATGTGAGGAGAGGGGAAAGACTTCTGGTCTAGCCATGGCATACGGTAGCTCCACCATGGCGTACAAGGCTGGGTGTTGAAGCAGGCCTCCCTTTGCCATCCAGCCCCTCTGGTCAAAGTTGGGAAGTCTTCCTCAGAAGAGCCTTCGGCCTGCCTCAGCTCCCAGGAAGACCTGCTTCCCGTGTCCACAGCTCTACTTCTCACCCACCCCCCTCCCAAACCCTACCCCACCCAGCACAGCCGATGAAGGTGTCTCCCACACCCAGATGGGAGAAGTAAAGACGATGTATGGATCACAGTTTTCTTCCCGCCACCAAATGGTGAGGACCCTGTCTCAGCATCCGTGTTGGCCTTCGTCCCATCAAAGGCCGATCCCCTTCCATGTGTCTTTGACCCACCCCTTCTCACTTTCTCAAGGTCATTGCCTCATCAGTTAATCTCCCTCTTACCTTGCATTGCTGATGTTTTCCTCCCTCTTGGAACACTCCTGCTGCTGCTGCTGCTGCTAAGGTGCTTCAGTCATGTCCGACTCTATGCGACCCCATAGATGGCAGCCCACCAGGCTCCCTCGTCCCTGGGATTCTCCAGGCAAGAACACTGGAGTGGGTTGCCATCTCCTTCTCCAATGCATGAAAGTGAAAAGTGAAAGTGAAGTCTCTCAGTCGTGTCCGACTCCTAGCGACCCCATGGACTGCAGCCCACCAGGCTCCTCCGCCCATGGGATTCTCCAGGCAGGAGGACTGGAGTGGGGAACATTCCTACCTACCTGTAACAGCCTTCACCCACCAACCTACTCTAACCCAGTTTCCATCCCCCAACAGTGTCAAAATTTATCTTGTCAGGGTCACCAGTGACCTCTAAGAAACAGCCAAATGCAATGGATGTTTTGCACTCGTTAGCTTACTAGAAGGTCCAGCAGCTTTAGATGGAGATGTCTGCTCCACCTTAACACACACATGCACACACACGCACACACACTGTCAGCTTCTGCGCCCTCACGCTTTTCTGATTTTCCTCCTGTCTCCCTGCTGCTCCTTCTTAGCCAATTGGCCCAGGCCCCGATCCCCACCCTCGCCTTCAAGTGTTGAGTCCTAAGGGTTCAGTCAACAAACAGCTTCTTTTTTCTGCCCACATTCATTCTCAGGTGATCTTACGCAGTCTTATAGTCTTACATAACATGTGTGTGTGTGTACGTGTGTGTGCATGCGTGTGCACATGCACGCTTAGTTGTATTCGACTCTTTGTGACCCTATGGACTGTAGCCCACCAGGTTCTTCTGTCCATGGGATTTTCCCAGCAGGAATACTGAGTGGGTTGCCATTTCCTCCTCCAGGGGATTTTTCTGACCTAGGGATCAAACCTGTGTCTCCTGCATTGCAGGCAGAGGATTCTTTACCACTGAACCATCAGGGAAGCTCCTAGTCTTAAGATAATAATTGCTCCCAAATGTATGTCTTCAGCCCAGACCTCACTCATGCACCCAAACTTGACTTCTCATATCCTGACTGTCCACTGCTCCATAGTTATATGAAAATGACTTATCCAAATCTGAATTCTTAAGCCAGCTCCAACGAACCCATGTGATAGGCAGAATTCTAAGATCCTGCCCACAGCTTCCTACCACGCTTGTGTAATCCCTAAGTCTGTGAATGTAGTAGACTTCATTTCCACATTTAGATTACAATAATATGGCACCAATGGAAGGGAGATTTTTCAGGTGGGACTAACTTATTAATACGAACCCTTTAAAAGCAGAGAGATTTCTCCAGTTTGGGGCAGAAGAGGCGTTCAGAGGGATTCTACATGAAGCAGGTTCTCTCTTCTAGCTTGGAGGTGGATGGGGCCACCAGCCAAAGTCCTGAAAACTGAGCTCAGCCTCTAGAGCTGAGAATGATCTCTGGCTATAAGCAGCGATCAGATTGGGACTTTGGTCCAAAAACCACAAGAAAGTGGACCAGTGTGCTTGCAAGATAACCCTGAGCCCCAGACAAGAACTCTGGCTCAGTTTCACCTTGATGAAGCCTCCATGAGATCCCTTGCTGAGAAGCCAGCTCTGTTCCTGGATGACTGACCTATAGAACCTAGGAAATGGTAACTCTGTGTTGCTTTAAGCCATAAAATCTGATACAAACTGACACCCTCTTCTTCATAGTCTTTCCAGCTCACCATCACCCAACCACTGATTGGATTAAGTAGAAATCCTCAGTCCTTCCTTTCCCTTATGTTCACAGCCAACACATCAGTGGGTCTTCTCTCTTACTTTAAAAATACGTCTTGAATCTCTCCACCTGTTCCTGCTTTGTTTCTGTCACCCTGCTCCAAGCCCCGGAACACTTCCCCCTTGATTCCAGAGGGCTTTCACTCTATTTCCATACCTATCAGTCATCTCACACAGCAGCTAGAATGCCCTTCTGAAGCATCTATTGACTCATGCCAGTCCCTGATTAAAATCCATCAGCAGCTTCCTGCTACCCATCAAAGAACATCTGAGCTTCTCACTGCATCCTATAAAATTCTCCATGGCCTGGTTCCTGCCTGTTTTTATAAACTCATTTCATATCCTCTTCCGCTCAACCTGGTGATGCTAGTTATTTCCTTCAGAGAACATACTATGATTTGCAGCTTGTTTATTCAATGTATAGATGTGGAGGTGGGGCGGGAGCCTGTCTTCTCTAAGAGACTGTGGACTCCTCGATGGCTGAGATCATTAGTGCTCGTGTTACCCGATGGCCATACGGGGACCTCCTGTGCAACGCCTCTTCCTTTGGGGCTGAAGTGGGACAAATGCCCTTGATCCCCTTTGTGAGGCATAGGAATCCCTGAGGAGCACCCAGAGGCTAAGCGCATCCCTGGGGACCTGGGAGGAGGGTGGGGATGGCTGTAGAAGCCTCCAGCTCTCACTGACCACTCCACCCACCCTCTGGGTCTCTACCTGCCCTCTGGGATTTCCCTCTGCGGGCTGTGGGCTTCAATTCCTGAGTCCCCTCTCCCTGATGCCCCAGGGAATGGTGCTCGGGGGTCTGTAGGGACCTGTTTCTCTCCTGTCAAGTCAAGACCTTAGGAAGGAAAATGTGAAGACATCCCTCTGGCCCAGAGCCAGTGTGTGACCCAGTTCAATAAGACCAACTGCTGGGCAATGCAGACCCCAGTTCCTCATGACACTGGCCGGCCTATGTCCTGCTATGCACAAATTGTTCATGGGGGAAGCTCATTCTGGTCCTGGGATGAACTCATTCCTTCAAGTGGGGCGCCAGCCTGGGCTGCTCTTCTGCTGATGAGGAAAATCACCTTCACTAGCACCAGTATAGGCCCGGCTCCCTGTCTGACTGAGGGCAGGGTCGCCAGGAGCCTTGCTGCCGCTCTCCCAGTCCATGAGCTGGTCAAGGAGGTCAAAGAGAAATCCCAAGATATTTGGAGATGGCCTTCTCATTGCCTGGCTTTGGCCTGTGGAAAAATTCTGAACTGAGCCTCAGTTTCTCCATCCCGAATGGGCTCCCTCTCTTTCCCTCTTCCTGAGACCTTAGAGGTCGATTGCAAGGATTAAATGATGGAGCAGAGGGATAGGGCCTGGCATGGTGCCTCATATCCAGCAGCAGAGCTGGGGTTCCAAATGGGGAGCCATTTTGACTGCTGCTATCAGTGAAAGATGGAGAAGGAAATGGCAACCCACTCCAGTATTCTTGCCTAGAGAATCCCGTGGACAGAGGAGCTTGGTGGGCTGCTGTCCATAGGGTTGCACAGAATCGGACACAACTGAAGCAACTTAGCATGCATGCATGCACTGGAGAAGGAAATGGCAACCCACTCCAGCTTGCCTGGAGACTCCCAGGGATGGAGGAGCCTGGAGGGCTGCCATCCATGGGTACAGAGTGTCACAGAGTCAGGCACAACTGAAGCGACTTAGCAGCAGAAACAGCATCAGTGAAAGATCTGCTAAGGCAACTTGTTCTAGATCTACTGCTAAAACCCTGTTGAAATGGCAGAAATAGTAATAAAAAATTAAAAGGCCGGGGCTCTGGAGTACATTTGTTAAAGTGTCAGGCTGTGTTTTTTTCCCCATGTAAGTTGGCTGAATCTCTGGGGGTCACACTGCTCTGGGCTGTCCCCTGGGAGCAGGAAAGCAAGTTGGAGGCCCTTTGGGACAGTAGCCTGGGCCCGGGAGGGGAGGTCCTGCCCTGCCCTGCCCCTTGCAGAGCCTGGGGAGCCGTGTGCCTGGCTGAGGGCCCCCTTGGGGGAGAAAGCAGGAAGGGAGAGAGAAGATGTGTCAGTGTTTTCCAGGCCCTTGCAGAGATCTGTGGCATTAAAGGTGCTGAGAAAGCCCATGGGAGAACTTGCCTGGCCCTGGCCAGGCTCGCTGGACCAGCACTGAACTAGAACATGGCCTCCTTGGCTCCTTCCCCTCATCACTAGGGCTTCTCTCCTGAGAACGCTGCATGCCTGCAGCCTACACACCAACTGCTCCAAGTGCTGTCCCAGGAGTCTTATTTCGGGACAGGCTTCATCCAGGGCTGAGGCAGGGTCCCTCACATCCCAGCTCACACAGGGGCAATGGCAGAACATTTGAACGGGTAACATACCTGCTTTTTGTTACATCTCTGGTGATGGGGCCCCAATGCAATTTTTTTTATATATCCAGGGTAGTCTAAGACCTGTATCTTGAGAAGCATATGAAATGGGGTGAAAGGGGCCACAGAATTATTCCTGGAGGGAAAAGCTCTATATGTATTAGAGGGAAAATATTAATTGGTCATGTGACCTTAAAGATGGGCCCCCAGGGGTCTGCTGAGAAGCAGATGGTGCTAGGCTTGCTCTAAGCGAGATAAGGGAAGCAATGTGCTGTGGTCCCCAGAGAAAATGCAGCAAATGCAACTGAATGGTTGGCAAAGGTGAGGTACTGCTCAAAATACCCCCTCACCATGATTGTAGGTCCTCAGCAAAGACGACTGAACCCATAGAATGCCTGGTGTAAGTGGAGTGGAGGAAGCTATAGATCACATCCTAACTCAGATTTGACTCAGAAGGAAACAGGGGCAGTTTGCACAGGCCAGCAGCCAGGAATATAGGCTGCTCTGAGAGCATAAGCCTCTAAGTCCACAAGCCATGGGGTATGTTTCGGACTTTCAGAGATTGTGGAAGTGGGGTGAAGATATGAGTCAAGCAGGGCTAGATCTCCAGAGGACAGGAACACCCCCAAGGGTCTCTGGGTTTGATATTGTTATATAATGAAGAACTTGGGCTGGCCTTTGTCATTGGTTCCTGAAGAGAAACTCTAAATCCTTGGAATTTCCCAAGTAATGAGTGTCTTTGTTCATCAGGAGCTCCTGAGTTTATGCTAATGAGATGACTCAGGATGGGGGTTGGTCCCCAGAAGGAGCAATCATGGTCTTTGAGCCTGCCTTACCTAGAGGGAGTGCTGGGTCCAATCAACCGGCCGATGACTCAATCAGTCATGCCTGTGGATGGAAACCCCAGTAGAAACTCTGCCCACCAAAGCTCAGTGGCTTTCCTGGTTGGTGAACACATGACGTGCTACCAGGGTGCTACCAGGGAGAAGGCGCAGAAGCTCTGTGTTGGGCACAATCCCAGACCACATCCAGTGTGTCTTCATTTGGCTGGTTCTGGTTTGTATCTTTCATAATAAAATTGTAATCATAGGTATAGTGCTTTTTTGAGTTTAACAAGTTGCTCTAAGGAATTCTCAAAGCTGAGGTCAAGGGACTTCCTGAAGCTTGTGGCCAGTTTGTCAAAGATGCAAGTGACCTGGGGACCCCTGGACCTATGGATGGGGTCTGTGCCTTTGACCCGTGGGGCTTCTGCGAACTCCAGAAACTGGGCTGTGTAGCACACCTGCTAAGTCACACCACTCTGTAAACACTCCCATGATAACCCAGCAGGAAACAGTCCTCTGTTCCTCTCGTTGGCCCTGTGGCCCGATGGAGCTCAGCCTGTTTATGGCCTGTTTGTCCTGGGCCCTTGCTGGGTGTCCTAGCCAAAGATGACAGTGAACTGGACTCTTGGCTGGGCCACCTGCTCTGAGCTGACGGTTCTTCAGAAGGGCATCTGTGAACTATAAACACAGCTCCACTTTTGCAAAGACAGCACCAGGACTTCTGTTTGGGAGGTCCTTGGGACCACAATCTGGTTCTGAGGCGTCTTCAAGCTGCTTTTGCATAGCAGGCATATGGTTTTGACTTTGACTGTATATTTGTTTGATGAGCCTTGGGGAGGGGGCTGTTGCAAGTTATGGGGTGGGGGGTGCTCAAGTCCAGGCCAACCCAAGCTTTTCTCAGCCTGACCATCGTTCTTCTGGTAAGAAGTAGAGCCCTGAAAAGGGATGAATGGAGAGGTCCAGATTCTAAGTCTCCCTCTCAGAGCAATGCAATTTCATTGTACTTCAAAATAATTAAACAAATCTGGAAACCATGTTTCCATTGCATTAGTTTACTTCACTTGGCCTCGTAATGTGAGGATCATAATTACTTAAATATTTCCCTTTACTATTTTTCAAAACATTTTTCTAAATTGTCAAAAAACATTCTGGAGACAGTTGGATAAAAAACATAGTGAACATGTGTCTGATTAATTTTTTAAGACAATCAAGATCAAATGCAAAAAATGATTGGAAACGGTTTCAGTGCGACAATAAAAGACAGACATCTCAGAGCAGGGAGCGTGGTGAGTCATAAGGAAAAAATATTCATCATTTTTACGACAGTATCTGTTGGAACCCAGATGACAGGGAACGAACTGGCCTGGTGCATAAAGGGCCAAAGGTGGAGCATGGCCTAAGGAGAGTGGTCCGTCTCGGGGGGGGCGCCTGCTGAGTGCCTTCCCCGATGCAGGGCCCATCCTGATGCCGAGCTTGTAAAACAAGAGATCACCCTGAGCCACCACTCTTTGTCCCCTGTCATTACAAACAACTTGAGGGCAATCCACTGGCATTCTGACAAGCAGATCGTCCCTCATCTGCCAGCTGACAATCAGGCCGCCGTCTCGAGGCCATCGATGGAGCTGCTGGGTGATGGAAAGTCACTTGTCAAAGGAGTGTTTATGATGTTAACTCACAAGCACTTCCCTGGCTTGAACTGAATTTGGTTTTACTTTATTCAATTTGTTTTGTTGAGTCCGCTTCTTAAACTTATTTTTTAAGTTCCAATAAACAATTGGGATCAGAAAATGTGATTTTTTTTTTTCTGTAGCATAACACGTCTGCTTTCTTTCTCTGGCACTGCTGCCTGATAGATGCCACCAGAGGCGGAGAGGCAGGAGCCCTGTCTGAGGGCTTGCACCCATCTAAGAGCCCGAGAAGATTTTAGGCAGGGTAGACTCGATAGCTCCTGTTTTGCCTAGGCATTGAGAGCACACACCAGGGCTCTGTCCTAAATGGGAAGTTCTTTGCAGGAAAAGCAGCACCCTCAGAGTCATAGCCCTATTAATTGCTCTCACAGCCTCATGGCCTTTCTTTGTTTTATCTTAAATTTATTTTTTTGTATTTTTTAATAGTGAAGAGACTCATGCACCTTCAGGCTTTAAATGGTGAAACATCGGGGGTTGTTGCCCCTGTTCCTCAACACAAATTACAGTCCTTGTCTCACCAGCAGGTAAAGGGCAGGTGCTAGGGGAAGTCTTGCCTGGTGTGGCTCATGGATTTCCAGGAGTTGGAGTTAGTTTGAGTGGAAACTTAGGTCCCTGGAACCTGTGACAGGACAGAGCCAGGATGAATTGCTGTGGCTTAGCTAGATATCGTCTGCTGAGATTTGGTGCTGTCTGTAGTCCTAGGCAGAGAGCAGTGGCTCAGGAGAAGTGGGGAAATGTGATCCTTCAGTGGGCACTCATCGGCCCATAGACTGTCCTTTAAAGGCCTCATTTAGGGCAGGAGGGCCAGCTCTGTCTGCTGGTCGCTCATCTCTTTGCTGCTCCTAATGGTAAGGAAAGAACAACTCCCTTGGCAAGAGCTAGAACATGTTCATGGAAGTGGACTGACCCAGTGAGAGCAACACACAAATCACGGTTTTGCATCTTATCGTTCATTCTACAAGTCAGGCATAAGACCCTCCCTCTAGGAGATCCCAGGCAGTGGGAGGTAAAAAGTGGAAGTGGATACCGTGCAGGGAAGATGGAAGAAGAGGCTGAGCACGTGCAGGTGTTCCCCGCTGGCTCCCGAGGAAGACACGTGCGGGCCCAGAGGACAGGAACGATGGCTTCCGGGAGAGCTTCGGCCGACTGCGGCCGCGTTGACTGTGCGCTGGGGGCTGTCCTTCTGCAAGCTGTTGCAGCACTCCACGTTATCTTATTGCTCGGTCGCCAAAGCGTGAGGTTGTAAACTTTAAAGTGTCCAAGTTATAATGATTTTGATATGTTTTGCACCCATAATTTGGTAGGGATTTCTTGCTAATCTTGCTCATCATTGGAGAAGCCTGAAAGTGGTGGCCGGGACCTGCCCCAGAATGCTGTGCCCTGCGGAGGCAGCTTTGGGTGGGGAGGTGCAGCTCACTGGAGGCTCCTCTGCATTTCTGTGTTCTGACACCACCCGCCCCCAACCTGCTGAGGCCCCTCCTCCCACCAGTTCTCTGCCCATTGACTTGCAGTCCCAAGGAAAGGAAACTTGGGTTTATCTCCATCCTCCAGTGGCATCAATCATTTGATGCCTTTGCCAAGGAATTCAAGAGCCTCCTGAATAATTCAGATGTGCTACATAGAATACTTGCTGCTCCCTAGTGTTAATGAAAATATCAAGGGAATTAATTAACAGTCAATTATATCAATTTTAGATTTGGACATTGATTCTGATGCTGAAAGCTAAATCTGCATTTTTGCCACAGTTCCTTTCTCCGATTTTCAACTTGTCTTCGTCATTTCCAATCAAACTTATAAGAGGGAACATGCTCAAATTATTTTCTTTCCCTTGCTCGGTTGCAGCTGGCTTCAGATAAATAAAGATAAGAAGAACCCTTTCAGTAATATATATTTTCTGCTACCCTAGGTGTACAGGTGCTCTCTTGATCTCTGTATTAAACTGCTTTGGGGAAAAGAGAGTTTGATTGTATGGATAATAAATTACCAACAGAGGCAAAAAAGAAGAAATAATGTGCATGCTATTTGCATAGATATGTATATTTTGTCCAGACCATGGCATGGAAGAGCTTACAGAGATGGGACCAAGGGAACTACAGGTAGTGTCTTCACCAGCTGTTATTATAAATGGAGCCTGGGAGACTGTCCGTTCTGCCCATGTGACATGTTTGCTAGACATTTGTTAAACATCATATATGAAGAGATGTTTTTTAAGCCCTGTATGATCTTTGATATTAAGAAAAGGCATTTCATTGAAAACAGTCTTTGCATGATTGGCACGAGTCGTCTAGACTGCTTTATGAGAAATGACAGCCAGTAGGAAAGTAATTAAAGATGTATTTTGCTGAAAGCAAAAGTATTTTTGGAATCAATACCAACCATCTTTAATTTGCCAGCTCTTTCCACAATCATTGTGCATTATCTGGAGAATCTCAATTCTGGAGAACAGGGGACCTCAGTTTGAAAGCATGGGGTGCCAACTGCTTTTGGGTGTCACTCTTGGGTCCATCTGCTTGCTCACCATCCTCAAGCTGGTTTGGAGGAGATCTGGGCAGGGAGGAGGAACAATGAGTGTGGTGGGCAGGAAGTGAGTGGATTTCTCACTGGAAAACTGGCACCTCATTTGGCTCCTCCTGGGACAGCAGCGATATTTGTGAGGTAGCAGCAATGGGGCCGGAAAAGTGGAGCAAAGGCTGGGTTGGGTGGTGGTGGTGGTGACTGGTTTTGAGTTACAGACAATGAAACAGAAACCTTCATTCATGCTTTTTAGAATTCTGAAGGCAACAAGAAATATGCCCTCTCTCTTTTATCTTTTTTTAGAGGGAGTGCCTTTCTTAGGTGGTGGGGAGCTCCCTGTGGGCCAGGCTTGTGCCTTCCATGCCCCTGTGACGTGCCAGGCACACTGCATATATCCCATACGTGTCTTCTCAAGGCTTAACTGGTGACTGTAAAATCAGACTCCCGATCAGCAGGAACATCTATCTGGCTTTGTTCTCTTCTTCTCCCCTTGCCACCCATCCTTTCAACTTTCTGATTCCTACTCATCTTTCAGGTATCACCTTAGACTTTACTTCTTCCTGGAAGCCTTCTAGGAAGGAATGCTTCATCCTCCTAGTTACATCTCAGAACATCAGCTCTGATTCCACCTGGCTCCACCACTCCCTCATTGGTTAATGGTACTTTCCTTACTGTCCTTTTGAGACCATGATTTTCTCTCCAATTTATGTCCAGTTCCCACTTGGGGGCCTCATATACCACCTTGATCTGGGGAGATAACATGGTAACGTACTGCAACACAGTCGCATTTCTGCACTTGCGTTGTCTTACCCGCTAGCGTAGAGGTCTCTGGGTCCAACTTTGGCTGTGACCTTAGAGTGTGAACAGACTGGCTTGTCCTATGCTCTTCTGTATTAAGACTGGGAAGACTTCTTCCCTCTCTTTCACTCTAGAGGAAAACTGGGTCAGTGGGCAGTAAGCCCTGCATAGACAGAGAATCTGATACTTTCGAGGGCTGAAGCTTGGGTGAATCTGAAGGGTTGAGGGAATGAGGATTGCTTGGGGAAGCATCATGGCTTTAAGAGGTCTGGTTCTGCCATAGCCTTGGGGCCTTTCCAGCTCATTCCTCATGCTACAGAGGCCATGAGCTGGCCAGCTTTAGAGGGATCATCTAGAAAGGTCGGTAAGTGGAGCCCATTGCCAGAGCCAGTGGTCTCTGTTCTCTGATTCTGGGGCTTCAGTGTGCCTCTGGGGGGCCTTCCAACGT
Organism: Aepyceros melampus; assembly: GCA_006408695.1. Classification (NCBI taxonomy): domain Eukaryota; kingdom Metazoa; phylum Chordata; class Mammalia; order Artiodactyla; family Bovidae; genus Aepyceros; species Aepyceros melampus. The sequence goes on from SJXQ01012542.1 coordinate 318,723, forward strand.
GCCTTCTGGAAGTGGAAGTGAAGGGCATCCTTCCTGGCTCTCTGTTCACTCCGCAACTAGTACATATCTGCTTCTACAGCTTTTATTTTAACCAAGTATATATGTGTATATAAAGATATGTATTATAATCATAAAATGCATATCATGTGTGCATGTGGTACATGTATGTGAGTGTGAACGCACATACAACAAACTGCCGCTCACCTTTTTGCTCACAACTACTTCTGTGCAGCAAGTACATTGTGTCTTACTGCAAAAGTTGTGTCCAGGCCACATGGACGGCTCTGCTGAAAAGTGGATGCTGTCTTTTGGCCCAATTTTCAAAGTCTAGGTGCTGTGGATTTTCCTTGCTTTGGATCTTAATGAGGCATTAATTTTTTCCTTCATTGATATGCATAGTCAGACATAGTTAATCTTTGGGACACCTGCTGGTCAGATGCCTGGGATAAGTCTGGATTAAGGAAATTCTGATTACCAATCCTCCCAAAGGACCAGGTGACTTGGGAACTCAGGGTACAGAGGGTGTTCTTGAGCATAGAGCTGCTCATGGAGAGAGGCTGGGCGTGTCTGGAAGGGACCTTGGTCAATAGTAATCTCCGTGGTGGCAGCATGTAAGAATCACGGAGAGTAGGGCTCTGTGTGCCCATCCCTGGCTTTTCATCTGCCTTTATACTAGGCTGGGATCTGAACTCAGGACCCTTGGCCACAGTTTCGTAGCTGGGTGCCCTGCCCATGGGGCAGCACAGCCTCTTTTCCAGGACAGTCCTTAATCTACCGTGAAAGAGCTAGAAAGAGCTAGAACCAGCCCAGACAGAAAAGGAGCTATGGGAATCACTACCTACTGCAAACTTTATATCGCCAGTCTTCCCCACTCAGTGTCAGTTCCATGAAGATACACCTTACAAGTATTTGCGGGATGAATAGTCCCTCTTTTATGAGGATACATCCACGTCTTAGCTGGGATGGATGCCTTTTGTGAAGTCTTCCCTGTGTCCACAGTTCCCTTCACAGTGTGCCAGTCGCTGGGGGTCAGAAAAGAGCCAGGCCAAGAGGGACCCCTCCTCCTCTGGTTCTGGCCTCAGATACATCAGCCACCTGTAGAGGACAGCTGTGCCTCTACTACTGGACATCTTAAGCAAGCTGCCCACTCTTGAGCTCAGCCTTGGATTAAGCAGGGACAATCCCTCCAGTCACTGAAGCCCCTCCTTTGTTCACACACAGCATCACCTAAGCTCTCTCTGTGGGAGTGGGGTGTGGCTTCTCTGATTTCATTTCCAGAGCCAGCCCATTGGGCTTGGTGGAAAGATGCTCCAACACCTGCTGGTGGCTATGGAGGCTGCTTGGGGTCTGTTGGAGGAGGATGTAGGAGTGGATTTAAAATTGAAAATATACATGAGTTTGTGACCCAGCAGATTCACTTTTTGGCATCTCTCATAAACCTTTCTGGGCATATGAAGGGAAGTACAAGAATATTTATTGCAACATATTTGCAATAGTGAAAAATTGAAAGCAATCTACATGTCCATCAATATAGGAAGAGACAAATAAACTTGGATGAGGCCATGCTGAAGTGTCCATATAGCAATTAGCAAGACTGAGATAGGGATGTATATTCTCATGTGGGTAAGTCTCCAAGATATATGTTGAATAAAAGAAGTTTGCAGTTTGCTATGGAAACCTGTATTGGTTTGATCAAACTTATGTTAAAGACGTCAAAAATTTCTACAAGAACACACACGTGAATGATTGCATAAAGGCCTGGGAGAATACACACCAACCTCATCCCAACAGACAATATTTTAGGAAGAAGAGGAACAGATTGCAGAGATGGACAAAGGGGCTTTAGACTCCAGCATCCTTTTCTGAAAACAAGAAGTATACCTCCCTCTTTAGGAAACCCAGCAGTCTGTGAGAATTTGTTTTTAATAAATAAAAAAATGAAAAACACAGATTATTTGTTTTCTTTACACATGGTGAGACTCAGTCCCACCCTACAGAGAACCATGGGTATCAGTGACTGTTTGTATAGCACAAAGCTGTGAATGGACTTGCTGTGGAGGAGACAGAGGGCATGTCCAGCCACTGTTCTGCAAGAGCAAACAGTTGAATAAAGGGGCTGAGATTCAGACCCAGAAAGTAGGGACACAGTAGAGAGTCAGAGCAAGTGCCCAGGTGGGAGGGGTGGGTGCTCCTCGGCAGCCAAAGCACCAGGTCTCTCTCTCTCTCTGCTGCTTTGCCAACTCCCCAGGGCAAAGGTTGTCTTGGGGCTCTTTGTGATCAGGAGCTGCTCCTGGTGTCCTCCTCAGAGCATCTCTCCCTTTAAAGCATGGATTCATGAGATGGTGGGTTATGTAAGGTAGGAGTTTCCAGAAGGGCTCCTATGGGGAGATGGCATCAAGCCTTTAGATGAGTGGAGAGGTGGTGATACAGGGGTGGGATCCTGGGGCAGCCAGGGATGGAGTGGCAGCTCTCCTTTTGGCTAAGGCAGACATCATTCCCACCAGCTAGAGACTCTGCTTTGTAACAGGTCCATGTATCTGCCCCATGGAGTACCTCGCAGCCACTCCATCACTGAGCAAAACCTTCTTTCCTGGAGCAAATCCTTGGGAGTGGTTCTTGTGCTGCTGGACCTGGAATTGGGGTCGTGACCTCCTAGTGTCCTGCTTTATGTCAGTGTCACTAACACAAAGGACAGACAACTGATGCTGGCAAGTGAAGCACCTTGGAGAGTGGCAGAGACTGTATCAAACAGGAGCGCATACATAACATCTCAGTATACACATGAGGCAAACAATCACCGACCACCGCAGCCCCAAATGCATGTCATGAGCCTAACTTCTCGGGGCACTGAGAGCCAGTGACGGATGCAGAACTCGGTTCAGAAAGTTCAGGCTTGATTGCTGATGCGCTTTGTGTCACTGACAAGCACTTAGCCTCCTGGAGGAGCCTCAGTTTATTCATCTGCAAAATGCAACAGTGGTAGCACCCGTGCGGCATCATCACATGAACCATCATGCTCAAGTGATGGATGTGAGGTGCCTCGCACTAATAAGGGGCTTAATGTATGATGCATAATAATAATTGATAGCACTGCCCTTTACTTGGGACCAGTAAACACCGTGTTCTTCTGTAGCCTCATTCCTCTGCCTTGTATCAGTCACAGCCAGCTGTTAGCTCTCTGCCTCATTTTCTCCTCCTAATGAGGGGAAATCTAATATCAGCTTTAGGCTGGATGTGGAAATAATCCAGTTCCTCGGATACGGGGAGGGGGTGGAGCGGCAGTGGAGGGGGCCTGACTCCCGCCATTTCCGCTGGAAGTACGGATGGGGAAGGAAGGCCTGTTAGCCCCGTCCCCATGTCCCCATGCCCCGATGGCCGAAGCCCCACCTGCCTCCTTCAGCTGACTTCTGTGAGACCCCCTCCTCGCCACGCAGAGAAAACTTTGGGCGGCTGACCCCAACCCTCCTCACGCACAGCCAATCTCCCTCCAATTGTTTCATCAGCGTTGGGACTGTCAGCTCAAACCTGACAAGTGACAAGTCTCAGGCTCATGCTGACTAGATAATCAAAGTCTTGTCAGGGCTGTCAATACCCTGCAGATAGGAGAGGACAAAGGGAGGAAGGTTTCTACAGAAACCGCTGCCTTCACACAAACGCTGTCGAAGCCTCTTACCCAAATCACCTGTTTGTTCCTAAACGTCACTTACCACTGGTTCTGTGGGCTTGAAGCATACACCGCGAAATGAAATAATAGCCTGATGTCATGCACTGAAAATGCAGATTTTTGCATTTTGTGGAATATTATTTTGTAATTTTGCCTATGAGAAATACATGCTGTTTTATAATACCTGATAGCATCTTGGTGAAAGAGATTTTTTTCTCCAGTAAAAATAAATTTTCAAAAGTGTAAACTGGACAATGCCAACAAAGTGACATGGATTTACCCCCATTGCATCCTTCCAGTAACACAGATAAATAGGCATCTCACACCTGAGACACGCAGCAGCTCAGACGCACAGCCATTCCTCATCCATGCTTGGGCTGCTTTTGCAGGGATGTGTGTAAGGCAGCCCTGGCCTGAGAAGGGTGGCCAGTTATCTACCTTTACCCAAATCTAAGTGAAGCTGACACAGGCCAGCCAGTGTGTGGAGAGGAAGGGGACACCGTGGACTTAAAGATCACCCAAGACTGCTCAAGGCCTAGAGGCAGGGCCCCAGGGGAGCCCAGAATCTTGACATGGGCATCTTTCCTCTTCCCACTTTCCACACCCAGCTTAGCATCTAGCCGACATCCTCCATGAAGAGGCATGATTGTTAAATCATTCATGTCAAGATTCAAGCATGATGGTCAACAGGCACATGGAAAGATGTTCAACTTTGCCAATTATTGGAGACATGCAAATCAAAATCACAGTGAGGTATCACCTCACGCTGGTCAGAATGCCCATCATCAAGAAGTCTACAAATAACACACGCTGGAAAGCGTGTGAAGGAAAGGGAACCCTCCTCCACTGTCGGTGGGAATGTAAATTGGTGTAGCCACTATAGCAAACAGTATGGAGATTCCTCAGCAAACTGAAAATAGAGCCACCATATGACCCAGCAATCCCACTCCTGGGCATATATCTAGAAAAGACAAAAAAGAAAGTGTTAGTCATTCAGTCGTGTCCAACTCTTTGAGACCCCCCTATGGACTGTAGCCCACAAGGAACCTCTGGCCCACGGAATTCTCCAGGCCAGAATGGTGGAGTGGGTAGCCATTTTCTTCTCCAGGGGATCTTCCTAACCCAGGGATCGAACCCATGTCCTCTACATTGCAGGCAGATTTGAAAACTGTAACTCGAAAAGATACATGCCTGCTAACTCATATTGACGTATGGCAGAAATCAAACCAATGTTGTAAAGCAATTATCCTTCAATTAAAAGTAAATAAATAAAGTGAAAAATAAGAAAGCAAAAAAAAAAAAGATTCATTCATGCACCCCGATGTTCATAGCAGCAGCACTATTTACAATAACCAAGACAAGGAGGCAACCTAAGTGTACACCAGCAGATGAAAAGATAAAGAAGAGATGGTGTGTATATACAATGGGATACTACTCAGGCATAAAAAAGAATGAAATTGTGCCGTTTGCAGCAACACGGATGGACCTAGAGTTTATCATACTAAGTGAAGTAAATCAGAAAAAGATGGGCAAACACTGTATGATATCACTTACACGGGCAATCTAAACATTGATACAGACGAACCTATTGATGAATCAGAAATAAACTCGAAGGCATAGAAAACAAACTTATGGTTACCAAAGGGGAAAGAGGGAAGTGAGAGGTAAATTAGGAATGTGGGATTAACGGATACACACAACTTTATATAAAATAGACTGACAACAAGGTCCTATTGCGTAGCACAGGGAATTATATTCAATATCTTGTAATAACCTATAATGGAAAAGAATCTGAAAAAGAATATATATATGTATGTATAGAAAAGATATAAGTATATATTATATATACGTATATTAACATAACTGAATCATTTTGTTGAGTACACACAGACTTATTTGCACACGTGAAGACAGTATTGCTAGGTAAAGAGATGGTCTCTGGAAAGTTATTACAGGAGTTTTCCTGAGCCCTGTCCAGTCTGGCTTTGTGTCCTAGCTGCCTGGCTCAACCAGGGCAGGCAACAGTGCCCACTCGGGGGACTGCAGAGGGAAGACGTGAGGTCTCAGGACAAACGGACTGCCTTGCCCGGGCTAAGCGATGAGTGCCTGGGCCTCCTCCGGTGTCCCCTGTATCTACTCTGCCTGGCATACCAGCCATTTCTGTTGGTGGTGATGTTTCAGACTATCACTTGTGCTTTCACACATTCTCTCAGCACTTACCAAGCTCTGACGTGTTTCCACTCCTGAGTCTGCTTCCTTGTTTACTCTTTTTCTCATAGTGATGGAGCACAGAAGTGTAGCAGACAGTTACCTGGAGGCATTCACAGCAGTGCCTGGAGGGGAGTGGGCACTGGGAAGGTGACTGGACAACCTCCGCCCTGGTGTGAAACTGGGCGCTGAAGGTACGGGGTGTTCTTGCAAGCTGGTGACACGTGGGGAGCGTCCCACCCCAAGGAGAGGCCAATAGCACCTCGTTTTTGTGAAATTTTGGGGGCAGAGTGTGTCCCCAGACCTCCTGCGTTGGGCAGCCTTCACCCCCACGTGGGCCCCAGTACTCAAGCCTCTGGAAGCATATATCCCCTTAGTGCCCACTGCTTTCCTCCTTTCAGATTCCTGGAGAAGGGATTTTTCAGAAGAGGGTCGAGGACCCACAGAAAGCTGTCCACTGCATCATCTCATGACAGTTGCTGTCCCACAGTGCTCGAAGGCCTACACTGCAGCCCAGGAGTAAGTTTCCACTGCTGTCTTCAGCAGACCATAGTTTGAGGAAGGCGAGAGGCTGCAGTGAGGTTAGGAAGTGATAAAGGTGGGGGAAGTAGCAAGGTAGAGATCACACACAGCCTGGAGCAGCATGGAAGACTTTCTGGAGGAGGTGACATTTGAGCTGAAATTAGAATTTAGACTGAAAACGAGATGAATACAAGGTTAGGTCTCCCTGGCTCAGCAAATACTAATGGAGCATGCATCTTTGTCATTTCTGGGTTGTCTGTCTCAGGGCTGGTAGAATTCCTGGGCACCTGCATGTGCTGCTGGGAATGGCTTGGCCCTTGCGTGTGAAGTTTTATTCTCAGACAGTAGAGATTTTGGCCTGTGTTACTGTACATTGTTAGCAGCAGCAGGTGAGACAAAGCACTCTGCACCAGCGTTTCTTGCTTGAGGCCTCTCTGGTACTTCTGCAAAGCCTTTTAGAAAATTCTTCTTTTCTTCATTGCTATATCCTTTCCCAGCCAGTGTGTACGTTAATCCCCCAAAGCTAAGACAGCGTCTTTCTCCCATCTGCACCAGCACTTACTGTGGCCTTGATTTTTATGGTGCCGGCGGGGACAGCAGGAGTTTCTTGCTGAAATATTGCTCACCATCTCCACCCCATCAAGTTGCAGGCAGCCATATTTCGAGGGGAGTGAGAGGTGGGCAGGGGGTGTGCATGTGAGGAGGCCAATATTCCCTTGTCTAATTTATATTTTACATTTCTGTAAAATCATGCTTAGAGTATTTTGGTAATCTCTGCTGAGATTAAGTATAATGCTGTACATTTAATTGATATAAGTGGTTTCAATTCTCCTTAATATGACAAATCTCCAGTGTGAAATATTCTTAGTTAATGATCAACATAAAATAGAGTTCATTTTTAATGTGAGTACAAGATTTGAATTAATTTGTAGCTAGAGCAGGGTTATTAAATTTTGTGTGCATTCCGTGCACAGGCACATGTGCAGTCATACATGTGGCAGGGAACATACAGTGTACACGCGTGCTCTGAGTGAGGACAGGAGGCACATGCTTCTTCTGGTTTGAGCCGAGAATGTCTGTCTACCCTTGACTCTCTGTCTGTCTTGGAAGCTGCACCCCAGTGCCTCACACGTGAAGAAGTGGCCCTGCTGGGGTACCCATCTCCGTATGTCCTTGGTCTTCGGTGCCCTGTGTTGCCTGGCCAGATCCAGGGGCCTTGTGGCAGTCCGACCAAAGCTGAACAGACAGTGTAAGTTATACCAAGGTCATCTGCCTTCCCCAACTTGGTTTCCAACATAGCATTCACTGGGCTGAAATTAGCATGTTGCTTTACATTATCAAAACCATATGATGGCTAACGTCATCCAGAAGAGTTCAATGAAAGTTTCAAGTTGGAGAAGTTTCTTGCAAAGTCATGTCCAGGGGGAAGGTCTTAGGGGTAGACCCCAGGCAGTGCTAATCAAAGCCCAGAGGATTGCATTCCCTTGCTCACCAGATCCCAGGCTCATCCAGGCAGGCGCATTCTCCCAGGGCACCAGGATTTAGAAAGCATTTGCAGAAAGTAGGGCTGTGCTCTTTGGCCCTCAGACGTAGGATGAGAGCACAGTCAAAACCACTCCTGCTTTTACTGCTTTGAGATAAGAGACCAATTTTCTTACAACTATTAAAAGAGAAAGGGGGGGGGATAAAAGCTTGAGGATAAGTGCCAAGTGAATTTGAATATTGTATAAACTATGCGTGGGATGGAGGCAGCGACTTGCAGGAAACATCTGTTCCTACTGGACCCTCCGCTCTTCTTGCAGCTGGAGCCCAGGGCACGGGCGCCTTACACTTTTCCTTTGTGATGTAACCATTTTGGAGACAGCCAGCCTTCAATATGCAAGCCGACCATGCAGCCCTGAAATATTTCGTTTGTAGTCACCTCTTTAAAGATGATGGGATTTGAATACCAATAACCACCGAGGCCTTCCCACCCCCGCCAGTAGCTGAGGCAGGGGGTGATGCAGAAGGGAGGCTGTACTCAGGCAAGTTCAATTTCTATTGGCTTAAGCGGCTGGGGAAAGAATCTTTAATCACATATACAATATTATTGGCAACACCATGCAATAAAAGGGCTGAATGCTTCGTTTTTCTAGATTTCCTTTTATATTTCAAAATTTTCCTTTGTGATGTAACCATTTTGGAGACAGCCAGCCTTCAATATGCAAGCCGACCATGCAGCCCTGAAATATTTCGTTTGTAGTCACCTCTTTAAAGATGATGGGATTTGAATACCAATAACCACCGAGGCCTTCCCACCCCCGCCAGTAGCTGAGGCAGGGGGTGATGCAGAAGGGAGGCTGTACTCAGGCAAGTTCAATTTCTATTGGCTTAAGCGGCTGGGGAAAGAATCTTTAATCACATATACAATATTATTGGCAACACCATGCAATAAAAGGGCTGAATGCTTCGTTTTTCTAGATTTCCTTTTATATTTCAAAATCGCTTTTCTTTCAAATTAGTGTATCCTATACATTTTCTTAAAAGAAACTACTTATGGCTTCACTTTTTTTTTTTTTTTTTTTTTTGTTGACTTACCATTCCTTTTTCCTTTTGCAATTACCACCTCACGGGGACTGCCGGCTTTCAAAACGTTTTGCATATGAAATGAAAGGCTTGAGTGTATTTTGTTGCAATTTTTAAGAATGGCATAATTTTAATTAGAAATGTATAGATGAATAAAAATAATGCTGCTGCATATTGCTAATTAAGTATTTTATTACTCTTTGATTTAAAAAAGAAGTGTGCCTATTCTAACAAGGCAGCACAGTATGTTGTTTGGAGGCTTCCACTGGGCTCCCTGGGAAGAAGTGAGTGCCTGGCAACTGACTGCGTCCAGACCAAGAGAGGCCAGGGGTCGCCTCCCTTTGAAAACTTGGGGTTGAGGAGGAAATGTCTGTCCAAGAAAAGACAGGTGAAGAGACACTGCCCTGTACTGGGCAAATAATCTGCCTTTGAAATTTGGCATCAAGAGGCAGCAAATACTTGCTACTCTTCTGAGCATTTCACCCTACAGCTGAGTGATTATCTGGGTGATGCTATCCACATAGGCTTCTTTTCCTCCTTGAAATTTCTAGATAAATAAGTAAATAGTTGACTCTGCAGCACCTGCTGTTTCAAAAAGTTTCCTTCTTTGTGCTTTAAGAGGAGACACGAATTATGTAATTGTTGCCTTTGGGCAATTTCTACTCCCTTGGTTTGGCTCAGGGGAGGTGGTGCTCTCCAAGCTGGCCCTTGAGTTCCCCCCAGGGCTAAAATCCTGTGGTTTTTCTCCAATCCCCTGAGCCTGCTGGCTTCCCCTCTATACCTGGGCTGCATCCGGTGACTTGGGTGTGGCTTGAGGATTGTTGAAGCTATAAAATTAGGGCCCCCCTGTTCTGTACAACAGGCTCCTCTCTGGGAACAAGAACATATTCCGCACCTCTGCTGCCCTAGCTGGCTTTATAGCCAGTGGGGCTCATGGAGGGGACAGTGCTCCTAGCACAGAGCCGTGCTGCCCAGGACCCACCAGCTGTGTATAGTCTGAGCATGGCCCAGTGGATCTGCCACACTGACCACTATTTGCCCACCCAGCTCTGCTGTATCAACAGCTCTCGTCTATTTCACTGAGCTCAGGGCAGCAAAAGTGGATTCTCACAAAGACATCTGACCAGGCTATACCACTGGATGCTGAGGCCCTGTGCTTAGCATCTTCAGGCTACCAATCTTGGGTCAGCTTTCCTGATCCCCCAGATCTGTGATCAGGTGCCCTGGAGGAATTATAGGGTTAATAGAGGAAACCCTATTCCAGCTTGTGGAACTTTTCCACAGGGGTGCCTTGCAAGAGAAGCTGAGTGACTTCTCCCATTAGGAATGGTTTGTGGCCAGGAATCTCCAGGCTGTCACATCTCAATCTGCAGCCCACTAATCAGCAGAGAACTCAGTAGCATCCTGACTCAAGAAGTCAGCATCTGTTCTAAATCCTGCCCTCAGAGCAAGAGCAGTGCCAAATGCTGCAAAGACTGCTTAGCTGGGTACAAAAGATACTGTCAACAGGCTCGAATTGGAAAGGAGTCCTGGTTTGATTTGAATGAGCTATTTTTTAATAGGCTAGAAGAAGTAATTGAATCCAACAATGATAAATTCCCACATTCTCTGAGGAAAAAAAAAAAATAGACAAGCTGTGTCTGGTTGGAAATAGAGATATTCATTGCTTTCACTTTAGCTTGCATAGCAAAATTCATGACCCTCTGATCTGGCCCAGGTGATAGTTGGTAAAATCTATTTCTTGAGACTGTGCATGGTGGGTGCTGCATATTTCTCAGGATCTAGGCTCTAACCCTAGTTAGAGAAGGGATCAGCAGAGGATAAGATGGTTAGATAGCATCACCGAATCAATGGACATGAATTTGAGCAAACTGCAGGAGATAGTGGAGGACAGAGGAGCGTGGTGTGCTGCGGTCCATCGGGGTCACAAAAAAATTGGGTACAACTTAGTGACTGAACAACAACAATAGTTCTAACCTATCTGTCAAACTTTAATCTCCCTTCTTTCCATTTTGGCTAGCCAGGAGAACACATGCACGGAAGGTGACAGAGAGAGGGATCCCGTTACTTCTGGGGATGTGAGGGCTGCCTGTCCCCCAGCTCTCCCTCCAGCAAGACTGAACCCTCACCATCACTGGCTACGCTTTCTCTAACTTTGCCATAATCTGTGGTCAGCAAGCTTTTAACAATAAAACGAGTATTGGTTGAGAGCTTTGACTGGGTTAATGCCCTGTTCTGGGGGCTGGGAAATCACAGTGGCAAAGAGTAAAGACTTCCTTCTTGGAGCGTATAAGCAACATCATAAGATGAAATATGTCTGGGAGCAAACTCTTATAACAACACGAAGAACAAAGGGATTTCAAAGCCTTTCTGAGCCAGAGCCATCTGGGAGAGTTCACCCAATGACTGGGAGGGAGAAAATGGATTCTAGGGAGGAAGGTTCCTGCTTGGAGAGGTTGCAGAAAGGGGACTTGAAGGGCAGGTAGAGCATGTCTAGGAGGGCAGAAAGAGGCCACAACAAGGGAGGACCTAGAGACTGTCATGCTGAGTGAAGGTGCCTATTTATGTCAGAAAGAGAAAGTCAAATACTGTATGACATCGCATACATGTGGAATCTAAAATATGACACAGATGAACTATCCACAAAACAGAAACAGATTCATAGACGTAGAGAACAGATTGTGGTTGCCAAGGGGAGGTGGGGTGGGGAGGGGGTGGCTGAGAGTTTGGGGTAAGTATATTCAAGCTATTATATATAGGATGGAAGAACAACAAGGTCCTACTACATAGCTCAAGGAGGTATCCTCAATATCCCATGGTAATCCATAATGGGAAAGAGTATACAAAAGGCTATCTCTATGTATAGCTAAGCCACTTTGTTATACAGAAGATATTAGCACAAAATTGTAAATCAACTGTACTTCAATAAACAAATAAAGATTTAAAAAAGAAAATATAAAGTTCAAGTTCCTCAGAAGCTTTCATTCTTAACCAAAGAGCTTTCAGAGGTGAAGTGAAATTGTTAGTTGCTCAGTCAAATCCGACTCTTTGCGACCCCATGGACTGTGGCTCGTCAGGCTCCTCTGTCCCTGGAATTCTCCAGGCAAGAATACTGGAGTGGGTAGCCATTCCCTTCTCCAGGGGATCTTCCCGACCTAGCATTGAACCCAGGTCTCCTGGATTGCAGGAGGATTCTTTATCGGGTGAGCCACCAGGAAAAAGCTTTCAACATCAGTCAAAATAAAAGATCATCAATAAACAAATAAAGATTTAAAAAAGAAAATATAAAGTTCAAGTTCCTCAGAAGCTTTCATTCTTAACCAAAGAGCTTTCAGAGGTGAAGTGAAATTGTTAGTTGCTCAGTCAAATCCGACTCTTTGCGACCCCATGGACTGTGGCTCGTCAGGCTCCTCTGTCCCTGGAATTCTCCAGGCAAGAATACTGGAGTGGGTAGCCATTCCCTTCTCCAGGGGATCTTCCCGACCTAGCATTGAACCCAGGTCTCCTGGATTGCAGGAGGATTCTTTATTGGGTGAGCCACCAGGAAAAAGCTTTCAACATCAGTCAAAATAAAAGATCAATATATGTAACAGACAATGCAAAATTTAACTGAATATCTGTCATGCATGTGTAACCATGGGTCTTTTGTGATTAAATGTTTTGATAATTTTGTCCTTCCCCTTCTTAGGTTATTTCTGGACATAATTAAAAATAAATTATTAAAACTGAACAAAACAAAACAGAGGCCATGATAAAAACAAAACAAAACAGGCTCCTGGGGAGAGTGTTAGTGAGAAGTACTCGAGTTGACAACACAATTTCCAAAGTTTTAGTGATAATCAAAATAAGAAGCTGTATGAAGTGCTGCTCTTCCTGAGCCTCATCACATAGCCAGCTTCCTTACTCCATCACCATACATGAGGCTGTGCCTGTGGAATCAAATTCATATTCCTTGATGATTTCCATCAGTAAGAAGCGACTGGAGTGAATTTTCCTGTTTTCTTAAAAAAAAAAATTTACTTTGGATTGACTTACGATGTTGTATTAGTTTCCATTGTAGAGCAAGGTGATTTAGTTATACATATACACGTATCTATTCTTTTTAGATTCTGGTTTCTTGATTTGCACAGAAAGGTGAGCCCTGAGCCCAGAGTCCTAGGAGTAGCTGCTAAGCTTCATGTCCTGCAGACCCATGGGAGAGAGGAGCCCTCATGCTCTGTCCTGGGAGTATCCAGTCCCTCCCTGATCTTCTGCTAACCNTGGGGTCGCAAAGAGTTAGACACGACTAAGCGACTGAACTGATGGGTGCTCAATTCAATACCACTTGGGGCATTCAGTTCCTTGATACCTTAAACAATAGCGGCCATTTCTTCCATACACTCTCTAGTCACCAATTCCCACACCCAAGTCTTTACCTACAATTCCAACCACAGTGTCTTTATTTCTTAATTGATCTGCTTCACTCCTCCCACCTTTAATGTGATCAGATCTTAGGAGGGTCTCCAATCCACTGGCTCCTTCCTTTCTTTCCATAACCCTATCCCCTCCAATTCTCTCTCACCCACCCCAACTTCTATCTCAGAGTTTATCATTTCATCATTTTCTTTATTTTAAAGTCTTTATTGAATTTGTTACAATATTGCCTCTGTTTTATATTGAATATTGCTTGTTTTATATTGACTATTGCTTCTTTGTTTTGTTTTCATGTTTTCAGTTTTTTTGGGTTTTTTTGGCCACAAGGCATGAGGGATCTTAGCTCTATGACCAGGGATAAAACCCACACCTTCTGTATTGGAGGTGAAGTCTTAACCACTAGACCACTGGAGAAGTCCCTCATCATTTCTTGAATTGCTTCAGCTCCTTTGTCCCTTCAGCTGTTCACCCCCTTTATCTGAAAAGCCCGTATACCAGAAGGACCCAAATGTCAGTGTTTATCTGTCTTAAAAGAACAGCTGAATTCTTCAGGAAAAAGTCACAAATGGGATGGAGTCTCAGAATAACACATGCGGTATGGCAAACAGCCATCCCCCACCCTCACTCCTTGATACCCTATTATATTTGCCTAGTCAGCTTGCCTGGAGAATCCCAGGGATGGGGGAATCTGGTGGGCTTCCGTCTATGGGGCCATGCAGAGTCGGACACGACTGAAGCGACTTAGCAGCAGCAGCAGCAGTCAGCTTCAGCAGCTACTGTATCACAAAATTTATTTTTGGTAAAGTGTCTTAAGAGAGGCCTGTTGAATAAATGACAATAAATGACAGGAATATGCCAACACAGTTTGCCGTCTCTGGAGAAAGAGGAGTTACCCAGTCTGTAACAAAATGGCCTCATTCCTCTCCAGGTGACCTCCATGGAGTCCTAGAGAAGGTTTATAAGTGTTATTAGCCAAGTATTTCAAACTATTTCAAGTCCAGATGAAGGTAGACATAAAGTAACTTCTGTCATTGTTCTGAATCTTCTCACAGCTCCGTGCATGGAGCAGACATTTCTCCTGCTCAGGGGTCCCCCATTCTCTCCTGCTGGGCTCATGGAGAATTTTACTCTTCTTCCCTCTTGAATTTAGGGGTGGCTGTGTGTTACTGAAGAGGAGGCTCTAACCCTAGAGCACTGTATTTCCAGTAGGAGTGCTTCCACATCCAGATACTCATGAAAACACACATGGAGATGGAGCCCCATCAGCCAGGGTCCTTGGTGAGGACAGAGTCCTCACCAACGGGCTTGGATACATATACATCCTAAGAGCAAGACACATATTTCTGTGGTTGTGGTTGTTATTGCCACACAACTTATCCTAACTAGACTTAGCCAGAGGTTGCAGAGTAGACCCTTGTGGAGAGTCTTGGGGGCATTTTCCATCAGTCCTGTGTCCCTTTCTGTTTCCAAAGACTCCCTGTGCTCCCCACTCCGGACTCCTCTGCCAAGGTCCTGCTTCCTCTGTCTTTCCTAGCTCCACTGGTAGTCGTTCTTTCTTTGATCTTCCACGTATGGTGGTTTTGGAGATGGATGCTGTGGAAAAGGTGCTGGAAGAAGGAGCAAAATTAGGACTCAGTCTTCCTCTGTCAGTCACAAGGATGCCCAGTCTAGGAGACAGCACACTTCACGATGGCCCCCTGTCACCCTTCACTGGGGGCTGATGATGGGAGGCAGGGCAAGACCAGGGCACGATGGCATCATTGCTAGAAGTGCTGTGCCCACATCTGCTCTCAGAGTTTCCACCAAGTCCTTGAAAAGAGCTTCCAGGCCCCCCTCAGCCCCTACTCTTCTTTGCCCGTTCTCCAAAGAGAAGCTATTAGCCTAGGTAAATACTCGCTCCTCTGAGCATGACTTGATCTCTGTACTCCCTGATTCAGTTCTTTTGCAAGGTAAATAACTATAAATATTAAAACATGTCAATAGCTTTATTAATAAATGACTTCTGGCTTCCTAAGAGATTCTGACTGTGGGCTTTCGGTTGGCCTCTGGTTCATACTGTCACATATTTCATATGGCTCAAATGTTGTTGGTTGAAGGATGCATGGGATCTGGCTAGCCTGTCAGAAATCACAGTATTTGGATATCCCAGAATGTTCATTTCAGAGTGTTAAAAAATGCTTTTCTCCTTGGTATTTTTTTCTTTTCATTCGGAGCTCATACAACACATATAGCCCAATATTAATACTGACTGAAACTTAAATAAGAAATACAGCGACTCAGTAGTATCCATGCACATCTTTCTGTTAGAATTTTAAATTTCCAATCACTAACTTCTCACCTACATAAAGCTTAATAAATTCTTCTTACAAGAACATTTACAAAAATCCTGTGATGAAATACATTCATTTCTCATTTACAGTTAGCTGGATATAATTGTCATATTATTTTCACAAAACCTTACCCTAATTTCTTTTCAGGGTTTGTCTTATCAATTCTTCTCCAAGAAAATTGTGCTAACATTATAATTCTTAAAACCAAGTCAATTACCCAGCTATTGCATTCTGGAAAACTAGCTCAAGTTTGGTTTCTTGCTATTTAGTTTTGAATCTCATTCCAGAGTAAGAATTGCAAAAATAAATAATACTTTCAAAATTCTACAGTACTTTTCCCCCAGTGCCACTGCAGTCTTGGAATGAAAATGGAGCACCCTGAGGGTTTGACTTGGAAGACGGGCAACTCTTGCCGTGTGGGGCTGAGACTTGGAAGCACATGGTCTGATGCCAGTGGCCGTGCTGAGAGCAGTGCAGACAGCCATCGAGGAAGCGCCCATGCCATGCTTTCACGGAAGGCGCTGAGGCTGCGTCTATGCTTTTCCTCTCCTCTCCCTTTGCTCACCACGTGGGCTCTTCTGAAGAATATTCAGGTCCCCACACAGCCCTATTCTGCCCATCTCTAGAAGGACAAGCAGGGTACCGTGAGGAGCAGGGACCTGGGCTGGGAGGGACTGATCCCACCTACGCTGGAAAAGGTCGCCCTGATGGCTGGGTGGATAACCAAATGGACAGAAGAAAGAGAAGAAGCAGAGAAGTCAACCAAGAAGCTGTGGCAGTAGTGCGGATGACAGATTGTGGTGGCTCCATTCAGCACGATAGGGGGATTTCGGAGAGAAAGGGAAGGATGATTCAAGGCTGATGTTGGAGATATAAGGGATAGATAGAATAGATTGTATCTAAATCAAGTGTGGCTTGTACTTTCAACTTGACCAACAGAGTGAATGATAAAGTCATTTACTGAGATTGGGAAACTGGGCAAGTGTGGGTTTAGGGAGGAAAATTAGTGTTCCAGTTGACCAAAGAAAATCTGTGAAGCTGACAATGATACTTTTGGTAGAGAGTCCAAACAAGGATTTACAGAAGCACATCTGGAGCTCAGGAGAAAGATTGGATCTCTAGGTCTGGAGACACTTTCAAATAGATGAGCTTTCAGTCCTTGAACTGTTTGGAAGCACCTCTGGAGAGAGTGACAAGAGGGTGGAGGGCTAAGGAGTAAGTTTAAATGTGCATAATAGTTATTTGAAATGATTCTTTAGCCTTTAATTACCGGAGACATGATTCATTTTCAAAATGTTAATCAGTAGAGATAAAATGTATGCTCCTTCTGACCACCCTGAATCTCTGTTGCTTCCTCCAATTTATTTCTCATGCCCAGCATGTGTACACTCATCTCTGAGACCTTTTAAAATGCATCACATACATTTATATGTGCACACAGAAATATATCATTCTTAAATAGCATCATTCTCTGCAGGGTTGTCTTTTATTTTCACTTAGCATATGTCTCAGAGATCTTCACAGGTATATATGTGTGTAGGGCTTCCCTGGTGGCTCAGACAGTAAAGAAGACAGTAAAGAATCTGCCTGTAATATGGGAGAACTGGGTTTGATCCCTGGGTAGGAAGATCCCCTGGAGAAGGAAATAACAACTCACTCCAGCATTCTTGCCTGGAGAATCCCATGGACAGAGGAGCCTCACAGGCTACAGTCCACGGGATCACAAAGAGCTGGACACGACTGAGTGACTAACACTTTCACTTTCTTTCCCATATAATGTATATTTAAGTTGTTGTTGTTGTTTAACAGCTCTTAGTTTCCATGGAATTATTGTGCCATTGTTTGCTTAACTTTTTCCCTATCAATGGGTATTTAGGTTCGTTTATAATTGTGTTTTATTGCACCCCAGCATATGCATATAGAGGTTGCGTAGAGGTCATGAGGTTATGAAGGACCACCAAAGCATCCTGAGATAGAGTATACTGAAGAGGAGGACAAAGAGGAATGTGTTAAGGAGCAAGAGTATTGGGGAAAGAGAACACTGCTGAGAAGTTCAAGTTTAAGATCCAAAAATATCCATTGGCTTTGGAAACATGGAACTCACAGGTGATTTGTCAAAGCTATCTCCCTGGAATAGTAAGCACGAAAGACAAGGAAGAATAGGTTGAAGGGTTGAGTAGGAGAGGAAGAAGTACTCAGCAAATGTAGCCATCCTGTTGTCTTTCTAGAAAGTTTGCTGTGAAAATGAGCAGGAAAATAAGAGCCATAGCTATTGGAAGGAGGTGGGGTCAGGGGAGAAGTCATCTTTCTTTCTTTCTTCCTTCTTTTCCTTCTCTCCTCTTCCTTTACTTTATTCTTTCTTCTTCTTTCCTCCTGTTGGGAGATACCGCTTTATGTGTGGCATTAGTCAAATCAAAACTTCTCCGTGTCTGTTTCTGGGTTGCCAGCCAATTGGCAGACAATGTCTGCCCAGTGACACATGACAGGCACTCCAGAGATAAGGTTTGAATGAATCAAGGAACGAGTGTATCTTCCTGGCAGAGTAGTTTCCTAGTAGGAAAACGTGTGACAAGTTCTTGCAAGAGTGTGGGGTCCCCTAGTACTCAGGGCAGTGATCACCACGGGAGAGAAACATTTCAGCGACGTCCCTACCCTAAGCCCTGCCATCCTGTGACTCACAGAGCAAAGGCATGGAGCCATCAGACCTCAGGGCCAGAGAAGCCACCTGGCTTTCTCTGGTGGCCTTTTGCCTAATGCTGTGACACTGATTCTGAGCTGCACCAGCCGAGGAATGGCTATTCCTGCAGCCTCTGGTCCGCTATGTGACCACCACTTTTGCCCTCTGCTGAAGAAGCGTATTTCTTCAGGAGCTGTATTAGGTTTGTAGAATCAGGATTTATTTCAAAAATACTTTTACTTGTTAGGAAAGAAAAAGGAGGTGGCTGCTTTGAACTTTTTAAGATGTACTCTGTGTGGTTAGAGTATGAGTGAATCTTTTCATTAGAGAAAGTGAACAAGCTGAGGCTTCTGGCAGAGGGACATGCTGCAGGGAAGTGAGGCCACCTTCCAAAGAGATAACAGTCACCACCTGCCACTTACTGGGCCTGACCACTGCGCCCACCCCGGACTGCTCAGAACATAAATCGTCTTTAAACACCCAGGACCTGCCTGCCTCCCACTGCCATCTTTGGACCAATTCGTCAATCCCTGCTCATTCCATGGTCCTTTTTTTTGAACTTCAATAATGCTTCTGCAGGGAGCTGGGGACACTTTTGCCATTCATCACAAAATAATGCAACATTCTGTACATTTATTACAGTATACATTACAACTGCACTATTAACTTAAAAAAACTTTCATTTCTCTGAAGTTTTCCTTTATCTTTACCAAACAGATACCCAGTATGACTGAGAATTTAATACCCTAAAGTTTAGGACCGGTTTGTAAACACAGTCCCCGGTGTCTGCTATTGATCTTTTGCTATTTTAATGCATTTTTACTGACCGACGTGTCCTGCGGTAAAGAATATTGCCTAAATTAGTTATCTGATTGGTTCTTTTGATTAATGATGGGCCTGTGCTTCATTACACATGACAACATGATCAGAATAATCACTATTGCTCTACAAGCCAGGCCTGGCATTTTTTATTCCTTCATTTTTAAAGTCATTTATAAAATTATTTAATGTATACGTCGTAAGTTGTAATTTATTTACATGACACTTTTTTCGATGGGAACTGTTGTACTGTGTCACAAATGGCTAAGAAAACAAGGTAAACTAGATGTACAGATCAATGTCTCTTGGCTCAAGGGGGAAAAAAACATAATCAAGATTCAGGAGCTGACCTTGTACCAAAGTCCAACTTGTCACAGAACAAACACTGAGATACCCAACAAATCACCAAGCACAGCAGGACTCGTTCTTATGCAATCTTGTCTGTCTGTCGCCTTCTGCCTGTTGTGACTTTGAGCCCTTAGAGCTCTCAACATCCTCCTTCTGCCCATGGAATAATCCTGGCCCATCAGCCAGCCTGCATGGATCAAATGGCCTTCTTGTCCCTGTACCAGTTCAGCAAGAAGGTCTAGTGGGCATTCCTGGATGTTCAAATTTGGATCAGAATTTGGACCTGATCTGAATTAGAAAATTGTGTGTGTTTAAGCCATGCTAATATATTAATTCTAGAGGAATATAAAGATCCCAATTTAGTCTACTAAGCTCTGCTCCTCAGTGTTCCAGTTTAATTCTTTAACTGATAAGAATTAACTGGGTAATCAGTTATAAGTTATGGGCAAATTTGACATATCTGGGGCTGCTCAAGAATATGGCTCTCTCAATTTTTGTCTCTCCCATATCCTGTTGGCCCCTCACAAAGACCAGGAAGAAAAGCTTTTTTCACTTACGTTGTTTTGTGAACTTTTGGAGTTCAGGTGAATCTGGTTTCCTGGGAGCTTTGCTGGAGTCAGCCGTGAACCTCAAATTCAAACCCCATTATCATCTTGCCTACAAAACTCATTGCTCAGAACTTGACAAACCTTCTAGCCACTGTTTTGTCAGGAAAATATTACTTGGCTGGAATGAGATAAGCCTAGGGTCAGGCTAAATTGCATTTTTATTCCAAATAAAACACAGTTGGTTTCTTCTCTTTGTCTTGCCTGCTCTTGCTTACGTCAAATTGCCTCTCTCTCCTTGTAAGGAGCCTGGTCAGCCCCCAGCTCCCCCTGCTCCTGTAGCTTACTCCAGCACTGCTCTGATGGGGCACAACAGGATGTCTGTGCTACATGGCTCATGTCAACCAATAAAGCACAAACTGAACTTCTTATCTAGTATCTAATGTATGAATGGTGTCAGAAACAGAATAAAATAGAGCTTTTCCTTTCACCCTTCAGAATCCTCTGCCATCCTGTGTACATGATTTTGAGGGACTTCAGCATTCACCAGTCGAGAAGTCAGCTGCTGTTTAACTTGAGCACAAAGTGGGTGGGAAGATCGGGTGGATGGCAGGGTCAAAGTTGTATGTTGGAGACTCTCCAAAGCGGAGAGCACACTCCTTCCCGCAGAGACCTCTCCCTCTCAGGGCATGGGATTCTTGGACTTGACTTCCCACCCCCAACACAGGAAGCCTTCTTCTTCTTAGGTGGGTTTCAACTCTCTGCTTGCTATGATCCTTGGTGATTCCTGGCACCTTGGGCATGTCACCACATTACAAAAACCAGAGAGACGCAAAGCATCACACCACATGAAAAAGTTAAAAAAGTTCAGCCTCCTACACTCTACTTGAATTTTAAAATAAGTAGAACAGGACATGGGTTCCCAGGCAAAAGCACTTAAAATGAAGTGAAGTGGATTTATATGGTTCTTTTTTTTCCCCTGGACTTAATTAATGCTGTAAATAATGCCTCCTATCTTCTGCATAATGATTTGCTCTGTTATGCTATTAAAAAGTTCCGTTACGTCAGTTCACAGAGACAGTCATTTGCACAGCCTAGACATTAAATAGAACTTTGGTTAAAAGCCTACCCCAGGAAATGAGTGTGTGTGTGTGTGTGTGCGCGCGCGCGTGTGACAGCATGCGTGCATGTGCATACCTGATGCCTTGTGAGACTTTCTGGGGTATAAGATAAGCTAGCATGTGAGATGATGTTGAATATGCAAGTTATATGTTAATATGATTAAATGACTACTGGATTGCCCAACACAATCAATTGAAATTTCACCAACTTTGTGTTGAAATTGGAAGAAATTATTACCTTGACGCTGCCAAACACATTTTGTAGCTTTGCATTTGCAATAATGCATGTCTCATTTAGCATTTAAAAACATATTTTTGACTTTAATAAAGCAAGATGAGTCTACTAAAGAGATACTCGTTAGAATGGAAGGAAGATCCAGCCAGCAGGGATGAACCACCCAAAGGTGAGGCACCTGGGCAGAGAGGTGCCTGTTGTCCCTTTCTCTCTCCTCTCCCTCCTTCTCTCCCTTCCTTCTTTCCTTCTAGCCACACTTCACACTGTCAGTGGGGACTTGAGGCTAAGTTTTAAAAAAAAGTATCTATTACAGGTCATTCACATTAATCTATCATTGAATTATTTGCCTTCACTCTCAAAATCCTGCAAAATATTTAGTCTTGTGATGTGATTTACTTGTGTTTTGAAACTCCATGCCACACCTTCCAGATCACAGAGACATGTGTCCTCTCTCTCACTGAACAAGCACAGCTAAAACAAATAAAATCAAAGATGCATATTCCTTCGCTGGGGCTCTGCAAAATGTAAGTGATGGGAGGAAGGCAGCCGTCATTCTGTTCTGGTCTATTATTGACAACAGCAGAAGTAAAAATTAGAAAACAAATCCCCTCTTAAATGAAATGGAGTCAGAGGCCCACCTCACTCAGAGGAAATACTAATTGGAACTACCTTGCTAATGCTAGCGAGTCACAGGAAGGAAACATTAAGTTATTATTTTTAATAATGTTTACAAGTATATCCAGCCATTTCCAGCCAGTGAAAGATGTCAGCCTTGGCCAAACGTGGCAGATCTACTTTTCACCAAAGATGCTCCTCGTCTTCCCCCTGATAGCAATCATTAATTTTATTTTTTAACTCGGTCTTCAAATGAAGACAGATGAGCTGGAGAGTTTTAAATGCAGGCTGCTTATGTTCAGAAAAATGGCTGTGAGATAGCAGATCACGGCATCTGAGCCGAGGCCAGTTACTGTTTGGGAAGAAAATAAAACAAAGGTAAGGTGCACAGCAAAACTGGCCTCAGAAGAGCTCCTAGTGAGAGGGGCAGTTGTGCGGGAGAAGCGTGGGGGCTGCTCTTTGGGTCGGGTCATTCCCTAATTGCTTTGGAGACTTAGATATATAATTATTGTTAATCGCTCTTGATAATTTTAATATTACATTTTAACATTTATTTCCTATTAACAACCTTCTTACATGTCAGAGATCAAAATGTCTCTTAGATAATCACATCATTGATATCTTTTGAAAACATTTTCTCACTGTTAGAATTTCATCTAAGTTATATTTCTGGTCAAATATCAATTCAGTTCAGTTCAGTCGCTCAGTTGTGTCCAACTCTTTGTGACCCCATGAACTGTAGCACGCCAGGCCTCCCTGTCCATCACCAACTCCTGGAGTCCACCCAAACTCATGTCCATTGAGTCGGTGATGCCATCCAACCATCTCATCCTCTGTCATCCTCTGCTCCTCCTGCCCTCAATCTTTCCCAGCATCAGGGTCTTTTCAGATGAGTTGGCTCTTCGAATCAGGTGGCCAAAGTATTGGAGTTTCAGCTTCAACATCAGTCCTTCCAATGAACACCCAAGACTGATTTCCTTTAGGATGGACTGGTTGGATCTCCTTGCAGTCCAAGGGACTCTCAAGAGTTTTCTTCAACACCACAGTTCAAAAGCATCAATTCTTCAGCACTCAGCTTTCTTTATAGTCCAACTCTCACATCCATACATGACTACTGGAAAAACCAAAGCCCTGACTAGATGGATCTTTGTTGACAAAGTAATGTCTCTGCCTTTTAATATGCTGTCTAGGTTAGTCATAACTTTCCTTCCAAGGAGCAAATGTCTTTTAATTTCATGGCTGCAATCACCATCTGCAGTGATTTTGGAGCCCAAAAGATAAAATCATCCACTGTTTCCCCATCTATTTCCCATGAAGTGATGGGACCGGATGCCATGATCTTCGTTTTCTGAATGTTGAACTTTAAGCCAACTTTTTCACTCTCCTCTTTCACTTTCATCAAGAGGCTCTTTAGTTCTTCTTCACTTTCTGCCATAAGGGTGGTGTCACCTGCATATCTGAGGTTATTGATATTTCTCCTGGCAATCTTGATTCCAGTTTGTTTCTTCCATTCCAGTGTTTCTCATGATGTATTCTGCATATAAGTTAAATAAGCAGGGTGACAATATACAGCCTTGACGTACTCCTTTTCTTGTTTGGAACCAGTCTGTTGTTCCATGTCCAGTTCTAACTGCTGCTTCCTGACCTGCATATAGGTTTCTCAAGAGGCAGGTCAGGTGGTCTGGTATTCCCATCTCTTTCAGAATTTTTCACAGTTTATTGTGATCCACACAGTGAAAGGCTTTGGCATAATCAATAAAGCAGAAATAGATGTTTTTCTGGAACTCTCTTGCTTTTTTGATGATCCAGTGGATGCTGGCAATTTGATCTCTGGTTCCTCTGCCTTTTCTAAAACCAGCTTGAACATCTGGAATTTCATGTTTCATGTATTCCTGAAGCCTGGCTTGGAGAATTTAAAGCATCACTTTACTAGGGTGTGAGATGAGTGCAATTGCGCAGTAGTTTGAGTATTCTTTGGCATTTCCTTTCTTTGGGATTGGAATGAAAAGTGACCTTTTCCAGTCCTGTGGCCACTGCTGAGTTTTCCAAATTTGCTGGCATATTGAGTGCAGCACTTTCACAGCATCATCTTTTAGGATTTGAAATAGCTCAACTGGGATTCCATCACCTCCACTAGCTTTGTTCGTAGTGATGCTTCCTAAGGCCCACTTGACTTCAATTAGTCCTATTTAATGATTGCTACCATTTTAATTTTGAGATTCCCTGGTGGCTCAGACTGCAAAGAGTCTGCTTGCAAAGCAGGAGACCCAGGTTCCGTCCTTGGGTTGGGAAGAGCCACTGGAGAAGGATATGGCAACCCACCCCAGTATGCTTGCCAGGAAAATCCCATGGACAGAGGAGCCTGGCAGGCTACAGTCCATGGGGTCGCAAAAAGTTGGACAAATCTGAGTGAATTCATTTTCCTCACTTTCCTTATTTTAATTTTAAGTCAAGGATGTTGACTTGACATCACCATAGGCTGCTCCAAGAAGATTTCCAGACACCTTTGTCTTAGAGGCTGAAAGGAGAACTTGTGTCTTGAATGTAGCAAATCATTTCACTCTGAATGATCTGACCGAAATGCTTGTGGTTCCATTTGGTAACTGACTTGGGGTAAGAAAAACTAAGGCGGGACAAAAGAAGTTGGATAATTATGATGGGAGCACTTCTAGTATGTTGGAGTGTTATTGTTCAGTCACTCAATCATGTCCAACCCTTTGTGACCCCCTGGACTGCAGCATACCAGACTTCCTTGTCCTTCACTATCGTCTGAAGTTTGCTCAAACTCATGTCCACTGACTTGATGATGTTATCCAACCATCTCATCCTCTGTCAACCCCTTCTCCTCATGACCTCAATCTTTCCCAGCATCAGCGTCTTTTCCAGTGAGTCAGTTCTTTGCACCAGGTGGTCAAAGTATTGGACTTTGGCTTCATTTCTTCCAGTAAATATTCAGAGTTGATTTCCTTTAGGATTGCTGGTTTGATCTCCTTGCAGTCCAAGGGAATCTCAACAGTCTTCTCAACAGTTTGAAAGCATCAGTTCTTTGACACTCAACCTTCTTTATGGTCCAAGGCAATGAGAACACTGGTAAAAACTGTCAAAATCAATTTTTAAAAGAAGTTTGGAAATTAGCCAAAGGCTTCCAAATATCTGAGGCACATCTCTTCAAGAAAAACTCTGAGTCTTGGTAAAAATGAGAAGCATGAAGGCATTTTTAGTGTGTGTTATTTGTTCAGTCATGTCTGACTCTTTGCAACCCCATGGACTATAGCCCACCTGGCTCCTCTGTCTGTGGAATTCTCTGGGTGAGAATGCTAAAGTGGGTAGCCATTCCCTTACCCAGGGAGTCTTCCCAACCCAGGGACAGAACCTGGGTCTCCTGCATTGTAGGCAAATTATTTACCATCTGAGCCACCAAGGAAGCCTAACTGGTCACATTTCCACCCCCTTGTCCCAGCTCTGTGGCACTCTCAGAGCCACAGTAAATGTGAAAGCACTAGAGAGGCAGGGTGGATGTGGAGCTGCACCAAAAGCCCCCAGCCTGACAGCTGCCAACATTTCGTCTGTTTGGCAGATCCCCAGAAAAGCCCCTTTGTCTTTATCTCATTTGAAACTCCACTAGTGGAAAGAGCCCAATTCCTAGGGTATTTGTTGAAAACAATCAGCAAAAATTATCAAACATTACAGTGATCTGAGTAAGTGATGCAAGTTGGGGCAAAGAAGAATCTGGCCAGAAAACTTACAAGCAAAATATGGGCATGAGACCATCATAGGTCTCATGCTTGAAATAAGCTTGAAAGCTTATTCCTGGGGCTCTAGAAGACCATGTGCATGTACAGGGATGTGCATGTTTCCAGCATTGTGGAATAGCCAGAGAAGATGGGAGAAAGCCCTGGTCTCTTACCTTGGTGGTCCCCAAGTCTCTGCACAAGCAGGAAGTGAAGACTAAGGCAGAGTTTTAAGCTTCCTGGAGTATTAAAGGAATGCCTCAACACACATACACAAAGTGCTTTGTCAAAGGGAGGGAGACATATTGGTTCAAGTCATTTAAGGAAATCTCTGTTCACACTGTTGCTGTTCAGTTGCTAAGTCATGTCTGATTCTTTGTGATCCCATGGAATGCAGCATGCCAGGCTCCTCTGTCCTTCACTATGTCCTGGAGTTTGCTTGAATTTGTGTCCATTGAGTTGGTGATGCTATCTGACCACAAAGCTAACCAAGCAGAGACTTTAGTAGCAGCACATAATAAAGAATACAGACTTTACAGGATTAAATCAGGGAAACTACTAAACAAAAATAATTACTATGATAAACAACAAAAGTAACAAACCTTGGGAGGGGGTAGAATCTGATATTCAGAGTTGTCACATAGATGATTTCTAAGTCCAATTTTCAACATGAACAATTAGAGACATGCAAAGAAACAGAAGTTATGCTTCATAAAAATTAGAACATAAAGAAATGAAATAAGTAAATAGAAAAAGAATAGAGAAAACAAATCATGCCAAAACTTGGCTCTTAGAAAAACACAAAATTGACAATCTCACCAAGACAAAACTAAATTCATTCAAATGATTAAAATCAGAAAAAAAAAAAAAAAAAAAAAAGAGAGAGAGAGAGAGAGCTATCATTACTGACTAAAGGTATAATTCAATCAACTCCGAGCCAACAAATTCCATAGTTTAGACGATGTGGAAAAATTCCTAGAAAGATGCAAAGATATACGAAAACTGACTCAAGAAGAAATAAAAAACCTGAATAGACCTATAATAAGTAAAAATTTAGGTTGGCAACTAAAAAGCACCTTAGTGTGAAGTCCAAGCCCATAAGAATACAGACATAAAAAATTCCTCAAAAATATTAGTAAGCCAAATTCAACTATATATATTATATATATATTAGTGTGTGTGTGTATATATATATATATATATATATATAAAATACATTATGACTAAAAGGAATTTATTCCCAGAATGTGAGATCAGTTTAACACCTAAAAGTCAATCAATGTAATACATATATTGATGGACTAAAGAGCAAAACTACAGGATTATGTCAACAGACTCAGGAAATTAAAAAAAAAAAAGCATTTAAAAAATTCCAACTCCCATTCATGAGAATAAACTGAAACAAACTGGAACTGTCAACTTGATAAAATGTCTATAAACCCAAGGTGATGCTATAATGTGCTTTCTCCTTCAGATAAAAAACAGGACAAGAATGCTTACTTTTGTAATGTCTATTGAACATTTTACTGGAGAATCTAATAGTTTAGGTAAGGAAATAAAGAAAAGACATCCAGATTGAAAAGAATAAGTAATACTGTCTCAAGTCACAGATGATAATACCTGGTATATAGGAAATATCAAGATACCTATTAAAAAACTATTAGAACTAATAAACACATTCAGTGAGGCTGTAGGATGTAAGATCAATTATATTTCTATACACTACCAATGAACAACCAAACAATGCAACTGAAAAAGGAATTTACTTTATAATAGAAACAAAAAGAGTAAAACAGTTAGGAATAAATGCAGCAATTTATTGAGAGACTTGTATGGATGTGAACTGTTAGTTGCTCAGTCATGTCCAACTCTTTGTGGCTCCATGGACAATAGCCCACTGGGCTCCTCTGTCCATTGAATTCTCCAACCAAGAATACTGGAGTGGGTTGTCATGCCCTTTTCCAGAGGATCTTTCTGACCCAGGGATTGAATCCAGGTCTCTCGCATTACAGGCAGATTCCTTACCATCTGAGCTACCTGGGAAACAGCTGAAGAGGGAGCCTTCATCAATTTCCCACCCGCCCTCCAGTTGATGAGGTTCCCCTCTCCATGGGATTCTCCAGGCAAGAATATTGGAGTTGGTTGCCGTTTCCTTCTCCAAGGGATCTTCTGAACCCAGAGATTGAACCTGCATCTTCTGCGACTCCTGCATTGCAGGCAGATTCTTAACTGCCGAGCCACTTGTATACTTAAAGCTATAAAGGATTATTGAAAGAAATTAAAGTATGTATAAATAAATGCAATGAATAGGAAATGGCTGGATTAGGCAATAATTCTCTAATAGACCTATAGACTCAATATGGCCCCTATAAAAATCCTAGCGGCCTTCTGGCAGAAATTGGCAAGCTAATGCTAAAATTCATATGGAAATACAAGAGACCCAGAATAGCCAAAACATTCTTGAAAAAAATAAAATAAAATTGAAGGTATCATATGTTTCAATTTCAAACTTATAACAAAACTATAGTATCTGTAGATAAATGTATAATAGAATGGAAAGTCAAGAAATAAACCTTTACAAGGTAGATCAAGATGGAAGAGTAAGACAACGGGGAGATTACTTCCCCCTACAAACACCAGAAAGCATCTACATGTGATATAAATCTCATGGAAAACTAAATAGAAACTGGCAGAAGGGCTCATATACAGCCAAGACTGTGAGGAAGATACACACATAATTGGGTAGCAAGAGAAGAAAAGCACTGGGTCAGGACCTCTGTCCCTGAGAGGCTACTAAGAGGGCAAAGGAGATTGCATGGGTGGACACCCACCCTGGGAGTGAGGAGACTGAGCCATAGACTACTCATCCCAGCCCTGGAGTCCTGTGCACAGGAGACAAGCCCATTTGGCTCTTAGAATAAATGCTGGGACAGACAGAAAGGCTGGAGAAGCCTAGGCTTCACTCTTGAGAAGTGTGTGGGTGATGGCTCGCCCCCAGTCAGGGAGAGGACGTTTGCCCTAGTGGTTGCTACCTTGCCATGCTCCAGTCTGAGTTGAGTAAACACCCTGGCCCACTCATTACATGCCATAACTTGGCACCGATCTATAGTGGGCAGGACCTGTGAGACGTCTCTATCTGAAAATGCAGAGGTGATCTGGGGACCTGAGGCAGTAGCCCAGGTTGGGTGGTGGTTGCCACTTTTGGCATTTACTCAAGCGGTGCCCCAGAAGCTGGCCAGATTTCTGACAGCAGGACAAATACCTGAATTCCCGTGAAAGCCTTGCCATGTGCTAACTCAACACTACAGCTTAGAACTAGATCTGGGGTGACCACACAGGGGTAAAGATGTGACTGTGGGCTACAGATTCCTATAGAGGCAAGGCATCAGATCTCTGTAGGTATACAAACCCTGCTTGTTTCAGCATACCTCTCCTTTGGGGCAAACAGCCAGCACAGGAAGAAGGAAAATCAACACTTAAAAGGAACAAAGCCAGCTGGGGTTTAACCCTCTGGACTTCAGCTCCAGAAACTTGGGAACCACCTCCACCCTCAATAGGGTGGTGACAGTCATTGAGTAGAAAGGAAGTCATATCTCACATCCTGCAAAGTTCTAGCTTCTTTATCAACAGCTATCACCCACCAGGGTGATGGTGGCTAGCTTACTCTGAGCAAAGATGTGACTGATGCCCACAGAAAATCGAGCTCTCCCACCAAAAGCACAGGGCATACCCAGTCTTCATAGGGATAATCCTACATAAGAACACCCCTTTGATACCACAATAGGTAACTTTTATTTTATTAGAGACAAAGAAAGTTAAATAAAATGAAAAGGCAGTAAAACTACTTTCAATTTAAAGAGCAAGAGAAAAACCCTGAAAAAACAAAGAAATAGTTATAAACCATCTACCAGACAAAGAATTCAAAATACTGATAATAAAAATGCTAACTGAATCAGGGAAAAGAGTTGATCTAAATATAGATCAGTTTAACAAATACTAGAAAATATAAAGACAACATATTCAACAACAGATAATTCAATATCTAAGGTCTTTAAGATGACAGACTAGAAGGGTGTGAGCTCATCTTTTCCTGCAAGAACACCCATATCACAACTAGTTGCTGAACAACCATCAACAGGAGAATGTTGGATTCCACCAATAAAAGATATCCCACATCCAAGGGCAAAGGAGAAACCCCAGCAAGATGGTAGGAAGAGGGCAATCACATTTAAAGTCAAATCTCAGACCCACCAGAGATGCTCAGAGGGATCAAACAAAACCTTGTGCTCACCAGGACCCAGGGAAAGGAGCAGTGACCTCCACAAGAGACTGGACCAGACCTGCCTTTGAGTGTTTAGTGTCTCCAGCAGAGGCATGGGTCAGCAGTGACCTGCTGTGGGGACAGGGGCTCTGGCTGAAGCAGACCAGGGAGGTATGGCATGTAGCATAAGTCCTCTTAGAGGAGGTTGCCGTTAGTTCCACTATAGAGCTGCAGAGCAGAAAACCTACAAACTGGAGAATAGTTATACCAAAGATGTTCTTGCACTGTTGTGAAAGTTCTAGGGACCACAACAGACTCCCCAACTTGGGGCTCTGGCAAAGGGACTGAGAAACCCTTGGGAATGTGACTTTGAAGGCCAGTAGCATTGGATTACAGAACGTCCACAGTACTGGGAAAACAGACTCTTGGAGGGCATAAGGAAACATTGTGTGCTCCAGGACCCAAAAGAAAGGAGCAGTGACCCCACAAGAGACTGAGCCAGACTTGCCTGTGAGTGTCTGGGAGTTTCCAGCAGAGACGTGGGTCCACAGTGGCCTGCTGTGGGGTCAGGGGCACTGACAACAACAGTCCTGGGAGCTGTGGCATGCTGGCCTAAGTCCTTTTGAAGGAGGCCACCATTGCTACCATTACCCCTACTATAGTTTGGCCTAGGCCTGTAGGGAGGATAGAAAAGAATACAGCCCCACCCAGCAGCAGAAAATTGGATTAAAGATTTAGTGAGCATGGCCCTGCCATCAGAACAAGACCCAGTTTTCCCCATAGCCAGTCCCTCCCATCAGGAAACTTGTACAAGCCTCCTATCCTCATCACCAGAGGGCAGATGGAATGAAAACCACAATCACAGAAAACTAATCAAAACTGATCACATGGATCACAGCCTTGTCTAATTCAATGAAATATGAGCCAAGCCGTGTTGGACCACCCAAGACAGAGGGTCATGGTGGAGAGTTCTGACAGAATGTGGTCCACTGGAGAAGGGAATGGAAAGCCACTTCAGTATTCTTGCCTTGAGAACCCCATGAACAGTATGAAAAAGCAAAAAGATATGACACTGAAAGATAAACTCCCCAGGTCAATAAGTGCCCAATATGCTACTGAGAATCATGGAGAAATGACTCCAAAAGGAATGAAGAGGCTGAGCCAAAGCAAAAACAGCATTCAGTTGTGGATGTGTCTGGTGGTGAAAGTAAAGTCCAATGCTGTAAAGAACAATTATTGCATAGGAAGCTGGAATGCTATGTCCACGAATCAAGGTCTATGAATCAAGTCAAACAGGAGATGGCAAGGTTGAACATTGATATTTTAAGCATCAGTGAACCAAAGTGGACAGGAATGGGGTAATTTAATCCAGATGATCATTATGTCTACTACTGTGGGCAAGAATCCCTTAGAAGAAATGGAGTAGCCCTCAGAGTCAACAAAAGAGTCCAAAATGCAGTACTTGGGTGAAATCTCTAAAATGACAGGATGATCTCTGTTCATTTCCAAAGCAAACCACTCAGTATCATGGTAATCCAAGTTTATGCTCCAACCACTAATGCCAAAGAAGCTGAAGCTGAACAGTTCTATGAAGACCTATAAAACCATCCAGAACTAACACCATTAAAAAAAAAATAAAAAGCAGAGACATCACTTTGTCCACAAAGGTTCAAATAGTTGAAGCTATGGTTTTTCCAGTAGTCATGTACAGAGGTGAGAGTTGTACTATAAAAAAGGCTGAGTGCTGAAGAATTAAAGCTTTTAAACCATGGTGCTGGAGAAGACTCTTGAGAGTCCCTTGGACTGCAAGGATATCAAACCAGTCAATCCTAAAGGAAATCAACCCTGAATATTCACTGGAGAAATTGATACTGAAGCTAAAGTTCCAATATTTTGGCCACCTGATGTGAAGAGCCAACTCATTACAAAAGACTCTGATGTTGGGAAAGATAGAAGGTAGGAGGAGAAGGGAATGACAGAGGATGAAGTGGTTGGTTGGCATCACCAGCTCAATGGACATGAATTTGAGCAAGCTCCAGGAGATGGTGAAGGACAGGAAAGCTTGGCATGTTGTAGTCCATTGTGTCAAAAAGAGTCTGACATGACTGAGTGACTGAACAGCAACAAGATTAAAAAACATCTATAAGCAATGGATAGTAGACTAAATGACACATAAGTGATCTAGAAGACTGAACAAAGGAAATTACCCAATCAGAACAGCAGACAGAAAGACAAATGTCAAAATAGAAAAAGAGTGCAACATATGGAACATCTAGGTTACCATCAAGTGTGCAAGCATTCACATTATAAAAGTGCCAGAAAAAGAGAGAGAGGGGTACAGAAATGTAGTGGAAAATACTATGTTTGAAAACTTCCCAAACTTAAAGATGGAAACAGATAGATGCCAAGTACAGGATCACAAACAAGATAACCCCTTCAATACATACACACACCAAGACATAGCATAATTAAAATGGCCAAAGTTAAAGATAGAGAATTCTAAAGGTAGCAAGAGGAAATCAAAGAGTTATATATCAGGTAATCTCTTTAAGGCTATCAACTGATTGTGCTGCAGAAACTTTATAAGCCAGAAGGCAGTGACATAATATATTTAAAGGGAAAACCTGCAACCTAGGATACTCCACATGGCAAGATTATCATTTACAGTTGAAGTGATAAAGCACTTCCCAGACAAGCAAAAACTGAAATAATTCAGCAATAATAAACTTATCCTAAAGTAAATGCCAGAAGGTCTTCTCTAAACAGAAAAGAAGACTATACGGAAAAGGAAAATCCCAATAGGAAACACAAACACCGAGTAAGGATTGAAGGTCATAAATATATCAGCAGGTAAATGTAAAGAAAAAGAAATCTGCACAAAGAACTATAACTTCAATACACAGAAAAAGGATAAGCATGAAGGTTTAAAATATGACAAAAAAACACAAAATTTGGGGGAGGATAATAAAAAAGTAGAGCTTTTAGAATGTATTTGAACTTAAATGACTATTAGTTTAAATCAAGTAGATATAACTATCGGTCATCATATATGAACCCTATGGTAACCACAAGTCAAAAGCTTAGATACACAAAAACCTCAAAGAAAGGCAACCAAGCATACTACAAAAAAAAAAAAAAATTCATGAGACCTCAATGGGACAAAATAAATAAATAAATAAAAAAGAGAATATACAGAGAAGAATGACCAGAACAACTAGAAACCAAGTTGTCAAATGGCAATAAGGACATCCCTACCAATAGTTACTACAAGTGCCAACGGACTAAATGCTCTGATCAAAAGACATAGGGTAGCTGGTTGGATAAATGAATGAATACTCTTTCATATGTTGTGTACAAGAGATTGACCTCAGGACTAAAGAAACACACAGACTAAAAGTAAGAGGATGGAAAAAGATTTCATGCAAATGGAAATGAGGAAATAGTCAAGGTAGCAACATTTGTATCAGACAAAATGGACTTTAAAACAAAAACTGTAACATCAGACAAAGAAGAGCATTATATAATGACACAGGAATCAATAGAAGAGGATAATAGATAGACTAATTAATATATGACAGAGGATGAGATGGTTGGATGGCATCACCGACTCAACGGACATGAGTTTGGATAAACTCCGGGAGTTGGTGATGTAGAGGGAGGCCTGGTGTGCTGCAGTCCATGGGGTCGCAAAGAGTCAGACATGCAAAGAGCGACTGAACTGAAATGAACTGAATTGAACTGAATTGATATATATGTGTCCAATAAAAAATACCTAAATATATAAAGTAAATATTAATAGACATAAAGGGAGAAATTGATAATAATACAGTAAGAGCAGGAGACCTTTGAACCCCATTGACATCAATGGACAGACCATCCAGACAGGGAATCAATAAGGCAACCATGGTGTTAAATGACATAACCGACCAGTTAGACTTAATTGATATCTACAGAATCTTCCATCCAAAAACAACAGAATACCCATTATTTTCAAGTGGAGATGGAATGTTCTCCAGGATAGAACACCTACTGGGTCATAAAACAAGCCTTAAAAATTTAAAAGCTTAGAAGTTATACCAAGCATTTTTCTTCTGACCACCACAGTGTAAAACGAAAAAGCAACCACAAAAATAAAATGGGAAAAAATGCGCACATGGAAACCAAACAGCCTTCTACTGAAAAACAGTGAGTCAATGATAAAATCAAAGAGGAAATCAGAAAATATCTGAAGACAAATGAAGATGGAGACACGACTTTCCAAAATCTATGAGATGCAACAAGGCAGTTCTGAGAGAGGTTATAGCAGTTCAGGTTTCCTCAAGAAACAAGCATAAATCTCAAATTAACAACTTAATCTACCATTTCAAAGAGGTAGAAAAAGAACAAACAAATTTAGGTCAGCAGAGGGAAGGAACTAATATATACCAGAGAGGAAATGAACAAAATAGAGATTTAAATAGATTTAAATAGAAATAGAATAGAGAAGACCAGTGAATTTAAGGGCTTATTTTTGAAAAGATACAAAATTGATAAACCTTGACCTTAGCTGACTTTATTTTTTGGGGCTCCAAAATCACTGCAGATAGTGATTGCAGCCATGAAAGTAAAAGATGCTTACTCCTTGGAAGGAAAGTTGTGACCAACCTAGACAGTATATTATAAAGCAGAGACATTACTTTGCTGACAAAGGTCTGTCTAGTCAAGGCCATGGTTTTTTAAGTAGTTGTGTATGTAGGTGAGAGTTGGACTATAAAGAAAGCTGAGCACCGAAGAATTGATGGTTTTGAACTGTGGTGTTGGAGAAGACTCTTGAGAGTCCCTTGGACTGCAAGAAGATCCAACCAGTCCATCTGAAAGGAGATCAGTCCTGGGTATTCATTGGAAGGACTGATGTTGAAGCTGAAACTCCAATACTTTGGCTGCCTGGTGTGAAGAGCTGACTCCTTTGAAAAGACCCTGATGTTGGGAAAGATTGAGGGCAGGAGGAGAAGGGGACAACAGAGGATGAGATGGTTGGATGGCATCACTGACTCAATGGACATGAGTTTGGGTGAACTCTGGGAGTTGGTGATGGACACTGAGGCCTAGTGTGCTGCAGTCCATGGGGTCACAAAGAGTCAGACTCAACTGAGTGACTGAACTGAACTGATCCTTCTCAAACCATTCCAGAAAATCTTGAGGATGGAACATTCCAAAATTCATTCTCAAGGCCAATGATAGCAAAGCCAGACAAAGACACTACAAAAAAAGAAGAAAATTACAGGCCATTATCTTTGATGAACATAAATGCAAATATTTTCAACAAAACATTAGCAAACTGAACCCAATAATAAAAAAGCCATGATCAAGTTGGATTTAGTCCAGAATCACAATAATGGTTCAACATCCACAAATCAAAGGATAGAAATCGCATGATCATCTCAATAAATGCTAAAAAAGCATTTGGCAAAATGAAACATCCATTCCTTATAAAAACTCTCATCAAAGTGAATGTGGTGGAAACATACATCAACATAATAAAGGCCATTTACAAATCCAACAGCTAACATAATACTGAAAGATGAAAAACTGAAAGCCTTCCTGCTAAATTCAGGAGTGAGACAAGTCCACTTTCACCACTTCTTTTAAACATAGTTAGGATATCCTAGCCATAGTAATCAGACAAGAAAAAGAAATAAACTGTATCCAAACTGGAAGGGAAAAGGTAAAACTGTTTGCAGATAATATAATGCTTTATATAGAAAAGGTTAAAAGTCTCCAATCAACAAATAATAGAGTTAATAAATAAATTCAGTAAGTTTAATATAGAGATACCTGTTGCATTTCTATACAGTAACAAATACTATAAAGAGAAAGTAAAAATATACCATTTAAAATTGCACCAAAAAGGATAAAATACCTAGGATTAAACTTAGCAAAGGAGGTAAAAAAACTATACTCTGAAAACTGTAAAACATTAATAAGAGAAATTGAAGATGATACATAGAAATGGTAAGATAACTTGTGCACTTGGATTTGAAGAATTAATATTGGTAAAATGGCCATATAAACCATAGCAATCTATAGATTTAATGCAATCTCTATCAAAATACCATGATATTTTTATAGAACTAAATCAAATAATCCTAAAATTTATATAAAGCTGGAAACGACCCCAAAACGCCAAAGAACTGTTGAGAAGAAAGAATAAAGCTGGAGGTTTAACCCACCCAGACTTCAGACTATACATAAAGTGACAGTAATCAAAGCAGCATGGTATTGGCATAAAGTCAGAAACACAGGTCAGAACAGAGAGTCCAAAAAGAAGTGCACCAATCAATAGTCAATCTACAACAAAGGAGGAAAGAATATACAGTGAATAATGGACAGTTTCTTCAACAAGTGGTTCAAGGGAACCTAGACAGTTACACATAAAACAGTAAGATTTGAACACTCCCTCACAGTGCCTGCAAAAGAAGCCCCAAATGATTGAGAGACCTAAATATAAGAATAGAAACTATTAAACTCCTAGAAGAGAACATAGGCAGAACACTCTTTGGCATAAACTGTAGAAATATTTTTTTGAGAATTCTCCCAAGGCAAAAGAAATGGATGCAAAAAACAAACAATAGAATTTAAGGAAACTTAAAAGCTTTTGCACAGTAAATGAAACCATCAGCAAAATGAAAAAGCAATCTACTAATTCAAAGGGAGAAAATATTTCAAATTATGTGACCAACAAGGAGTTAATATCCAAAATATACAAATAGGTCATATCACTCAGTATTAAAAAACCAAGTAACCAAATAAAAAAAATGGACAGATGCTCTGAATAGACATTTTTCCAAAGAAGAGATACAGATGGCTAACAGGCACATGAAAGCATGCTCAACATCAGCAATTATTAGAGAAATGCAAATCAAAATAACAAAGAGATATCACCTCACACCTGTGAAGGTAAATCTCCTACACTGTTGGTGGGAATATAAATTGGCACAGGTGCTGTGGAAAACATTATGGAGGTTCCTTAAAAAACTAAAAATAGATCTACCATATGATCCAGCAATTCCACTCCTGGATATATACCCAGAAAAATATAAATGCTAATTTGAAAAGATATACACACCCCAATGTTCCAGGGTGGCTCAGACAGTAAAGAATCTGCCTGCAGTGCAGGAGACCCAGGGTCAGAAAGATCCCCTAGAGAAGGAAATGGCAACCCACTCCAGTATTCTTGCCTGGAAAATTCCATTGACAGAGGAAGCAGGTGGCTACAGTCCAGGGGTCACAAAGAGTCAGACACGACTGAGTGACTAACTCTATATGTTCACAGAAGCAATATTTACAATAGCTAAGATATGGAAGCAACCTAAGTGCCTGTCAACAGAAGTGGTATATATAAATACTATACAATGAAATATAACTCAGCCAAAAAAACCCCAAATGAAATACTGCCATTTGCAGCAACATGAGTGGACCTAGAGAATATTACAAATAGGTGAAACAAATAATGAAGCAAACCAATTACAATTATATCATTTATATGTGGAATCTAAAAAAATAATGCACATAAATATATGTGCAAAACAGAAGCAGACTTACAAACACAGAAAATGAATTGTGGTTGCTCAAATGGAGAGGGAAATGGAGAGGGACAAATTAGGGGTATTGAATCAACAGATACAAACTACTGTATAAGAAATACATAAGCAACAAAAATATATTGTATAGCACAGGAAGTTACAGCCATTATCTTGTAATGACTTATAATGGAGTGTTTCCAGGGATAGATTTTATTTTCTTGGGCTCCAGAATCACTGTGGATGGTGACTGCAGCCACAAAATTAAAAGATGTTTATGCTTTGAAAGAAAAGGTATGAAAAACCTAGACAGTGTATTAAAAAGCAGAGACATCACTTGCCCAACAAAGATTCATATAGTCAAAGCTATGTTTTTTCCAGTAGTCACATACAGATGTGAGAGCTAGATCATAAACAAGGCTGAGTGATGAAGAACTGATGATTTCAAACAGTGGTACTTGGAGAGGACTCTTGAGTGTCCCCTGGATAGCAAGGAGATCAATTCTAAAGGAAATCAATCCTCAGTAGTCACTGGAAGGACAGAGGCTGAAGCTAAAGCTCCAATAGTTTGGCCACTTGATGGGAAGAGCCAACCCACTGGAAAAGACCCTGATGCTGGGAAAGACTAAGGGCAGGAAGAGAAGGGAGCAACAGAGAATGAGATGGTTGTATGGCATCACTGACTCAAAGAGCATGAGTTTAAGCAAACTCTGGAGACCGTGAAGAACAGGCAAGCTTGGGGACATAACTTAGTGACTGAACAAAACAATAACTGAGTGTAATCTGCAAAATACTGAATCATTGTGGTGTACATGCCCAACTAACATAATATTATAAATTACTTCAATAGAAAAAGAAACCCTTATGTTTATGATTTATAGTCAACTGGTTCTTCACAAAGGTGTCAGCACAATATACCATGTGTATTTGTGTTCAGTTGCTCAGTCTCAGTAATATCTGACTCTTCGTGATGTCATGAGTGGTAGCCCTCCTGACTTCTCTGTCCATGAAATTTTCCAGGTAAAAATACTGGAGTTTGTTGCCATTTCCTTTTCCAGGAGATCTTCCCAACCCAGGGATTTAACCCATATCTCCTGCATTGGCAGGTGGATTCTTTACAAAAAATTTAATTCAAAATTGATTGTAGTCATAAATGTAAGAGTTAAATTTTAAAAATCTCAGAAGAAAATAGGAATAACTTTTATGACCTTGAGTTAGGCAATGGATTCTTAGATATGGCACCAAAAGCAGAAGCAACAAAAATAAAAAAAGTAGATATATTAGACTTCATCTAAATTAAAAAACTTCAAAGGATACTATCAGGAAACTAAAAAGGCATCTCATAGAATGAGAGAAATTATTTGCAAATCACATATCTTGTAAGGATTTTATATAAAAAATATGAGTACTCAAAACTTTATAATAAAAAGATAAGTAACCCAATGAAAATGGACAAAATATTAAAACAGACATTTCTCCAAAAAGATATACAAATGGCAAATAGCTCATGAAAAACTGCTCAGCATCTTTACTCATTAAGAAAATGCAAATCAACCCCAAATGTGGTACCACTTTCCACCCGTTAGAATGGCTATAATTAGAGCCTGACAACTTTGAGTACTTGTAAGACTGCAGGGAAATAAAAGGGCTTGTGCTTGTGGTAAAGAACACACCTGCCAATGCAGGAGACATAAGAAACTCGGGTTTTATCCTTGGGTCAGGAAGATCCCCTGGGGAGGGCATGGCATCCTACTCTGGTATTCTTGCCTGGAGAATCCCTATGGACAGGGGAGCCTGGCGGGCTACAGTCCATAAAGTCACGAAGGGTCGGACACGACTGTAGTGACTTAGCATGCACACGTGCACAGGGAAATAGAAATCTGATATACTACTGATGGATTGTAAAATGGTGCAGGGCACTTTGCAAAACAGTTTGGCAGTTCATCAAAAATATAGACAGAGTTACCATGCGACTTGGCAATTCTACCCTTTGGTATATATTGGTGAGTGCAGTAACTTCAAATTAAGCACTAGCATATGGATCCCACACTGGCTGGAACCAGAGGGCTGATGACTGAGATTCCTGGAACACCACCCTCTTACCTCACCATCAACAATCAGATGAAGTTCACATAACCTGTAAACCTTTCTGAAAATTTTGCCTATAAAAATT
Source organism: Aepyceros melampus (assembly GCA_006408695.1). Lineage (NCBI taxonomy): Eukaryota > Metazoa > Chordata > Mammalia > Artiodactyla > Bovidae > Aepyceros > Aepyceros melampus. The sequence goes on from SJXQ01012542.1 coordinate 358,509, forward strand.
GTTCCCCCCAAACTGTCTGGGAGTTCAGGACCTTAGAGCATGAACTGCCCAGTTCTTCCTGCTTGGCCCTGCAGCACACCTTTCTCTGTTCTGAACTCTGACTTTTCAATTTGCTTGGCTTTAGTGTGTCAGGCACACAAACTTCAGTTCAATAGTGCTATTTCTAGAGAGGCTAGCAAAACCAGCTTTGAAGGAACTATCTGAAGGTGAATTCTAGAAATCATTCTACAGTGGTAAATTTCTGAAATCAGCAATGAGATTCTCAAGGGCACTACTATGAAATACACCTCTTATATAATGTTTCTTTTTTTTTTCAATGCTTATTAATACTTTTCCAGATAATATGTAAGAGTTGGCAAAGTAGATGAGAACAAATGCAATTTAAAGCAGCACTGTTTATAATAGCCAGGACATGGAAACAAACCTAGATGTCCATCAGCAGATGAATGGATAAGAAAGCTATGGTACATATACACAATGGAGTATTACTCAGACATTAAAAAGAATACATTTGAATCAGTTCTAATGAGATGGATGAACCTGGAGCCTATTATACAGAGTGAAGTAAGCCAGAAAGAAAAACTCAATACAGTATACTAACATATATATATGGAATTTAGAAAGATGGTAATGATAAACCTGTATGTGGAACAGCAAAAGAGACACAGATTATAGAACGGACTTTGGGACTCTGAGGGAGAGGGAAAGGGTGGGATGATTTGGGAGAATGACACTGAAACATGTATACTACCATGTAGGAAAAGAATCACCAGTCTATGTTCGATACAGGATACAGGATGCTTGGGGCTGGTGCATGGGGATGATCCAGAGAGATGATATGGGGTGGGAGGTAGGAGGGGGTTCAGGATTGGGAACTTATGTACACCCGTGGCGGATTCATGTCAATGTATGGCAAAATCAATGCAGTATTGTAAAGTAAAAGAAAGTAAAAATAAAAATTAAAAAAAAAATCCTCAAATTTTAATTCTCTTTGAGTGTTTCTTTTCTTTTCTTGTTTTGTATTTCCCTTCCCTCATTATTGGTCTTGATATTTTGTAGGAAAGAGCTTCAGTAAGGACCATGGCTAGTCTTTCTATGCTGCTGGGTTATGTCTGCCTAATGCCGCCAGCAAGATGCCCTACTATTGGCCAGACTTACCATCCTGGGCTTTCCTACCCTCTGCTATTTTTGTTAAGAATGAAGGGAGAGTTCCTGAGTCTGCTTGGTTATTTCCATCAGGGGCCTTTCTTCCCAAATGTCTCACCTCAAACTTTATTCTCATTTCCTCTCTCTCCCTGCTTTTTATTTCCCTATCATCCTTTGCTATAGATGATAGAGATAGAAGGGACAGGAGGCCAGCACCCTTTTCTGAATGTAGGAAGCACAGTTTTATCAAGCATATAGTGAAGAATTTTTAAATTAAAAGCAGGCATGTGGTGGGGTGGCTGAGAAAGAAAGTAGTGTCTAAAGTGGAGGGCAGATAAATTCTGTCCCTATTAACACTGCCATTGGTAGTAATTTAATAATATTCTATAGTAAATTCCTTACATTTTTCAGGCATAGAAATGATTGAAACAGAACAGCAAAACTTGGTGTAAAAAGGGACTTCAGTGTTTAAATAGGTTGAGTTGTCTGGCAGCTCCAAAAACAGGTGAGAAATATGACCCTGGAGTGCAGCAAATCTAATCTCTGTGCAGGTTTATTGTTTATCAGGCTTTTGTCTAAGGAGGGTTCATTATATGTAACATTGAGATACAGTTTAGTAGAGCAGATTTATTCAACAGATTTATTCTTTTACCAGGTCTCATAGTATTTCACCACTTGGTATGTGGGGTCTTATTCATCAAAACAGTTTATGACTTAATCAGTTATGAATTTTAAAAAGTTTTACTAATAATGTAGGATGTGTTAAAATTTATAGTTAGTGCATTTATTCCATTAGGAGTTTTATCTTTGAGCTAAGACACACTGGAGATGTAACACAAGCAAACAGCATGGTTTATTGGTAATAAACAGAATGGCCTCTGCAGGGCCTCCAGCTATGAGTGGTGGATTTTATTCTCCATCTTGCTGTGGCCTGAGGTTTATAACATTGAGATACAGTTTAGTAGAGCAGATTTATTCAACAGGTTTATTCTTTTACCAGGTCTCATAGTATTTCACCACTTGGTATGTGGGGTCTTATTCATCAAACAGTTTATGACTTAATCAGTTATGAATTTTAAAAAGTTTTACTAATAATGCAGGATGTGTTAAAATTTATAGTTAGTGCATTTATTCTATTAGGAGTTTTATTTTTGAGCTAAGACACACTGGAGATGTCACACAAGCAAACTGCATGGTTTATTGGTAATAAACAGAATGGCCTCTGCAGGGCCTCCAGCTATGAGTGGTGGATTTTATTCTCCATCTTGATGTGGCCTGAGGTACTCTTAAGGTTTTCCATGAGTTGGGTCATCAGTTGGGCCTAAAACTTGGTTTAAAATATCTGTGGTTCCTTTTCCTCGTGAATTTTAAAAAGTTTTACTAATAATGTAGGATGTGTTAAAATTTATAGTTAGTGCATTTATTCCATTAGGAGTTTTATCTTTGAGCTAAGACACACTGGAGATGTAACACAAGCAAACAGCATGGTTTATTGGTAATAAACAGAATGGCCTCTGCAGGGCCTCCAGCTATGAGTGGTGGATTTTATTCTCCATCTTGCTGTGGCCTGAGGTACTCTTAAGATTTTCCATGAGTTGGGTCATCAGTTGGCCTAAAACTTGGTTTAAAATATCTGTGGTTCCTTTTCCTCGTAGTATAGTAGGGCTCATTTCACCCTGGTGGAGGCACAGTGAGAGGCGGGCCCACCCAATCACGTTGTTGCATGAGTGTTTAGAACCATCATTTCTTAAAGTAGAGGAGGCCAGCATAGCTACTGTTTTCTGAGGTCAGTATCAGTCATTTGCCTTAATGGTCGTCTCCAATGGAAAGATGGAGTCAGGTGAAGCCTTTAACTGAGCCAAGAGACATTTTGTAGATGGGAGCCTCTACCAGTTTAGGCTTAATTGCAGATGTTCCATCATAGTGACATAGTTAAGCCCTTGTGCATAAGCCCAGCAGCCTGACCTGCCCAGGTATCCTTTATTATTTATTTGTGGCATTGACCCCGTTCTGGATCATCACAGCACATTTTCTCTAATGTCAGTATTACATCACTAAAAAAATCACCTCTCCATAATCTCTGTTGAGCAGACAAGTAAGTGAGTGCACTCCTAGAGGATCTCCAACTCTTTCAATCACTGGGGTGGAGTTTGCTGACAGTGGGACAAAATCCTGGCAGAAGTGACTTTAGTCAATGATTCCAAAATAAGATAGCTCTATTCTTACTATTCCCAGGGAACTCAGCTCTGCAGGGAGAGTCACTGCTTTCAAGAGGCAAGGTTAACAGTTGGCTTTCTGATCCTGTTTCAGCATAGAATCACCCATTCCTTGAGAGCACAAACAGACTCGTGGCCAATGGTTGGTTAAAATTTATTATGCTGGCTCAACATCTCAAAGTCTCGTATTCACCACATCTGTCCTTTAATTGTTGGCTTTGGGGACACCCTTTCTGACCATTCTCTGTTTGATTTGTATTTACTTTCCACAAGAAGAGAGCTTGATGCTGTTATTTCCACCATTGACTCCCAGTGGGTGTTGCTTCCCCGACCCTGCCTGACTGTGTTTGGTACTCAGGGCTCTGCAGGGTCCCTTGTCTTTTGAGGCCAGCTGTGAGGGCCGAGACTGGCTCCACCACAACTGCACTTGGGTAGCAACAGTGCAAGATACTGTTTGGATCTGTTTGCTGAGGTCCACTCCAGAGGTCCACTCTTCCTACCTTCTGGACATTTTCCACACTAAGGTCAGCAAACCTTTTAAAAATGAATATCTGATCATGTCACTGTTCTGTTGAACCTTTTAATGGCTTCCCATTTCCCTTAAGACAAAGCTGAAAACCTTTGCCCTGACCAATTAACGTCTTCATGATGTTGTCCCAGCCCAGCCCTCCAGCTTCATTTCCAGCCACTCTCCCTCCTCTTCCATTGTTCTGGAGCTCTGCCTTTGAGCTCCTTCCCAGCTCTGGGTTTCTGAACCTGGACAGTTGCCAGTCTCATGGTTTTTCACCTAGCTCATTCCCATTTCCTCAGGGAAGTTCTCATAGACTGGATGCCACAGTCACACCCCCATGCCGAAGCCTTGCTTTTTCTTCATGCCCTTGTTAAAAATCCACTTGGATATTGACCAAATAATCAGACCACACAGGCAAAAAATGTTTTCTTAACAAGGATACAAATCCCATGATAACTGTAATGTCTTATTCACATCAGTGTCTCCAGGGCTGGTTCAGTGAGGTTCAACAAATATTTCTGTACTGAGTGAATGAATGAATGTTTCTTGTCTTCCTCCATAAATTTTAAGATCAATCTGTGCTGGGATTATGTCTTAACGTTCTTATCTCTTCCCAGGGGTTTCTGGCTAACTGGTCAAATCTAGAACCTTGATCTCATTAGTTTTATCCCCATTCACCTCCCAGTCCTTCGAGAAGTACTTGAAGTGATAGAATGCTTGCTGCCAGTGCTGGTTCTGAGATGTCTTGAGAAAGTCTTAGAAGGGTAACACTTTCTCTGCTGTTTATTTGGTATACAGAGTTCTACCTAGTAGGATTGTGGCGATCATATTTGGTTCCCTAACCAACAGTTATTTCCCACTTCCTTCTTGCTGGCAGGGGCTTTGTTTGTTTCTACACCCAGCCCCTCATGTAATCATGTTATGAGTTTTAACAGAATAAATTTATCCTAGCTTTAGAGAAAAATCCCAGTTGGTAAATTCACCGTTCTCACTATGTGGTCTATAAAACCCCAGAGGTCTCACAGACCCTGTGAGGGAGTCCTTAAGGGCAAGACTATTTTCATGAGACTACTAAGACATTGTTCGCTCTTTTCATGCTGATATTTGATCTGATGGTCAAAAAAAAAAAAAAAGATGAGTAACACGGAGATGAGTAACACGGTGGGTGCCTTAGCAAGAATTAAGGCAATGACAACACATTGTACTAATAGATATTGTGTACTTCACTGCCAACTATTCACAGTAAAGGAAAGGAGGGAAGGAAGAAAGGAAGATAGAAGGAAGGGAGGAAAGAGGGGAGGAAGGAAGGGAAGGGAAAGAGGGAAGAAAGGATGGAGGAATTAATTTTATTTGAAAATATCCTTGATGAGGCTATAACAATTATGTTTTCTTTTGAATTAAATCTCACCTTTTAAGTACATGCCATTTAGTAATTCTGACTGAAGAAATGGAGTGCTTGCATCAGGCACTCCTGTTGCTGACCAAAGTACAATAAACATGGACAAAAATAGGAAATACCCTTGGGACACAATTTGATTTGTGAGCTAAATTAGCTGTTTTGTACTTTTTTTTTTTTCATGGAATATCATTTTCACTTTATGGAAGATCTGACCAACTATGGCTCTTCTGACTTGGGTATTTAACAGATATTTTCTCAAAAATGAACAATGGGAAACAACTAACAGTATTTGTTGCCAAAGATGAAGTGTAAACTTTCAAGCAAAAATTGTAAGTTTTAGGAAATTGTATTTGTCACTATGAGTTTGACAGCTTCCCAGTATTTTAAGAATTATCTAATGAGATCAGTGGAGATATTAAGGAATATACATTTCCAATTTTGTCTAATAATGAAACTGCACACTTTTATGGGACTTGAACCCAGCCAGAACCCAGACTGGGACTTGAACCCAGTGTCTTCTAATTGTGATCACACACCTGGTCTCAGGGCTAATGAAGCTCAGGTTCTTTATGTCTTGTCATGGAAAGAATTCAGTGAGAGGCAAAGTGATAGATAAGTGGATTTATTTAGAGAGATATACATTGCCAGGTGGTGCTATTGGTAAAGAACTCACCTGCCAATGCAGGAGATTTAAGAGACTTGGGTTCCATCCCTGGGTCAGGAAGATCCCCTGGAGGAGGGCATGGCAATCCACCCCAATATTCTTGCCTGGAGAATCCCAAGGACAGAGGAGCCAGGTGGGCTACAGTCCACAGTGTCAAAAGAGTTGGACACGACTTAGCAACACAACTAAAGCAACTTAGCACACACGCAGCACACACACATTCCATAGACAGAATGCAACCTGTTTCAAAAGAAGGGCCCCAGGGTAATCTCATAACTGCACAAAAATTTTAAGTAATTTACTCTTCTCACTATTATTTTTAATTTTAGAAAATATAGTTATTTTTCAAAACTATTTGCTGTTTGTGTTAAGATTTCTTTCTAAAGGAATTAAGATTTAAAATTTTCTTGGTTTCAGTTTTTAATAGGATATCTGTTGATAGATATCATCTGCATAAACAAAGGCTTGAAAACCTCTGGTCCAGGCTAATTATTATGTTTCTGCTGATTGCTTTAGTCATAGGCCTATAAAGATATGTAAAAGGAATCCTGCCAAGAGGAAAGGTTGTGATAGTTTTAAAGTATGCAAAATGAATGGATGGTCTCTTTTCTCTACTGATCATGATTGAGTCTTCATGTGACACCTAGAATTATGGCAGACTTCACGTGGAGCCATCAGCTGATGCAGTTAAAGTAGTTAGGTGAAGGAATTAAAATCATTTGGATCCTGGTTGGCACAGTTAAGCTGTAACCTAACCAGCTCTGGAGTTGTCTTGGCCCTAGGCTTACTGATAACTGAGAAAATAGGGTTCTTCTACTTTTTTAGCCATTTGCATGAGGTTTCTCTTCACTTAATAGCCAAGAGCATTCTGATCAAAAAATCCTGTCCCCCTACCCCCCAAACTTTAACGTATAAAGTAATTCACAGCCAGAATGAAAAGTCTTTTTTCCCTTTTGATTTTTTTTTTTTTCAGTACAGAACTCAAATCCACATCCTCCTCAAAGATCATTAGGACTATCTGCCCAATTTCTTGGTTTTATATATTGTAGTTCCTATGTGAGTATATGATTTTTCCTCCTCCTACCCCCTTTTACCATCCAAACCAGCAGAAAAATAAATAGCCATATAAAAGAGGTGAATGTTATAGACAACAAAACACTGCCAGGATCTATGCCGCGCTTCCCCCAAAGAGTCATTTCCGTCTATTAGGCACATAATGCATGTTTTAAAAAAGAACCCGTTGTAAATACATATTTGTTTAGATGGACTGCAGCACAGCAGAGACTCTCCTGGGGAGATAGTATGTATTTTACAACCTGCCAAAAAAGATCCCCGTGGATGGTAAAATAGGACAAACAGAAAGGTGTAGAACCCCTCTCCCTGCAGTTGACGGCCCGTGGCTGAGCTGGCCTTCAGACACCTTGACCTCAGAGGCAGTTCTGTCAGCCACTTGCCTCACTGAGGTCCAGGAACCATTCAGGCTAAACATGGGATCTGAGGAGAGATGCTGGAGCAAGTCATCCAGTGGAGTGGCTCCAGGCAGAGTTCTTAAGCCCAGAGCCCTCAAGTGAGGCTGGTTTTGCTCTTCCTGGGTGTGGGGGCATGACCGGAAACAAACTACACCCACCCATCTGCACTTGACTTCAAAGGCCTCCATCCAATTCAAAGTAGCTCAGGATCTGCTTTTTGGGTGTGAAGGCACTGTTCTTATGCCAGACTAGTGCCTCCTAGCGCAGGTATAAATAACAGCTGCCGCCAGAAGCCCTGCTGCCTTGTACTGGAAAATACAAGGGGAACTAGCATCAGCCTGCAATTAATACCATTTTAAGGGGAGTCTTGAGAGAGAGAAGCAGGATGTCTCATACCAAATTTCAGCCCTCAAGATGTGTGGGAATACTCTTCCACTTTCATTCCGTGGATGCTCTCTTTCTAGCTCTGTGTTTTGCCAGGATAACATCAGCTTTTGGATACAAATAGAATCTCCCACCACCTCTCCTACAAGAGTAATTACTCAGGTGATGATGAGCACTTCCTTTGGCATCACATCGGGAGGAAGGGGATGTCAATTTGTTCCATTAATTAGTGATGCTAAGGCTGTTCACCAGGTTAAGGCAGTGACTGCTGAATCTCTTCACTGAAGAAACACCCTGTGCTTTTTTTTAAATTAGTGAATAGTCTGTGTGCCCATACTTGGAAATCATGTAAGCATCCTAGTTCCTAATGATTTTTCAACCAAAGATTTTAGAAAAATCCATGACTGAGTCAATGATCACATTTGTGTTCGCAAAATGGTGATTTTCTAATTCAGTCATTACTTCTGCAGTTATTAACTGGTGTTGACACGTAAATAATCTATCACCACAGATTGTTTTTTTCATCAGCATGCTATAATCCATTACCATCATTCTTTTCGATGCCCAGATTGTGTTGGCTTTGGCCAGAAGGAACCCCTTTGGCTTCTAGCACTTTCTTGCTTTCTGTCACAAGTTGTTCCAAAGTCAGCTTTCCCCTTCCTGCCCCAGACCTGGAATCAGCCATTTCTCCCAGGAGCCCTCGTTCTGTGTAGTGGAGAATGGCATTTGGAAAGCAAGGTCTGGGGTCTGGATGTGCTCCTTGCTAGTGGAGGGTCATTGCTTCTAGGCCATTTCAGTGGACAGAGCTAGAAAATGTAGTGTTTCATTTTTCTTTTCTTTCTTTAACAAACTCATGAGCTCATACTAATCCCTCCAAATCAACTCCAATACAACAATCATTTCCTTCACTTTACCCTAGCCCACATTTGCTTCTCCTTTCTCAGTGAAAATTCAAGTTCCCAGCAACACTAGTATATTTATAGTTTTCCTCTGAGCCATTATACACACAATAATTTCAGAATTACTGATTATTGATGATACAGCCGACAACAACCTGCTAACTAAAGTTCAGCATGTCATTGCAATCAGCTTGGTATCTTGTAGGTGTTTTACCAATAAAGTCCTATTATGAGGAAATGTTTAAAAAAAATCCAAACCTGCTGATGTTTCACAGGATAACTGGCTTGGATTCTTCAAAGGTGTCAGTGCTATGAATGTAAGGGAAAAAAAACAACAACAACTGTAGGAGAAGTGTTATGTAAGTTACAGGAGACAAAGAGACATGTGACCAAATGCAAATATAAGTTCATTGACTGGACCCTGGGTGGGGGTGGGGTGGGGAAGCAACAAGGTCTAGTTTTAGGACAAATGAGTAAATGTAAATACAGACTACATGTTACAAAATATTACCATATTCAGTATCTTGGGTTTGATAACGTTACTATGGGTGTGTGTTGCATTTATGAGGCAAGCTTGCTTCGGTGCCCATGACTGAGTTATCTATAAAGCTTATTGCTTTCTCTGTTTTTCTTTTAAAATACTGATGATGGAAAATAAAGAAATATAATTGCAGACTTCCCTGGTGGTCTAGTGGTTAAGAATCTTCCTGGGCACAGGGCCACTGGTTTGATCCCTGGTCTGGGGGATCTAAGCCCGTGAGCCACAACTGCTGAGCTAGTTCTCCCTAGAGCCCGTGCTCTGCAACAGGAGAAGTCACCACAATGGGAAGACCACACACTACAAATAGAAAGTAGCCACTGTTCAGCAGAACTAGAGAAAGCTCGCACACAGCAAAGAAGGCTAGGGCAGATAAAAACAGAAATAAATAACATAAAAATTTTTTAAAAGGAAAAATATAATTTCTACTTTATAACTCATAGGTATATATATCTTTGATATTTTACTTTAAACTATATCTAATCCACTACTTAAATGTTTCAGTTCAGTTCAGTCACTCAGTCATGTCTGACTCTTTGCGACCTCATGAATCACAGCGCGCCAGGCCTCCCTGTCCATCACCAACTCCTGGAATTCACTCAAACTCATGTCCATCGAGTCAGTGATACCATCCAGCCATCTCATCCTCTGTCGTTCCCTTCTCCTCCTGCCCCCAATCCCTCTCAGCATCAGAGTCTTTTCCAATGAGTCAACTCTTCACATGAGGTGGCCAAAGTATTGGAGTTTCAGCTTTGGCATCATTCCTTCCAAAGAACACTCAGGACTGATCTCCTTTAGGATGGACTGGTTGGATCTCCTTGCAGCCCAAGGGACTTTCAAGAGGCTTCTCCAACACCACAGTTCGAAAGCATCAATTCTTTGGCGCTCAGCTTTCTTCATAGTCCAACTCTCACATCCATACATGACCACTGGAAAAACCATAGCCTTGACTAGATGGACCTTTGTTGACAAAGTAATGTCTCTGCTTTTCAATATGCTATCTAGGTTGGTCATAACTTTCCTTCCAAGGAGTAAGCGTCTTTTAATTTCATGGCTGCAGTCACCATCTGCAGTGATTTTGAAGCCTCCAAAAATAAAGTCTGCCACTGTTTCCACTGTTTCCCCATCTATTTCCCATGAAGTGATGGGACCAGATGCCATGATCTTTGTTTTCTAAATGTTGAGCTTTAAGCCAAGTTTTTCACTCTCCTCTTTCACTTTCATCAACAGACTTTTGAGTTCCTCTTCACTTTCTGCCATAAGGGTGGTGTCATCTGCATATCTGAGATTATTGATATTTCTCCCAGCAGTCTTGATTCCAGCTTGTGCTTCTTCCAGTCCAGTGTTTCTCATGATGTACTCTGCATATAAGTTAAATAAGCAGGGTGACAATATATGGCCTTGACATACTCCTTTTCCTATTTGGAACCAGTCTGTTGTTCCATGTCCAGTTCTAACTTCCTGATCTGCATATAGGTTTCTCAAGAGGCAGGTCAGGTGGTCTGGTATTTCCGTCTCTTTCAGAATTTTCCACAGTTTACTGTGGTCCACACAGTCAAAGGCTTTGGCATAGTCAATAAAGCAGAAATAGATGTTTTTCTGGAACTCTCTTGCTTTTTTAATGATCCAGCAGATGTTGGCAATTTGATCTCTGGTCCTCTGCCTTTTCTAAAACCAGCTTGAATATCGAACACCTTAAATGTTTAACTTTCACTAACCTCACTGATTATGCTGGTCATTTTTGGATGCTCTATTAATTTCGTTCATTTTTAAATAAAAAAATCTATTGTTCTGTTTTTAAAGTATCTTGTTTCACCTCCCTACCCTCAGGAGTTTAATTCTTAAAAAAAATCTTGTGGAAAAATCATTTAAACAAGGTTTAGATAATGCTTTTAAAATTGACATTTCATTCTCAAATTTGGGACTCTATCACACTGTTTATTGTTTCTGTTGACTTTATTACTAATCTGTAGCTTTCTTATCTGTTGATAATTTTGGATTGTGAGCCCATTGTCACCGAACCTGGTTTCACTTGTAAGAAATCCAGGTGGACCATGTTTTAGGATCATCTTCCATAGAGGTTTTCTGTCCTTTGTTTCTTCTGATGCCCCAGGATTATTACCAGCACAAGACAAAGTTTATACAAATCTTTGAGTGCTGAAAATTTTCTGGATACTTTAGAAGTTGCAAATTCATAGAAAAAGGAAGAGAGTGTCAGAAAAACATCTACTTCTGCTTTATTGACTATGCCAAAGCCTTGAGTGTGTGGATCACAACAAACTGTGGAGAATTCTTCAAGAGATAGGAATATAGACCACCTTACCTGCCTCCTGAGAAATCTGTATGCAGGTCAAAAAACAAGAGTTAGAACCAGTCATGGAACAAAGGACCGGTTCCAAATTGGGAAAGGAGTACATCAAGGCTGTATATTGTCACCCTGCTTATTTAACCTATACGCAGAGTACATTTTGCAAAATGCCAGACTGGATGAAGCACAAGCTGGAATCAAGATTGCCAGGAGAAATAGCAATAACCTCAGATATGCAGATGACACCACCCTAATGGCAGAAAGCAAAGAGGAACTAAAGAGTCTCTTGATGAAAGTAAAAGAGGAGAGTGAAAAATATGGCTTAAAACTCAACATTCAAACAATGAAGATCATGGTATCCAGTCCCATCATTTCATGACAGATAGTGAAACAGTGAGAGACTTTATTTTTTTGTACTCTAAAATCACTGCAGATGGTGACTACAGCCATGAAATTAAAAGATGCTTGCTCCTTGGAAGAAAAGCTATGACTAACCCAGACAGCATATTAAAGAGCAGAGACATTACTTTGCGAACATATGTCCATCTAGTCAGAGGTATGGTTTTTCCAGTAGTCATGTATGTATGTGAGAATTGGACCATAAAGAAAGCTGAACACCAAAGAATTGATGCTTTTGAACTGTGGTCTTGTAGAAGACTCTTGAGAGTCCCTCGGACTGCAAGGAGATTAAAGTAGTCATTCCTAAAGGAAATCAGTCCTGAATATTCATTGGACGGACTGATGCTGAAGCTGACACTGCAATACTATGGGCACCTGATGCGAAAAACTGACTCCCTGGAAAAGACTCTATGCTGGTAAAGACTGAAGGCAGGAGAAGGGGACAACAGAGGATGAGATGGTTGGATGGCATCACTGACTTGAACATGAGTTCGAGCAAGCTCCGGGAATTGGTGATGGAGAGGGAAGCCTGGCATGCTGCAGTCCATGGGGGTCACAAAGAGTGGGACATGCTGAGCAACTGAATTGAACTGAAAGTGTTGTAGGCTGGGATTTTGAATTCTCAAGCAACTGTTCAAACCCAGACCATTGAGGAGATTCTGCTCCTTTTCCCATCATGGTCTGAATTTTTTCACAGATCCTCCTTTTCAACTGAGCGTGCAGCTTTTCAGGGTCTTATCTTGAGGGAGACATCGTGTTTCATCTCCTCTCCACAATGGCTAAGCCTTCATCTTCAGTCTCCACATAGCCTTTAAAGTCCAGCCCTGGATTGCCCCCAGGAGTGCTGTTACCAGTTAAATGGTGTCCACTTAAAAAAGATATGCTGAAACCAAAACACCAGCACCTCGAAAATCGGACCTTATTTGGAAGTAGGGTCTTTACAGAGGAAATCAAGTTAAGATACATCATGAGGGTGGGCCCTGATCCAATATGACTGGTGTCCTTGTGAAAAAGGGAAATTTGGACACAGAGATAGACACGTACAGAAGGAAGGCAATGTGAAGACACACAGGGAGGACCACAAGGTGAAGGAGGATGGAGTTGAGACAGGCTGTGACCAGACAGGCTGTGACACCCTTTCTGCAATGCTTGCAAACATCTCCTGGAAAAAAAGAATACAAGGAAAGTATGAGGGACTAAAATTAACTGTAAGCATGCACAGTTGGGGCAAATTATGGAAAACAAGAAACAAAAAGACAAAGAAAGAGAAAGCCAACTGCCACTTCTGAATAGTGGGGAGAAAAACATGCTGCTGTGCTTCCCCTCTGCACTCAGACAGCACCTTAAAGTGGTGGGCAAGCCACTTAAGCTACCCCTTTGTCCCAACCCCGGGACATACCCCTACTCTCACCCCATATAAGGAACCAGCTCCTGTTCCCCGTTGCTGGCTCCAGGGAGAAAGTAAGGGAGCATATTGTTTGTTATTCCCACCATCTGCTGCAGCAGGGGACCTAGTAAAGCCTTGCATGAATTTCTTTTCTGGCCTCTGATCAATCTCTATTGATTGAAGAAGGCCAAGAACCCTGGTCAGTATCAGAGTGATGCATCTCCAAGCCAAAGAACACTTGAGGCTTCTGAAAGCTAGGAGAGAGGTAGGGAGGAGTTCTTCAATAATACCCCTTTGTCCCAACCCCGGGACATACCCCTACTCTCACCCCATATAAGGAACCAGCTCCTGTTCCCCGTTGCTGGCTCCAGGGAGAAAGTAAGGGAGCATATTGTTTGTTATTCCCACCATCTGCTGCAGCAGGGGACCTAGTAAAGCCTTGCATGAATTTCTTTTCTGGCCTCTGATCAATCTCTATTGATTGAAGAAGGCCAAGAACCCTGGTCAGTATCAGAGTGATGCATCTCCAAGCCAAAGAACACTTGAGGCTTCTGAAAGCTAGGAGAGAGGTAGGGAGGAGTTCTTCAATAATTTCCGGGGGATCATGGCCCTGTTGATGCCTTGATTCCAGAGTTCTGGCCTCCAGAACTGTGACACAAGAAATGTCTATTGTTTTGAAGTACCCTGCTTGTGGCAGTTTATTATGCAATGCCAGGGAACTACTACGGAGAACTTTCCCTATCCTGCCCATACCCCTACCGCGCTTACTACTCTTGCAGTCAGTTCTCTTTTTACTTCTGACTCCTGCGGATTTCCTTTCTTTAAGCTCAGCTTTGTATTTTTAATATTTTGGTTATTAACTCATATCCAGCATTTCTCCTCATGTATAATAAGAGAGATGTCATGCCACCTCAATTCTCTATCTGCCCCCCATTGTTGACCTTTTGAGCTTCTGGGAACTCAAGGGAAAATGACATTCCCAAATATTCCCAGGATGAATGCGTCCCTCTAGAGCCATCCTGAGCCTCCCCCAAGGAGGAGGGAACATGTTGCATTATGCTTGGGAATGGCCTGGAACTGACTGTGAACACTAGGCTGACAGAGGCCAGGTGAGTAATGTAAATGAATGAAACTGGCTGGGTGTAAACCATACCAATTATTTTGAAACCCTCAGATTTCATGGCATAGCTTTGATTTTTCTACTGCTAGCAACCTGGATATACTTTCTTTTAAAATTCTACAAAGGAGAACAGTCCTGCAGACTTAATGCTAAGTGGCAACTGCCTCCAAGGCCCCAGGAGACAGAGGCCCTGGTGAAACAGGATGCCTCCATCGAAGAGACAGCTGCCACTCGGCGCCAGCTGAGTTTTGTGAAGAATTGTCAGATCTCTATATCTTTCAAAGGAAAAAAAGAGGAGTATGGATCTTTCCGTGAAATCTCCTGTTTTAAAATATTGGCATTAAGAAAGAATTCAAAAGTTTAAAACACGTTTTCTGGTCAAAAAAAGAGAGTCAAGTTTCATTAGTTTGTTAAATATCGTTTGGTGATTATCTTTAAACATTACTAGTTACATGACATTTCTGATACAGAAAACCATTCTATTAAGCAATAATAGACATTTGCAGTTTTCTTGAAACCTCTTTGTTACAATTTTCACATTTCTCAGTGGCAAAAGCAAATGATAAATGATGGCATTTTTCTTAGTATTTTTTTTTTTAAATGCAGAGAAGCTCTTGACTCCAAAGACATGTTTTCCTTTAAAGAAAATGATAAAGAATAAAATTAATTAGAAACAGACGTTGCTTGACCCCCAAGTTCTGAAAACAGACGGAATACTCAAGGTCAACATTGAAACTCTCAAGTATATTCTGTTGTTTTTCTTCGTTCTCCCTCCCTAGTACTTTCCACATTTTGTTAGTTTCTGTCAGAGAAATATAGCTTCATTTGATCTTCCTCTTTGGGAGGGATTGCTAGATAATTGTGATTCTGAGGAGGCCATTTCAGAGACACACCTGCTAGGTACCTTGTACTGCACAGTCAGAGTGGTCCTGGGCAATTTTTTATTTTATTTTGAGTGATAGTAGAGCTGACTTGTCCTTGAATGAAAGGGGCTAGCAAGCCTTTAAGAAGATAGCTACTCGGACAAACGTTAACAATGCTTGGGGTCATTTGGTGTTTTGGATCCAAGTCCACTTGCCCCTACTGCTGAGGCAAGGGGTAAGGCTAGGGACAACACAGAGAAATGATGTTTTGTGCCGTTTGCCCTTCTTTCAGATCAAAAGAAGGCTGAGAGGCCTAATGGCTACCCACTTGACCCACCCATCCAAGATCTGATGTCAACACTGCTTGTCTTTCTCATGGTCTGTTTTGGGGCAGTGCCTCTGATATACTTTGTCTTTCCTAATCACCAAGTGTGGGTTCATCACTCCTGGACCTGTTATGCCATTTTGGAGTTTCTCATGTTTTCAGCCTGAACTACCCCTCTAGTCTGAGGCTTTTGTAATTCCCTGCTTTACAGTGAAAGCTTTTCATCCTCAGTACTGAACATTTGAGGTCTCTCAGCATCTTTGCCCACAGTCTCCATGGCCTGTTGGCCTGCAGGATTTGCTACTCCATGAAGTGGCTGTGTGGATGCTAATTGTTAGTGAAGAGTTTGTTTTTAAATGTGTGCCTTCTTTTCTATTCCTTAATCTTCTATATTAAACCTCTTCAGTACCTATTGGCCCCTCTCTGGCTGTCAGGCTATCTCGTCTCTCACATCATCATTCCCATAATTCAGCAAGAGTGCTCTTTCTAAAATAAAAACTGAGCATATCAAAACCATGGTGAAGCCCTCTGATGACTCCATTACATAGAGAACAAAAGCCAAGGTCTACAGCATGGCACTGAGAGGCCTTGATATTCTCTTACCTAATTTACCAAACTTTTCTTTTGACATGATGCTTCCATTAAGATTGCATAAAACTAGTCTCTGTCCCCCAGGTAAAAGTAGCTTGTAAGACAAGAGACTTTAGTTCATTTATATAAAAGATGTCTTTATATACCCAACATCATAGCTTTAAAAAAAAAAAAGTAACAGAAAATAGGAAAAATGTTCTAAATCCCCACTTATACTGGAAGATATTTGCCTCTCTCAGAACTCAAAAGAAAAGTAAGAACACAGACAGAGATTAAAAGAAAAATGAGTAAATTATAATATATATATATATATATGTGTGTGTGTATGTTTTTTCCATTGGTCATGTATGGATGTGAGAGTTGGATGTGAAGACAGCTGAGCGCTGAAGAATTGATGCTTTTGAACTGTGGTGTTGGAGAAGACTCTTGAGAGTCCCTTGGACTGCAAGGAGATCCAACCAGTCCATTCTAAAGGAGATCAGCCCTGGGATTTCTTTGGAAGGAATGGTGCTAAAGCTGAAACTCCAGTACTTTGGCCACTTCATGAGAAGAGTTGACTCATTGGAAAAGACCCTGATGCTGGGAGGGACTAGGGGCAGGAGGAGAAGGGGATGACAGAGGATGAGATGGCTGGATGGCATCACTGACTCAATGGACGTGAGTTTGAGTGAACTCTGGAAGTTGGTGATGGACAGGGAGGCCTGGCGTGCTGCAATTCATGGGGTCGCAAAGAGTTGGACATGACTGAGCAACTGAACTGATATATATGCATATACTCTTTCTAAGCAAATAGAAAACTCACACTATTTTCAAATATACATAAAATATTTATAAAATTGACCATGCATTAAGTCACAAAGGAAATTTCTATAAATTACTCAAGTCAGAAATCATATGGATCATAAAGACAAATCACATTAGAAATCCAGACTACTAAAATAACCCTTGAGTTACAGAGGAGATTAAAATAAAATGATGAATTCATGATAATAATGAGTCATGTTTATATATTTTTTAAAAAACTAATGGTCACCACAAGAAACTTAAGTGTATATACAAGGAAATGAAATGGTTGAAGTTAAATGAACTAAACATGCAAGAAATTATAATAATATAAACTCAAAGAAATTAGGACAGAATTGTTGATAATGACAAATCCAAAATTAATGAAATAGGAAAAACACAATTAACTTTAATATTTGGTTCTTCAAAAAGACAAAAATGTCTGGTGAGTATGGTTAAAAAAATAATATATACAAAGATAGCTAATATTAGCAATGAGGAAAAGAACATAACTTTAGAAATTGAGGGGATTAAAAAAACTCAACAAATATTATTGCATTCTAAAATGTAGCCAAAATGTGGCCATTTCATTTATTTATAAGAATGTTTCTTGTAAACAAAATCACCAAGACTGATTCATTAACAACTTTAAAGCACTGGAATAAAAATTTTAGAATAGTAAAGCATCTTTTCTATGAATGCTACTAGATCTAGGTCATTGGTAGATAAGCTGTTCTAAACATTCAACAAAACAGAAAATTCTTATATTCCACAGAAACCTTCCCAACTCATTCCATTTGGCTTAGCTGCTCAGCCATGTCCAACTCTTTGTGACCCTTTGGACTGTAGCCTGTCAGGCTCCTCAGTCCATGGAATTTTCCAGGCTGGGAGTGGGTTGCTGTTTCCTCCTTCAGGGGATCTTCCCACCCTGGGGATCGAACCCACCTCTCCTGTGTCTCTTGCATTATAGACAGATTCTTTATCCACTGAGCCATCCCTGACAGCAAAAGAAGACAAGAGCAGCATATAAAAGCAAACTGAAATTTTCATGTATGAGCACAAATACAAAAACTGTAATCAAGGTACAATCATGTTGCTTGGTACTGAGTTGAATTAAAGAAATTAGGAATTAAAGAGTAGTTAAATCTTTGGAAATCTATTGCTGTAATTGATGAAGTTGACAGAGTAAAATAGAACTGCAGTATGAATAGGTATTAAATAAAATTGACCTCTCACTCATGATTTTAAAAGCCAAAGTAAGATAAGAAAGGAAGAAAACTTCTTATCTCAATACAAAGGTTAAGAAACTCAAATTAATGATGTAAAATTAGAAATATTTTATTTGATTTTGTTAAGAAATTAGATGAGACACCCATTGACGTTTCAGCCGTAAATACAGAAATAAAATTGAGTAAATAAAATATTCCAATAGAAGATACAAAAGTATCATTATTTATACCTAGTATATTTGCATACATCACACAGCTAAAGTAAATTCCTTAGAATTGTTATTTGAAGGTAGTTGGATACAAGATAAATATACAAAGAAAGCATTTCTAGACAAAAACAGGGTACACTGTGAAAATATGCTGTTTGATAACAAAACACATATAAACTCTAGAGATAAGCTAGTGTGCAGGAAATGTGCAGAACTTGTATAAATAAAACTATAAAAGTTTATAAAGATATAACAGAAATTATACACCTGAAGAGTCTTCACAGATAGGAAGACTCAGTAATGTGAAATTTCCCCAAATAAACTGCCCACTCAAACTTTAATGCTCTCTTGTCTTGAGCTGGGGAAGTTTTCCCTAGGAAGCAAGTCCAAGACCAAGACTTGCCTGTGCAGAGTTCGTTTTATGAAATTATCCAGCAGTGTCTGGAATAAAGGGGATTGCTGAGAGGTATGATTAGGGTACCATGATGACTGACACATCTCCCAATCAAGTATCATTAAGGGATTTAAAAAGAAATGTGACAAGCAGATTCTAAAATCACATAGGAGAGACACAGCAGAGGAACCATGAAGAAAGTTTTGAAAAGAGAAAATTGATGTGAGAGGGCTAATTATCCCACCAAGTTTCCACACTTAACCCAAGGGTATAGCATTGACAACTGTGTTGTCTTAGGAAAGTAAGAGAGCAATGGGATAAACTATAGAGGGAATAAATTGAACTGCACAACTGAGAGTTGAATTATGACAAAGGCATCACTTTGATATGGAGGGGAAAGAATTGTTCAGTTAACCAGTGATGAAGATAGTTGGCTATTCATTTAAAAAATTAGAACTCTAGTTCACAATATACAAAATTTCAATGTGGATTAAAGAGTTTATAAAAATAATTAAAAGAAAACAGAAAGTATTCCTCAATAAGATATGAAGTCCAGAGTCTCTAAACAAATAGGTTGACATATTTGACTACATTAAAACCAACAAAAGTCCTTCGAACAAAAGATAAATGATGAAGTGGGAGAAATACGTATAACATATATAAAACTAAAATCTGTAGTACACTTCTTAAAATCAATAAGAAAAATAAAGTTAACTTACTAGAAAATTAGAAAAAGGAAATGATTGGACTATTCAGAGAACAAGAGATACAAGTAGTCAATAAATACATTTTAAAACATTCAAACTTTCTAATTAGCGCTGAAATCTAAATGAAAACAAGATTATCTCTTTTTATACCTTAGAATATTTTCAATAATATTTTCAGTGATTGATGTATTTTGATAAGGCCAAGATGTAAAAAAATACCATCACACCCATCATCAACTATCCCTTTTAAAAGAGAGATTTGGTGAAAGTGTATAAATTTAAAATATACATACCTTTCAAACAAGTAGTTTTAATTCTAGAAATCTAGTTTACAGAAACATTTCTAAAATGTTCAAGGACTTGTGTACAAGTTTGTACACCAGTTTTACATGTAGTAATGAAAAAAATAGAATCTTAAATATTTTATAGTAAATGATGGCATGCCAATACTGTGAAATATTAAACAACTGTTTAAAGGAGTAATGTGCTTTAGTTTTGAAAGACCTTTGAAATGAATTAAATGGAAAACAGGGCAAGGTTTGTAGAATATATCTTCACTTATGTGAAAATCCTATATATATATATTATATATATACATATTATATACATACACTTTATACATATGGAAATTGATTAAGAATGACTAGAAATATGTACATCTAATTGTTTCAAGTGCTTACATTTGAGGGTAGGAGATGGAGGTGGGCATATTTGAGGCTCACACATTCTTTCTATATAATTCAGTGATATTTGAATTTTTTACAATTTTATGTTGATATATCACTGAGATAAAATTTTAAAAATAAAACTATGCTATATAATTACTAGATACACTTTTCTTCCCATTTTCACTAAATAAATACTAAACAAATATTTAAATATATCAGTGTAAAGGGGGTCCTAATTATTGACTTGCTGAAGGCCCCTGTGTGTCTCCCTATGCCCTGCTTCCATCCGAGTGCCTCCAGGTGGGTGGGAGAGATGTATGAAGGCAGACTTGAGCCCCAGGGAGCATCTGGGCTTCTGCAGCTGCAGGCAAACACATGGGAACACATATGCTCATGGGACACCCACAAGATGATGTTTCATGCACTCAGCAACCCAGGGTGCCCCAGCTCCAGGCATTCTGGGATGCAAGGAGACACAATAGTGGAAAACATCATTTTGTTGACTCAGACAAGTAGCATGTTTTAGGAGTCACGTGTGAAAGATGCTCCTTGTAAGCCCCCATGGGATGACTGTGCCAGCCTCCCCATAAAGGCAATGTTGGTATAACCTTTGGAGCTACACACAGCATGCCTGGAAGCTAGCTGAGTGGAGAGATCAATGACAGCACTTGGACTGGTATTCTGAAGGAGCTCCTGCTGCATGTGGGCCCCAGCCTTAGCCCTGTGCTATCCTGGAGGCTCCAGTAGAGCAGGCTGCTGCAGCGGAAAGCTGCTGGCTATTCTTTCTACGTGTGTCATTAGAGGAACTGGGATGCCGCTGCTCTTCAGAGCATGAAGGTGCAGGTTGCATTTTTTCAATGCTTTGAACACTGTCTTTTTCCAGGGCACCAGGCATCCACGGCCATGCATTGGTATTTGAGTATAAGATGGTTTCAGGGACCACAGATATATTTCCCTTGTATTTTCTCCAGCAGCCTGGCAATCCTAATAGTCACGCCTTATAATGAGTTTTGCCAATAGAATGAATAAAGCTGTATTTCTGACCTTAGCACCTATCTGAATCTTACTCAAGTTTTACTCTCCATTTATTGAGCTAAAATAAGTCTTTCTATTTGCTGTCAGTAGAAATAGAAATAAACCTTGTTACACAGAAACTTCTTGCAGAGGCTCACTGATAAAGCATTTGTAAATTGAGGAGCTGCTATGCTGGAATCTCTAGAATCTCCAGATGGTCTTGGATGCATGAACTCTGCCCTTTGCCAGACCTTGAACATTCAGGGACACAGCATGACGTCATGGCATTCAGGGGCCCTGAAGCCCTTGAGACTAGTGCCGCATTCTGGCTTGGCCACTTGCAGACTTTTGGGTCATGTAAATTATATACCCTTTCTGATCTTCTTATGAAAGTGGAGATAGTAATTCCCACTTTGCCTAGCTGGCATCCAGATGACAGAGAGCATTCAGAAGATGCCGGCATCACTTGGCCTTTGAAGACCAATAAATACAGCTTATATGGTATCATCCCCGGGGCTGCTACTTGCACCCTTGCTCTTCCCATGGTCCGGTCAAGACCCGAGGATGGAAGACTAGAACAATCCGGGAGAACATGTTTGTTCCTCTGAGAGCTGTTGACAGGAGCTTCTAAAATCTACAGAATGTTCAGTCCAGTGACCTTGCCCTACCGGAGGTTGCCAGACTCCAAGGCACCCTCAACAAACCAACTCACACACACGACAAAACCGAAAACCGCTTTCTTGAGAGCCATATATTTTTATATTGCTTGCTTGCTCAGATGCTCAGTCATGTCTGACTCTTTGTGACCCCATGGACTGTAACCCGCCAGGATCCTCTGTCCATGGGATTCTCTCATCAAGAATACCCGGGGTGGGTTGCCATTTCCTCCTCCAAGGGATCTTCCCAGCCCAGGGATTGAACCCACATCTCTTATGTCTCCTGCATCAGCAGGCAGATTATTTACCACTAGTGCCAGCTGGGAAGCCCAATTTTTGATTTTATATTAATATCATTTGCCTAATGTTTTATTGAAAATGAGCATTTTGTTCCTAAAATGTGTTCCAGAGGAAAGGCAAAATGTTGCTGCTGCTGCTGCTGCTAAGTCGCTTCAGTCATGTCCGACTCGGTGTGACCCTATAGACGGCAGCCCACCAGGCTCCCCCGTCCCTGGGATTCTCCAGCCAAGAACACTGGAGTGGGTTGCCATTTCCTTCTCCAGTGCATGAAAGTGAAAAATGAAAGTGAAGTCGCTCAGTCGTGTTTAACTGTTCATGACCCCATGGACTGCAGCCTACCAGGCTCTTCCATCCATGGGATTTTCCAGGCAAGAGTACTGGAGTGGGTTGCCATTGCCTTCTGTAAAGTGATGTTGCATTTGAAGATAAAGTCTTTTACAGTCACACATCTCTAGCCTTTTATTGAGGGACAAAGAGGATGTGAATTAGGTCCAGAGGACTGCATCTTACAGGAACTTCTCCTGAATGGTGATGTGCTGCCTTTATCTGGGTTAGGGGAAGTAGGAGACTTTTCTAGATCTCAGTGAAGAAGTTGAGATGCTCACTTCATTTCTCTGATTTTATAGGATTTTTACCATTTTTCCTATAATATATTTTGAAGGCAGAAATGATATCACACTTAAGTGAAGTAACCCATTCTTTTCTTATTGAGTCTTTCCAACACTCAAAAACTCTGTGGCTCCTCCTACAACAGTCTTTTCCCACAACTGTTGCTCCTTCCTCTGACTTGGAGGACATTTTCTGTACTTAAGGCCCATTTGGTAGGTGTGATCTTAGGGGAGTTTGAGACAGAAAACACAACCCTCCCCAGGCTTGCTTAAACAAGAAGCGAGGGTTAGTTGGACAGTTAGAGTGGTATTTCCCTGGTGCCATGGGCTCCTGGGCCGCAGGAGGTACTGGAATCAGGAAACACAGCCAGCTGTTCTCTGAGACCACCTGGACTTGCCTTGTATTCATTTCAGCCTCTCATTACACATCTGTAGTCTCTCTCTTTCTCTTTCTCATCTTACCGTCTCATACTCTTCTGTGTTCTCAAGGCCCAATCCAGCCCTCACCTTGCTCATCCTTATAAGGAGTCATAGAGACCTGACTTAGACAGTCTGTGTTCCAATTCCTGAATTCCCAAGAAAAAGAATCTAAATAACTGAGCCTGTTCTCCGAGTTGACCCTGACTGAGTCAAGAAGCGTCTCTAATCAACAGTTAAAAGTGGGGGAGATGCAATCCTACTTTCCCAACTACCTGAAGGTCATGGAGGGTGGGAACTAGTCTTTCCACTTGGCCTGGCACCCAGTAGAACCGGGTAAAATGATTGACTGATGGATTGATTGACAGACTAATTATATACTGCACATCAGGCTTAAAAATTCTTACGTGTGAACATAGCTTTCAAATTGTCACTTGTCCCATTTAAGACTAAATGTCAGATGATCTAGGCTGAATAGAGTGTTGAATTCATTTATTTTACTTTCTGTAGCCCTTCTGAGTGAACGTCAGGCTCTAAAACATGTGTATATGCTGGGAAACTTAGGGTGCTTGCAAGGATGAATTGTAAAGTGTAATTTAACAAGATTACTTATATGCAGCATCTGGGCTCTTGGTAGGATGTGGTGGGTTCCAAGCTACTGTGGGTTTTGGTGCTTGGAAATTGTAGGTCATTTAAGAGACACTATTTCTTCCCTAGCTAAGATATTGAGACAGAGGAAGAAAATGAATGGTCTTTCATAATCAGCAAAAGTGACCACATATTTCCCAACCTGACTACCTCTTTCTTCCCTGGCCCCTCTGTGAGCTTTATGGAGAAAGATGGAAAAGGCAAAAAGAGGGAAAGATGTGGCAGAGAGGAAGAGGGCTTGAGAAGTCTCTGCAAAGAGATGGCTTTACGCACTGACTCTTGTCCTGCTCCTGGGAGGCTCAGTACATTCAGGTTCTCAGATGAGCCACAGCCCTCATCCTCTTGGTCCCATCCCCTCATGTCATACTCATGTCACCCCATCCTGAGATCTCCACAGGGCCCTCTCCACCCAAACATTGGCTCAGATAAATGCCACCAGGTCTAATGGCTGGCTAGATTAATGATGGGCTTGCTCTCTGTTTGGAAATCCCAGAGGAAATATCTGCAGATTTAATTCTCAGTTAAAGGTGGAAGTGTGGGTTTGAATCTTGTATCAGGTATCACCTCCTTCCTGCTCAGCATTTCTTCGGAAAGGTCAACTCTGGGAAAGGTTGGAGTGTCGGAATCTTTTCCCTGGTGCTGTGTAAAGATTTCTGACCTTTCAGTGGTCTTAATTCCTTCCCTTCCTTCCCTCCTAATACTTCCCCTCCTCCCTTTCTTTCTAGTGCTCTTATTTATTGAAATGTAAAGAATGTTACATTCACACATACACCCAGATTCCCCATTTGAAAGCACAAATAACTTATTAAAAATAGAACATGCTAATACTCCTCAAAACTGTCAAGGTCATCAAGAACAAGGGAAGTCTGAGAAACCTAAGGAGACATGACAACTATGTGTAATGTGACTCTCAGATGAGATTCTGGAACAAAGGACTTTGAGGAAAAACGAAGAAAATCTGAACAAAGTATGGATTTTAGTTAATGATAGTTTATCAATATGGGTTCATTAATTATAGCAAACATACCATACTAATTTGCAATGTTAATAATAGAGGAAACAGGGTACAGGGTATATGAGAACTCTCTCCACTAGCTTCTCAATTTTTCTGTAAATCTAAAACTGTTTTACAATATAGTGTATTTTTAAAATTGGAAAAAAGAGAGTGCATGCTAAACCACAACTCAGCTGGCCTATCACAAAGCATCGCCTTGACCACTGTGGCTGAACAGGGCAGGTGGGGGTGGGAGCTTGATTAGCTAGTCCTTCTCAGTAACCAGGAGGTAACTGAACAATGAGCTCATTACACAAATTCATTTTGGAGCTTGCTTGAAAAGCTAGACATTAACCATTGAAGATGACTCCATATGGTTGGTTTTGTTAACCTGTTAAGTTCCAGACAGAAAGCATCACAAAAACAATGCCCCAGAGGAAGAGAGTCTAGGATGCGCTGAAAAGGAGGGGCAGGCACCACCAGAGGGGTGGCTGATTTCCCTGGAAATGAGCAAGGCGGCTGCAAATGCATCAGGCAGACAGCTTGGATGGGCTTGGGTGGCCTGAGGCATCTGAATCACCCAACCTGATTTTATGCACTTGGGCTATCGAAGGAGGTCGTGAGGGAAGTTTCATTTACTTACTGTCTTTGAATATTATACTTGAATACCTCACTGACTGCAGGAAACGAATGGACTTTGCTCTCCATTCCTTCCACCTCCTCCAAATCGAGGCCCTGTCCTGGCTCAGTCAGGCAACCCCAGGAAGCCAGGCCAGTCACCTCCTCCGAAGTCTGCTTCTGAGCACCTCCCCTCGGTGTCGTTCCTCGCTCATTGACATTCTAGCCCTTGAAACAAGGTCTTGGCTCCTCTCTCATTTCAGGATTTCGTTTTGGGGGAGCTGGAACACCTGTCCGCTGATCGCCTGCCACTCCGCACTGGGCCCGGCTGACAGGCTCGTCTGCTTTGACTAATGATGTGATTGATGGACAAAATAAGGAAGAACATACAAAAAAACATTTCTGTCTGGTCTGGTGTGTCAGCAAGCCTTCATCAAGTGGCTGCGGAAGGTATATTTTGCTGCATGCCTCATTACACAGTAATGGCATTCCCAGGCAAAGCTGTTTCTTTTCATGACACAAGACAGCAGGCAGCTTTATGGGCGCGGGGCCCACCGAGCCCGGAGGAAGGAGCGGCACTAAAGAGCGGTCATTTCCAAAAGTGCCTCAAGTTGCTTTCTTGTTGTCATGAATTTAATATGAATCAACACAATATGAAATGGGCATGAGGGATTTTAGTGACTAGTGATTTTTTAAGACTGCTGTCTAAACAGCCATCAAGAAGGAAGGGGAGGGCAGCACTACCACATTTCCTTTCTCCAAACCTGTTGCAAAAAGGAGTCATCTGTCAATTTTATTGCATTAAAAAAGTACACAGAAGCATATAGTCCAAACAAATGTCTTCTTTCAGGCTAAACATGTGGAAAATGCCACAGAACTGATGCCAGAATCCTCTCACTCAGCAAACTGAGTGGTGGTCACCCCCATCCCAGTGGCCTGCTGTGACTGGGGTGACTTTCGGGAGAACCATGTCGGCTTGTGTGCATAGCGTAATCCCCTGGAAATCACTTCTGACTGGAACATGAGGGAAGCAACTCCTTCATTCCGCTTGCAAGACACCTACGAGCTGGAATCCAGAGCTGGAAGATGCAAAGGAACCATGATTAAAAATAAGAGAGAGAGAGAGTAGGTACATTTTTGGCCTGATTTTTTTTATTGTTTTCCCTCTTCTTTCTTCACTAAGGTACACTTACAAGCAGGCACATGAGTTGGGTCACAGAGTTCCTACTTTTTTTTTTTTTAATAAGTTATTTTGATTCTCCCTGGCATTATTTATTCTCTTTCTTTTTTTTTCTCCTGGCAAATTTTCTTTGCCAAGGTATTTTATTATACACGTTCTGTCTTTTCTTTAAGATGTTGGACTGTCTCCAAACAGAAATGCTTAAAATGAAGTTTCATTTTAAAAACACTTTTTTATTCTTTCCTGCTACCATGATGAGTCTTTAGCGGTGGGTTATTGTGAATAATATGTGACTTTAATGAGTTATGATTAGACAAAGCTCTCTCTTCCTACAATAAATACTAGATAATAAATTAGAAAAGGTATATGAGATCTTTATTCCTATTTAAAAAGAGAGAAAGACATAAATGCAAAATCTTGTTATGATAAATGTAGGCGATAATCTTTTAACATGCATTTAATTTACTGTGAGCATAAGAGGCAGATCCCCAACTCCCGTGTCTATTTCGACACCACTTTGCACCAGTCAGTCTGGTGCTGGGGGCAGTGGCCACCTTCCCACCAAAGTAATGAACAGCCCACGGGATGGAGACAGGAATGCTGGGCAGAAGAATGCAAGCTTAAAAACAAACAGGTTACCAAAACCAAACCATCAGACTATTTCCTAGATAGACACTAATGAGTAGGAAAAAAGGAAATGAAGGAGGAAAGGGTATTCCGGTTTTTGGCTGAACAAAGGCAAAAGTCATTGTCAACATCTTGTGTTAATTTCCCACATCTGTTCATATTGTTCATTGAATGTTGATATCAAAATATCCCACTCTAAAGCAAAGGGCCCACGGAATTCAGCCGACTCAAAAGTTGAAGCAGAGTGATGCTTCCATCAGCAGCAGGGCAGGGTCGGCTGAATCAGCCACCCACCTGCCCGTGCCCGCTAACTCAGCTGCTTGGCATTTGGCAGCAGGTGGTTCTTATAATGGCAGAGGCCATCTTATCAGGGGCGATTTTTCCAGCGGCTATGCTCTGCTAGCCTTGGAGTGGAGGCCTGATGCCAGGCTTTGCTGTCTGCCCCTGCTTCCTGCCCTGTGAGCCTGAGAGCCTTCAGCCAGTCCCAGGCTCCCTATAAACCAGCACCCCTCTCTGTCCTCTTGGCCTGGCAGGCTGTTTCTCTGGCACCTTCTTATTTACAGCTTTAAAGCTAAGTGATGTGATGCTTTATCCGAGACATCCCCTCCTCCCGCTAGGACCAAAAGCACGCCTCCTCTCCAAAGAAGCACCTCACAGCCTTGGAACTTTTATTCTCTCCCCGACTTTCCATTTTAGAGCCAGACCTTTTCAAAATCCCAGGAGCAGACAGTGGGGTGGGGTGTGGGCTTTGCACAAGGGCCTCTTGAATGCCAAAGCTGTGATCCATCCATTCTCAAGCGAGGTCGCCTGTTTCAGAACTAGTGGTTGCAGGAGCCATTGGGGAGCAAAATCATTTAGCAGCAAAAATATTCTTTCTCAGAAAAGTGCTTGGAGCTGGGCAAGAAGCTTGCAGGTGGGTGATGCTAAGCTCAGAGTGGAAGGAAAGGAAATTCCAACCTCGGGTATTTTCTCTAATCTTATAGGAACTAGCCACCCATTCACAGGCTGCTCCATATATTACAGCATACATTTTTTCTTTTCCTAATCAGGTTTGTATATCTTCCTTGATTGATTTTCTTTCACAAAACTCTTAATATTTTTCCAGATGCCTCTATCTTTCGTCCTTTCAACTGCCACTCACTCAAGAATGATTCTTTGGAAAACGTCAGACTAGAAGTATACGCATTTTCTATTTCAGTCTTTAGTTCCTTTGAACAATTTTAGCTTATTTTATCTTCCTGTTACTTTTATTACTTTAATTGAAGTTGTGGCATTATCCAATTTGCAAAGAACTCTCCAAATCAAGTTGGCTTTTCTCTGTATAATATATGTTATTTGATGCTACGTGATTTTAAAAATGAACATTAGGATTTATCTGTTTAATTTGTGGGATTGATTTGGTAGATGCTTTCATATTGAAAGAAGGCTCATTGGTTATGATTGTGAGATGGAATTTTCTCTTGCATTCTGCAAAAGTTGCCATGTAGACCAGACAGGTTTCTGGACACTCTTTGCTGCATGCAAACCGTAGATGCTGTCTTGGCTGGCTGTTCCCTGAAGCACAAAGCCTAGAGACTTCTAAGCTGCTCCAGGTACTTCACCCACAGTTCCTCTGATGTTCTCTGCCAGACAACATGGCCTGAGGGTGAAAAGATCTCCAGTGGGAATCCACAGGAGGAATCTGCAAGAAGCCGACATAGCCCCATGGCCATTAAAATGAGCGGATGCAGAGCTAGTTCTCTGGGACGTGGGGGCCCGTTTCAGACATCTCTCACGCGCCTTTCAGAACCTCTTAGCCTCACTGCCTTATTCTGGCTGCTGCTTCTTGAGGAGCTTTTGGAGGCTTACCCTGTCTCCACTCAAGTGTACCTGGCTGCACCTCACAATTGCATTGGGCTTTAACCCAAATGCCAACGACTTCTATTTACGCCTTGGGGCCCCCTCACTGCCTGTGTTTGTGTAGCCCAGGAGGATGGGAAACTTAATGTCCTGCAGAGCACAGCTTTGACCACTAGGTGGATAATTTCTTCCACTCTTGTCATCCCATCCCTGTATATGGTTCTCCGATGAGGATCCTCCAAGGCTGTGTAATCAGTTGCACTCAGAGATTAGTAGCTAGAGAGTGCAGTTCCTGTTGGCTTTGTCTCCCACTTCCCTCGGTTCCCTTGGCCCTCACTTCTGCTTCCTGGGTTTGCATCTTCTAACACGGATAGGAGGCACATGGGCTTTTGCTCCAAGTTTTGCCTGATGTGGAACCCAGGTTAAGGCCTAAGTACCATGGGGGGAGGGAGGTGGTCAAGTGGATGGATGCCCAACAGAATCAAGACAACTGGGTCTGGCAATTTCTCATTAGTTATCTTACTGGAGCATCTGATGACTTCCAAGGGAATGACTATACCCTGGGGAGCCTTGGGAAGAACTTGCAGATTTCAGAGAAGGGGATACAAAAAATGCATTGTACCCATGCCAAGATGCTGCAGACCCCAGGGCTGCCTGGATCAAACACATGGCTTTGTCCCAGTGGTATGTCGGGTGGCGGGTGGGCCAAGTCTGAAGAGGCCAAGACCCCCTCCTGCTCCGGTTCTACACATCTGCTTCCACCTTGGAAGCACCGTTCTTATGGCTGCGGTCTTTGAACTCTGATGAGGTGTGTGAAACACCCCATCGACACATCATATCAGATATCTTTTGAAATGAAAATCTCTTAGATCAGTTTCAACTCATTCCAAATGTCACATGTATCCTCCAGGCTGAACATCAATCTTCCCTCCACCCCTGGTATTGTTTGAAATGCGGTGTGGGTCTTTGGGCAGAAAAGCTGGCAAAATGGCCAGTTGGGGATTGAGTTGGGGCTTGGTTGTACTGCTGCTGTGCTTATCTGGGCATTGATCTTGCGTCATCTTATTCGGGATCCTGCTAGCTTCTCCTGTGTTAAGCATTGTCCTCACCTCTCCTCTCCTCTTTAAATTACCCTTGTCCTTCCAAGACTGACTGAAACCCTGCCTTTTGCTGAAGACTAAATCTGATTCTTGCATTTCATTCTGGTTCCCCAACAAATGCAAAGATGAGACACATAGCCTAACCCTGCCTTGCAGTGTCCTGCGGCTGGTCCATATGTGTGAATTCATCTCTCTAATGAGCCTCTGCCTTCTATGTGCCCCATCAATGTCTAGCCAACTGCCAGATACTAGAACTTTGATAAATCCTTACGTATTGGTTTAGGGGCTTTGGAAAAAGGAAAGCGGTATTCTCGATATTTGCTTCTCCTTCTCTGCCCCATTTTGAGTCCACTCCCTCCCTCTCCATTCCAGCCACTTGTTTACTTGTACAGATTTATGCAGACCTACCCTGTGACCCTGGAGATGGCAGCATCAGACCCATTGTCAGGGGTTTGGTTAATCACCTGATATTTCTCCAAAGGCACTTGGCATAAAACAAAAACAAATCAACCACACAAATTGTGTCATATATAAAACAAAATGAACACCATAAAAAGAGAAAAAACTTTAAGCTACAATGAATACTAACTCTAACCTATAAATAAGACCAGGAATTTTTTCTGATCCTATTTTGAACTGGGAGCTATTGTAAAATGAAGAAAGAAACTTAAAATAATAGTAATTAAGGCAAAGTGTGTGTTATTAAAAGTTCGTGATGTTGAAGAGCCAAACTCCTATTCTAGTACTGAGATTTAATATGTACTTCACACAAAAATAAATCATGTAATATTTTCATGGCAGACATAGAATTTTATGGCTTTTATGACTATCATGGAATTGGGATTCATATTTTATAGACAGCTCTAATAACATCAAGAAATGTTCTGGGAAAAATGGAGGTTTAGAGAAAGATGAGTGATCACTCAGCAGAAGCTGAAATCAGGTGTAATTAAAGCCCAAAGGTAAGGCTGTTTCACACCCCAGGGGCTCCAGCAGGGCCCTGACAGGTACAGACGAGGCGGTGGAGCCTGTGAAGACGCAGCTCCTAGAAGAATGATCTTGGTGAAATAGGGAAACAGGACTCCCTTAGTGCTGGCTTGTCTGATCCTGAAACTGTCCATCGCTGGTATGGGAGGATGAGGACAGTCAAGGGAAATACACAGAGAAGGATGTTCTCAAGTTCCATCTCCCTGAAAGGGGCACAGGCTCTGGTTTTGCAAGAAGCAGATGCAACTTTGCAGGGTCCCCTAGGACTTCCTACACCATCCACCTATCATCCCATTAAGCTCCTGTCCCCCTGTAGCTAGGCTTTTTAGAAGTTACAAAAGGGCTGAAAATAATCTTACAACAACCAGCAGCTATAGGCACCTTGCTGGGCTTTACGAAGATTACTTGGTTGAATCTTCACAGCCACCCATCAGGTGGAAAGCTCTGTTTCCCTTATCTGGGCGAAAGCTCCCTGAATGCTCTGCTGGTTGGTGAGTACAGTGGAGAGTCTGCATCTTTGATGAACTTTAGTTAACGACATGATGCTAAAACTGTTTTCGCCTCTGAGCCACAGATTGTGCTGTGCTCAGTTGCTTCGGTCGTGTCTGACTCTTTGCGACCCCACAGACTGTAGCTCGCCAAGCTGCTCTGTCCATGGGATTATCCAAGCAAGAATACTGGAGTGGGTTGCTATGCCCTCCTCCAGGGGATCTTCCTATTCAGGGATAGAACCCATGACTCCTGTATGCTCTGGGGACCCTTGCCTACTCTTTCTGCCTCCCCCTACCTTTTAAATGTGACTCCTGTGTCCACTCAGAACTGACTTATGTCAAGGAATAATATTTTGCACCATTATTTCTTCTCTGCCCTCAGAAGTATGGGAGCCTTTCCTTGGACAGCATCTGTAGAGGCACATGGAGGAGAGACCATGGATTTCAAAGGGCTGAGGGCCAAACAGTCCCCTTCCCCAGGCTGGGCCCTGGTCTGTCTGCCGGGTGGCCCTCTTGTGAGGCCTGACCTCCCTAACCTGAACGAGCGAGCCGTGATAAGGCCACGGTCTCAGCAGAGGCACTGTGCCCGAAGGAGAGCCATGGACTGGTTCCCTGAGCATGCGGATCCATGTCCCTGTGAATCAGCTCCCAGGAGGGATGCGGTCCTGGCTTGGGGTTAAGGCTCAGGGGCACTACCACTGCCCAGACTGCACCCTTCCGGATGCTGGTGCAGGTCTCTGCCTTACTCCAATCCTGACTCTTTTTAAATGGAGGAAAAGACTTCCAGTGTGGCCAAGGAGGTGCAGCTCTCTAGGACACAAAAAAACCTCTCTTTAAAGGTTGATGGTCATTTACATTCTTATTAAATTGCTTTGATAAAATATTCAGCCACAGCCCCCTCCATTTGACTCTTAACTTGGTAAGATATAATTTGCAATTGATTATTGCTCAAACATTCCTGGCACCACATTACGATCTGCTCATACATCTCACCCTCTCTCTGCCAATTTGGAGCAGAAGGAAAAGAAAAAAATGGTTTCTTTGACCTTTGACCTGTTTGAGGTGGGACATGAGGTCATCAGGGCCACTGAGAATCAAACACCCGCATCTGCCGTCAAAGGAGACAGAAATGGATGCATTCGGCTCTGAATTGAGCTTGTATTTTTTTTTCCCCCTCTTGGTAAGATACAGGTATTTTTCAGAGTTGGAAAATGTCTTGAATAAATGAGCTTCGTATATATATGTTTTAATGTGATTTGCCTGTATTTATTTGGGTGATCACAATTTATGCCAAGTGAAAAGGTTAAGAGTCCTGGAAACTGAATTATTCCATTTATTTGCAGACATGAGGCAGTGCAGGGACAACAGAAGGGTGCATCCTTATCTTGCCCAGCCCCTGACCTCACCCCTGACCTGGACGTGGGCGTCACAGCCCTGAGCTGCTTCCCCCAGGCTGGCGTGGCCGCCCTCGGGGGATGGCTCAGGAGCCCAGCAAGTTTCTAGGGTATGTGGGGGTGGCCACTGTAATTACTTACACAAGCACTTACCGAGTGTCTTCTGTGCTCTTCTGTTCCCAGCTCCCTGGAGGCCACTCTCCCAGGCCTGAGCTTTCGAGATCTTGCTTAAAAAGGAGCAGGACCCATACGTTCATCCCTCCCACACCTCAGTTTGCAAACCTGTCTTCACATCAGTTATTTCCGCAGACCTAGTGAACAGCTGGGGGTGAAGGCAGGCAGGGACAGGCTCCCACTTCCTGCTTTGCCGGGAGCCATCAGAACCTGCTGGAATGAGGCATCTGGCCTGCAGCAGAGGGGCTGGCACCCAGGTCTCCAAGGCCCTAGTGTGACGCTCTTTATTACCTCTCTCCCTCCTCAGGCAGGTCCATTTCCTTAGGGGCCTCTGGGAGGGCCCTGAACAGCTTCTGACTCCAGGGAAAGGCTCTCCTAGTGAAGGGCCAGCCTGGGGAGGACTCTGAAGTGGGGGCTCCCTGTGCCCCCCATCTACTCTCTGTCCTGTGCACACAGCCAGTCTCATGGGCCTGAGCCAAGCCTCCGCTGCCTCTGTGTGCTCAACGGTCCTGGGCCACGGCCTCTTGGCTGGCTTCCCCATCACTTTCATATTACCCCGGAGTAATTGGATATTGGCAACCAATTACTGAATTTTTCACGTCAGCTTCATCAGTGACTCTTAGACAACCGCGCCAGAGTCTCTTTCGATGAAGAGAGGAATTATACTAATTCGCATGAACGTCCTGTGAGTTGTGGAGAGCCAGGTTTGCGGCCTGCAGAGGATGGGGAGGAAGGAGAGGAGACAGGCCTGGCCCTTGTGCAGGGAATGAGCCTTCTGTCCCCCTGCTCGCATTGTGAGCCCACAGCCATGTCCCTCTCTGCCCCTCCAGCAGGGCTCGTGCATCTCTCTCTTCACTAGGAGTGAGGCATGCCCTATTTCTGGGTGGAGAGATTGGGAAAGGCTTCCTGAGGTGAATGAGGACATGCAGACCTTGTAGAAGATGGCCTCGGTGGTGGTAGAGGATGTTGGCGGGAGGGATAGGTGTGCTAAGGAGGTAGAGAGGGCTGGCCCTACTGCTGTGGCCGTACAGTGCCACTCCTCATGATGATGGCTTCCTGTATCTCTGGTGGAGGGTGCTCTCTGGCCAAAGGAGCACAACCCCATGACTAAGGCAGGCCAAATGCACAGGGCTGTTGAACACCCCAGGAATAAAGGACAGGAAAGTGAAAGTGAAAGCCACTCAAACATGTCCAACTCTTTGTGACTCCATGAACTATATAGTCCATGGAATTCTCCAGGCCAGAATACTGGAGTGGATAGCAGTTCCCTCCTCCAGGGGATCTTCCCAACCCTGATAGGGCTTCCTTGATAGTTCAGTTGGTAAAGAATCCGCCTGCAATGCAGGAGACCCCGGTTTTATTCTTGGTCAGGAAGATCTGCTGGAGAAGGGATAGGCTACCCACTCCAATATTCCTAGGCTTCCTTTGTGGCTCAGCTGGCAAAGAATCCACCCACAATGCGGAAGATCTGCGTTTGATCCCTGGGTTGAGAAGATCCCCTGGAGAAGAGAAAGGCTACCCACTCCAGTATTCTGGCCTGGAGAATTCCATGGACTGTATAGTACATTGGGTTGCAAAGAGTCAAGACATGAATGAGCAATTTTCACATTCACTTTTCACTTTCTATAGGGGATCTTCCCAACCCAGGGATGGAACCCAGGTCTCTGGCATTGCAGGTGGATTCTTTACCAGCTGAGCCACCAGGGAAGCCCCAAAGTACAGGAATAGTGGATAAATCCCCCAGGGCCTTGTTCCCCAGCAGGACAATCTCAATGTACAACTCTCAGAGGATGCCTCCTGGGATCGACTCTGGGTGTCCAGAGGTAAGCTTCCCCAGAACTCGCACTTTGCTGGATTTCTTCTCTTCTCTGGCTCTATTTCCTACATCCCTATTCTTTGTGACCCCATGAACTGTAGCCCATGAGGCTCCTCTGTCCATGGGATTCTCCAGGCAAGAATACTGGAGTGAATTGCCATTCCCTTCTCCAGGGGATATTCCTGCCCCAGGGATCAAACCTGGGTCTTCTGCACTGCAGGCAGATTCTGTACCATCTGAGCCACCAGGGAAGACCACGGGATCATCTCCCAAATCAGCACCTTGCCTCGTTTCCTTGTCTCAGAATTTACTTTTATAGAAACTGAGAGGATGGCAGCCAGTGTTGAAGATGGGGTGGGCATGCCCAGAGAGCGGCGGGTACCAGTATCCTCAACCCCAGCCTCCACACTGCTGGCCGGTCGGTACCCTGAGTGGCTGTCCTGACTTCCCATCCTCGGCTCTGCTCCGCCCTCAGCCATGCGTGCTCTGTGCGGTGGGCAATCTGATTTATCTGGAGTGTCTGGGCTGAGGACGGAGATGAGCACTTCTTGCTGGGAGGGATTTTCAGCTCATTTCACAGATAAAATCAATCAGATCTAAACCGCACTCACTGCGGCCACAGAAGGGAAACCCAAACAGCAGGGGCCAAACTGGAGGCTTTTCCCTCCCTTCCCGTCTGGCTCTTCTTCGGCCTGTGAGCAGTGGGAGCCGAAAGCCCTGGAGTTGTGGAAGCTGCAGAGGCCCGGGTCCTCTCTGGATAATTGGCACAAGCCTGACTCAGAAGCTCAGACAGAGGACAGGCTCAGAGAGTGGAGGAGGAAGAGACCCCCAGATGCACTTCCTTTGTTTTCTGGATGGTGTTGGTGGAGGTGGGGGATGGTGGGAGCATGATAATACCAATTATACATTTACCTGATCCTTTTGTTTTCTCGATGATACTGAAGGGAAGAAATTGCAAGCAGAAGGTGGATGGCTGAAGCTAGCTCTCCTGGGCTGCCCAAGGCCTCTGGCCACTGTGTGGTGGAGATTCTCTGTATCTTCAAACTGTCCACATTGAGGAAAAGGGTCTAGACATCCAGATCTTTCTAGGCTGACTTGGGGTGGGTCTTGCCACCCAGGAATGGGGACCTGTGTTGACACAGCATCTCCCAGCCTGAAATCTACTAGTACTGTCCACCCTTGGCGTTCACACATCTGGAGCATGGCCTTTTTCAGCCTGTGGTGGCTCTGAAATGTGGGAAGTGAAAGTGTGACTTGCTCAGTTGTGTCCGACTCTTTGTGATCCCATGGACTGGAACCCACTGGGCTCCTCTGTTCATGGAATTGTCCAGCCAAGAATACTGGAGTGGGTAGCCATTCCCTTCTCGAGGGGATCTTCCTGTCCCAGGGATTGAACCTGTCTCCTGCATTGCAGGAGGATTCTTTACTCTCTGAGCCACCATGGAAGCCCAAGAATACTGGAGTAGGTAGCCTATCCCTTCTCCGGGGGAGCTTTCCAACCCAGGAATTGAACCAGAGTCTCCTGAATTGCAAGCAGATTCTTTACTGGTTGAACTACCAGGATGTAATGCTGAACAGAGCCAAAACTCAGACCAAGAAGTTCAGAAGAAGTCTGAAAAAGCAGGTACCTGATTTCCTATCCTGGCTTGAGAATGGTGGCCCTGGTCTCATTCTATCTTCCTATCTTCTGAAAGGTAGTGGGGAGACCACTGCTTCCCTATGATCAGCTGCTCTTCCCAATCTCTTTACAGACCCAGAGACACCACATTGAAAAGTTCTGTATCTTCTATGAATGTCTCCTATTTTCCTCCAAGTAGCTCCCATGCTTAGTGAATTGCAGAGAAACCAGGATTGTGCCCTTGTGAACATCAGGCCAGCTTCTGCATGGAAAAAGCAGAAGTTGCCTACCCAGCATCCATGTCTTTCCTTCTGGCATCAGTATCTCCTTTATGTGGAGATCGTTCCTCTTACTTTCAGTTCATGTGATTCCATGGGACTAGCCCAAATGATGGTCGTGTGACCTAAGCCAGTCAGACTTCCTAAGTCTTTTTAGGAAGAAACATTTGAAAGAGAGAAATCATCTCTCCTGTAGTTACTGAAAGGAGCGGATGCAAGCCTGGAGCTTCTGGCAGCCATCTTGGCACCATGAGGAAAAAGACTATCTGAGAATGGAGCTGATGCAGAGGGAAATGAAAGGAGAGATGGAGAAAGACAGAGCTGGATAACATTATTTGATATCAGGGGCCCGGCAGGGCAGGAGGCCAGGTCTAGTCCTGGACATATGAGCAAACAAATTCTCCTTTTTTGTTTAAACCAATTTGATTTTCAATATTCTTATCATTTGCAGCTGGCACGAGACAAATACCTATGGCTCAAAGGTGGACATCTTATTTCTCATCTATCGATTTCAATTACATTTATTCAATTAAATCCATCAATTCAACAAACATTTACTCAGCTCTTTTCAAGCCTTGTTCTAGTTGTTAAGAAAATAAATCTAATTTTTGTCTTTAAGGAGCTTATAGTCAAGAGTGGAAAACAGATACCCAGGAACTACTTTTAATTTAAGGAGGTAAATACTCAGAAATCCTTGTTAAAAGAATGCATACACATTTACACATTAATACATGCTAATTAGAAGTTGAAAACCATATGATATGGGGACACAGGCCATGAGAGATGAATTCTGATAGAAGAAACCCAAGAAGGCTCAGAGGAGGGGGTAGTGTTTAATCTTGGCCTTGAAGAATAGATAGGACGATGGTAAGAAGAAAATGAATGAGTAAATGAAGTAATAATATTATGCAACACACATTTATATTGAGTGATCTACCACGTGCATGGGTATAGTGTAAGGTGCTGGCAACTGAAGGCTGAGTCTTGTATAGGTCATCACCCGGCAGGCTTCCTGTCCAGCAGAGAAGGCAGTTCTTGCAGATAACCTATAATGGGAGGTGGATGTAGAGGAAGAATACTTGCAGCTCAGGCCTAGGGAAGTCATCTAGAAGAACAAGGAGTGATCAGATATGCACACATAAAAGGAGTCACTCTAAGAATAGAAAATGGCCCAAGAAAACACACAGAATTGAAGAAATGAGGAAGCACGTGGATAACTTGTGCCAGGAGCTAACTGTGGGGAGTGGTGCGTTAAGGTCTTAGAGAAGCTAGAATGTTGGGCTAAGGATCTGTGACATGATGGAATGGGATAGGCAGTGGGAAATCACTGGGGAATGGCCAGAAATGTGATGTCAGGCTCATCCTTGGGAAGATTAATCTGACCAGTGGATAAGGAGGTACTGGAGCAGGCCATGGGGCTGCTGGATGCAAGTTAGAGAAGCCAGAGCCAGATTTGGTGCTTGGTGTTAGGAAAATAAGTGATGTTGTTGGAGACCCTGGAACTAGAGTCAGCCTTCCCCTTGACTGCAGGCAACCAGCTTCTTCCACACAGGCCTGGGGGAACGTGCCTTCGGTGTTTCCAGGCCCATGCTCTTGTTTTGAACAAGAGAGAAAAGGATTCTTCCCTCAGTTTGAAACCATTCTGGAGGCAACACTGACTGGTCTATCTTAGGTCTTGTGCCTACTCTGAACAATTATTAAGACTAGGATGGAGAACTGATTGTTAGCTCAGTTTGAATGAAGTGATTCTTTTTAGCCGAGACAGAGTGACCAGGGATGAGGGGGAGGTCTTCCCAGAGCACAGAACCACCCTCCCTAGAGTGGCCAGCGCCCCAGGGCTGGCCTCTGGGAGGTGCTCGTGGTGTGTGAGTCCCAGGTGACTTGCTTCAGAGAGCAGGTGTACTTTAGGAGGGAGCAGTTGAGTGAGATTTGTGGGAGGAGGTCTGGAGAGAGGTGAAGGGATGTGAGAAGGGTAGAGAAAGGGCAACAGGAGTGAGTGCTAAGCCAGTGGAACTGTGGTTCCTTACCTAACTGCCCACACAGACCATTCAAAAGTTCCTGGTTAAAGGCAGGCAGCCATCCCCACTGCAGACCCTCCCTGTCGATGTGCTCAGAGCTGGAGCAGCCCACAGCTTCTGCCCTTTGCTCATGAGATCTGCCCCAACAATTTTCATGTGGTCTGGATGTTAGGTATTTAACTGACAAGCAGCAGTGGTGGGGTGGGGGGAGTGAAATTTAGTGGGCTGCCTTTTCATGCCATGTAAGGCTCGTCTTTGTGAAAAAATGAAACAGTTTTAAAAAGTAGGAGCCCCAGAGGAAATGTGTCCCCTCTTGGGTCTTAGGGCTAAAATCCCTCCAACCCACCAGCTAGAATCCTACCCTCCGTGTGAGGTAACAGCAATTAGACTGGCACCCCAGCTCAGGCCCCAGCAGCCTGGCTGACAGACACGTCAGATTAATACATCACCAGGTATGAAAGCACAGTTAGAATTTGACTGAGGTACTTCCAGCCTGAGAAAGGGAACGATTTATCAATGCAAACTTAATAACATCTATTTGAATCTAACTAAAAATCAATATTTCATTACCAAATTGTTAGTGAGAATGAAGAAAAATTGCGGAAGTCGGGCAGTTTGGTGCTAGGGAAGCGTCAGGAGTTCAATGTGAAGACGGGATGATTCATGAGGCCGTGTTGGAGTAAGGGTGGAGGAGGACGAGTGCAGAAAACTTGGAGGGGCCCCCTTGCTCATGACCTTGGCCGTGAGGGGGGGAAACACAAGAAAATGAGAGTGACTGTCAGTTCCCTTCAGGGCTGGAACCCTCCATAAATCACAGGGAGCAGAGCAGAGGAGCAGGGCTGGAGTGGAGAGCTCGTGATTTAACTCTTAGGGCCCTGACGTCTGAGTTGTGCCTTCCAGAATGGCAATGGGTGATGAGCGGATAAGATCTGGGGTGGGGTTGCCTGGTGGTTATATATGCAAATGCAGAAGCCGGGTGGTAGACAGTGAAAGGTTGTCGTCCACTGAGCATCCCAGACCAGCACGCTTCCTGCTCCCATCAGAAAACGGGAAGTGACAGCGTATGTCTGGCCTGACACACACGTCAATCAGTTGGCTGGAGGTTGCTCTAGGTGAGGTTTGGGGGAAGATGTTCAGTGTGAACATACAGATCTGAAACTGTGTTGCAGTGCCGTGACTGGAGTAGAGTCTCAATATCAATACAAGCCTTGAATTTATTTCAAAATCTGAGCTAGAAATGAGACTTGAGGGTCTGCCTTTGCCTTTATTGTTCATTCCCTTTCAATCTATGTTTGGTTTCCTTGTGCTGGCCATGTTTTGGCTAGCAAGGCGTATAAAGAATATGCATTTGTCCTTTAGCAAGAAATAAGGGAGACTCATAAAAGATGTGACTCATACAGATAACCCCATAAATTAAAATAGAGGCTTTGCTCATTTCATTCACCAAGGAGCTGCGTGCAGGGACCCCACAGCACATAGGATGGGGGTCACGGCCTACACGTGGGTGTTTTGGAATCATGGGAAAGGAGATGCATTTGGCATTACTGTCCTAAGCTTCAGACTCTAAATTTCAGTATGATTTACTTTAACAAGTAAGGGTTAGCTTCTTACTCCCCAAAGAAAAATGTGATATATTTTGACAGAAGATGGAAATATGCTTATTTTCACTCAAAACTTTTCCTAGAGCAGAGTTAGTCTGCTTGGGGCCCCAGGATTTGAAGATGTGAACTGGTAAGCTAGCATAGCCTTGGAAATATGATAGGCAAAGGCAGAAAATTCTTCTTATCATTTTTTTTATGGGAATAAATTGTGCCAATTCCACCCCAAACTCCTCAGGCATATATAGCCACATACCCAGGCATGGTATGCTCATTAACACTGGGGAGCACTGCTGTTATGCCAGGCACCCCACTGAGCTCTTTGGTGAATTTCCTCATTTACAGTTCTGTGAAGTGGGTACTTGTACTGTTATCTACATTGTACAGCAAGGAAGCAAGACTAGGGATGCTGAGTGACCTGCCACAGCTCAGACAGGAAGTGGCAGAGCAAGATTCAAACCCAAGTTCACATTCTGAGCACATCTCCCTCCCATCCCCACATAGAAGACTGCTATGAGGTCCAGGGAAGTGACTGTGGGCATAGTAAACCCTTGTTGCATCTGGGCCTCTTCAGCAGGATGCACAGTTGTCCTGAGTCAGCGTCATCTAACACCATGAGCCAACAGCCTGTGTGGCGCCCACGTCACTGATGTTGGGTGTCTGTGCTCATCTATTCTGTGATTTGCAGTGAAGTCAGCCCAAGGATTGTTGCTGAAAACCTCAGGGCTCTGTTTGGATACAGCATCTTGGTGACAGGGATGGGTGTGCCAAAGAGAGCTGAAGAACAAGTCTTGGCAAAGCCACCCCTGGGTACATCTTGACAATGGAATGGCCTGCCCTCCTCTGAGGCATGAGCAAACCCTCAGCTTAGGCAGGGTGCCCAAGAGCATTCTACAGAAATCAATGTCTACCACCTTCTTCCCAGGATTCATAAGCTGGGAGGGATTCCCATGGCAGCATTTAGGGTGGATATCTCAGGTGTTGGCAGGACTAGTCACAGTGCCCACTAGAGTTTGAAAACATGAGCTGGAGCTGACTCCCATAATCAAGAGGCATAGCTACCTCCCAGAATATTGTCTCTAAAAGTCTGCTCATATAGATATACAATTTTCAATTGGAGGATAATAACAATATTATGATGGCCTCTGCCACACATCAACATGGAATGGCCATAGGCATCCATGTGTCTCCTCTCTTATACTCCCGTCCCCCCTCCCCACCCCTCCACCCTTCTAGGTTGTCACACTGTCACAGAGCACAAGCTCTGGGTTCCCTGCACTGTACAGCAAACTCCCACTGGATATCTATTTTAGCTATGGTATTGTGCATGTTTCAATGCCATTCTCAAAAATCATCCCACCCTCCCCTTCCCTCACAGGGTCCAAAAGTCTGTTCTTTCTGTCCATGTCTTCTTTGCTGACCTGCATGCAGGGTCATCAGTACCATCTTTATAGACTCCATATATATGCACTCAGTTCAGTTCAGTTCAGTTGCTCAGTCGTGTTCGACTCTTTGCGACCCCGTGAATCGCAGCACGCCAGGCCTCCCTGTCCATCACCAACTCCCGGAGTTCACTCAGACTCACGTCCATTGAGTCCGTGACGCCATCCAGCCATCTCATCCTTGGTCGTCCCCTTCTCCTCCTGCCCCCAATCCCTCCCAGAATCAGAGTTTTTCCAATGAGTCAACTCTTCGCATGAAGTGGCCAAAGTACTGGAGTTTCAGCTTTAGCACCATTCCTTCCAAAGAAATCCCAGGGCTGATCTCCTTCAGAATGGACTGGTTGGATCTCCTTGCAGTCCAAGGGACTCTCAAGAGTCTTCTCCAACACCACACTTCAAAAGCATCAATTCTTCGGTGCTCAGCCTTCTTCACAGTCCAACTCTCACATCCATACATGACCACAGGAAAAACCATAGCCTTGACTAGACAGACCTTAGTCGGCAAAGTAATGTCTCTGCTTTTGAATATACTATCTAGGCTGGTCATAACTTTTCTTCTAAGGAGTAAGCATCTTTTAATTTCATGGCTGCAGTCACCATAAGCAGTGATTTTGGAGCCCCCGCAAAAAAAGTCTGACACTGTTTCCACTGTTTCCCCATCTATTTCCCATGAAGTGATGGGACCAGATGCCATGATCTTCATTTTCTGAATGTTGAGCTTTAAGCCAACTTTTTCACTCTCCTCTTTCACTTTCATCAAGAATGAATATGCTATCTAGGTTGGTCATAACTTTTCTTCCAAGGAGTAAGCATCTTTTAATTTCATGGCTGTAGTCACCATCTGCAGTGATTTTGGAGCCCAAAAAAATAAAGGCTGACACTGTTTCTACTGTTTCCCCATCTATTTCCCATGAAGTGATGGGACCAGATGCCATGATCTTCGTTTTCTGAATGTTGAGCTTTAAGCCAACTTTTTCACTCTCCTCTTTCACTTTCATCAGGAGGCTTTTTAGCTCCTCTTCACTTTCTGCCATAAGGGTGGTGTCATCTGCATATCTGAGGTTATTGATATTTCTCCTGGCAATCTTGATTCCAGCTTGTGTTTCTTCCAGTCCAGCGTTTCTCATGATGTACTCTGCATATAAGTTAAATAAGCAGGGTGACAGTATACAGCCTTGATGTACTGCTTCCTGACCTGCATACAGATTTCTCAAGAGGCAGGTCAGGTGGTCTGGTATTCCCATCCCTTTCAGAATTTTCCACAGTTTATTGTGGTCCACATAGTCAAAGGCTTTGGCATAGTTACTAAAGCAGAAATAGATGTTTTTTTGGAACTCTCTTGATCCAGCGGATGTTGGCAATTTGATCTCTGGTTCCTCTGCCTTTTCTAAAACCAGCTTAAACATCAGGAAGTTCACGGTTCACGTATTGCTGAAGCCTGGCTTGGAGAATTTTGAGCATTACTTTACTTAGCAGGTGAGATGAGTGCAGCTGTGCGGTAGCTTGAGCATTCTTTGGCGTTGCCTTTCTTTGGGATTGGAATGAAAACTGACCTTTTCCATTTTCCAGTCCTGTGGCCACTGCTGAGTTTTCCAAATTTCCTGGCCTAGTGAGTGCAGCAGTTTCACAGCATCATCTTTCAGGATTTGAAATAGCTCAGCTGGAATTCCATCACCTCCACTAGCTTTGTTTTGTACTGATGCTTCCTAAGGCCCACTTGACTTTGCACTCCAGGATATCTGCCTCTAGGTGAGTGATTACACCATTGTGATTATCTGGGTCATGAAGATCTTTTTGGTATAGTTCTGTGTATTCTTGCCACCTCTTCTTAATATCTTCTGCTT
Organism: Aepyceros melampus; assembly: GCA_006408695.1. Classification (NCBI taxonomy): domain Eukaryota; kingdom Metazoa; phylum Chordata; class Mammalia; order Artiodactyla; family Bovidae; genus Aepyceros; species Aepyceros melampus. The sequence goes on from SJXQ01012542.1 coordinate 402,379, forward strand.
CTGTTAGGTCCATACCATTTCTGTCCTTTATTGAGCCCATCTTTGCATGAAATGTTCCCTTGATATCTCTAATTTTCTTCAAGAGATCTCTAGTCTTTCCCATTCTGTTCTTTCCCTCTATTTCTTTGCATTGATCGCTGAAGAAGGCTTTCTTATCTCTTCTTGCTATTCTCTGGAACTGTGCATTCAGATCTTATATCTTTGCTTTTCTCCTTTGTTTTTCCCCTCTCTTCTTTTCACAGCTATTTGTAAGGCCTCCCCAGACAGCCATTTTGCCAAAACCTGACCTTCCTTAGTTGCCTCCATAACTTCTGAGTCCCTTCTTCCATTTGCAAGCATATCTGAGACCTCTTTCTTCCACAGTGTTAGCAAATCCTGTTTGTCAGCAGAACCTTGTGAAAGGACCCCTGAACTCAACCCCTTCTCCCCCGCTCTGCTCCTGCAGGCCCCCAGTATCTATCTCTCCTGTCATTTATTGCTGTAGTCTCTTAACTGCTTTTTCTCTTGTCCTCCCAAGTTATTAGTTGCTTAATTAGTGCTGCTTTTCCGAATGCATTCAAGCTCTTCTTCATAAGAGCAGCCAGCAGAGGCCTTTACCACTCAGCTCCCATCCCTACTGTTTTCTCACTGAGAGTTAATGCCTAGGTCTCAGCCAGGGTTTGGAGGCCCCCTGTCAACATTGTTTTTTCTGGGAACCTCCCTGGCCTGCCTCCTGACCTCTGACCCCCTCCTTTGCTCCAGCTGCATGGGGCTCTGCTGGGCCTTCCTCACCCAGCTTTGTACCTGCCCTTTGCCTGTGCTTGCGCTCCAGTGCTCCCCGGTGCTTTTCCCTGCCCCACTTGGGTTCCACCTAAAACACCCCCTTCCACTTAGAAATGGTTTTATTTTCTCCAAGGTGCTGGTGTTTATTTGCTAATTTGTCATTTTCCGGAGCTTTCTTCATTAGAATTTAAGCACAGATGAGGGCAGAAGCCTTGTTTGCTGCATCCTCAGTGACTGGAGTGTTCAGTTCAGTCACTCAGTCGTATCCGACTCTCTGTGACCCCATGAATCGCAGCACGCCAGGCCTCCCTGTCCATCACCAACTCCCGGAGTTCACTCAGACTCACGTCCATCGAGTCTGTGATGTCATCCAGCCATCTCATCCTCGGTCGTCCCCTTCTCCTCCTGCTCCCAATCCCTCCCAGCATCAGAGTCTTTTCCAATGAGTCAACCTTCGCATGAGGTGGCCAAAGTACTGGAGTTTCAGCTTTAGCATCATTCCCTCCAAAGAAATCCCAGGGTTGATCTCCTTCAGAATGGACTGGTTGGACCTCTTGCAGTCCAAGGGACTCTCAAGAGTCTTCTCCAACACCACAGTTCAAAAGCATCAGTTCTTCGACTGGAGTGTAGTAGATGTAATAATTTTCATGATTTTTTAATTGGGAAATCAGAACAGAGAGTGATTTGTAACTTGTTAGGCCATTTATGGAATAGCCAGTACTCCTTTCTTAAAATTTTTTTTCTGCCAATTTTGGGATAAATTTGAGGTGATTTTAACTTCTAAATACAGCTCAGATACTCTCAACCAAGTCAAGACCATGGTAGTATTTCCATGTGAGCCTGCTGGGTTCCAGGCCAGAGAGACTGCACCCCTCCTCTGTTGGGAGGGGGAGCCACCCCGTGTCTTGAGCTCCTGTTTCTCCTATGAAAATACCTACCTGTGTCAGCTTTTCAAATTCCATCTCCACCTTTAATATGAAAGTGTTCTTCCAGCTCATCATCCTGGGGGAACGATCATTGCAACAAAAGCAGATCCTGTACTCATGAGGGCAGAGCAGACGAAGACCTGATGATTAGTAGAGGATATGTTTGTTTTGAGCTAAAATTTTATACGTAACTCCCAATCTGCTAGCTTTACTAAAACTGCTTTCACAGAATATTCATTGTGAGCTGAAGTCTTGCTGTAACGATAGCTGTTGTTACCCAGACGAGTGGAGAGTGTTGGCACCTTTGCTGGAGTGTGGAACACACGCAGACGCCCCTGCAGCGTGTTCACCTAGTGGGATTCAGCCACGTCTTCTGATTGACAGAGTGCTTTGGTTCCTTCAGCTCAAATAAAATAGTATCGATTGACTGCAATATAATTGAGACACCCCGGGTTATGCATTTGCTCCTTTTTTTTGGTCATTAACCTACATTTAATTGAAATTATGTGTAAGTTAGAGAGGATCTCAGTCTGTTCTCCATGAACTGATTAGAGTGTACTCCTAAAATGATCTATTGCTGAACTTTCGGAATTCTTGGGAGAAATTGGGCTGATAGGTATAATTTCCTCAAATTAAAATTTCTTATTCTTTAATTTTCCTTAAAAATTTGACATCTGTTCTTTGCCCTAGTAGATGAACAATTAACTTAGAACAGTAGTGCAGACACTGGAGTTGCATCAGAATCACCTGGAGGGCTTATTAAAGCACAGATAGCTGGGCGCTGTCCCAGGTTTTCTGCTTTTTTCCTCTGATTGGGAGCTTGGTTGGGGCTGAAGGGTTCTCTGGGGAGGTGATTTGCTCTTTCTTTTGTCTCTTAATTCTGTCTAAAGCCACATTCCTCTTTTCTTTTCCATATAGTTACCTTTTGTATCATTGAGGAGTATTAGAACTCCTAAAAGAGGCTTAAAAACACATCCTTTCATCGTTGTCTGTAGGTCGTGTGTTATCAGTATACGTAGACATTCTTGAGATGAACTTCCTTATTGTTTTCTCTGGAGGTACAGAGTCGGGGGTGGACCCGAAAGCCCTGTGGTAGGTGCGCGGGAGGTTGCTGGTGAGAGCTGTGCCGCCTGTGCCAGCCCTGCTCCAGCTGCCAGTGCCAGCACAGGCACCTTGAGGAAGAAGAGAGCTGGCGGTCAGGTTATAACTTATAGTCCAAGAAATACAGACGTGGCAGCTCCTGTGAGGTGGCTTAGATCACAGCCTAATTTATTTACTCTTTCATCAGTTGAGTACCTTTGATCTACTTTGTGCTGTGCTAAGGAAAAGAAAAGGAGGTTCCTGACGTCAGGAACTCTCAGTCCCTTAAGGAGGCAGACTGTTGTTCGGTCCCTAAGTCATGTCCGGCTCTTTGCAACCCCATGGACTGCAGCACGCCAGGCTTCCCTGTCCTTCACTATCTCCTGGAATCTGCTCAGATTAATGTACATTGAGTCGGCAATGCCATCCAACCGTCATCCTCTGTTGAGCCTTTCTGCCCCTGCCCTCAATCTTTCCTAGCATCAGAGTCCTTCCGATGAGTTGTCTCTTCGCATCAGGTGGTCTCAGTATTGGAGCTGTAGCTTCAGCATCAGTCCCTCTGATGAATATTCAGGGTTGATTTCCTTTAGGCTTGACTGGTTTGATCTCCTTGCACTCCAGGGGACTCTCAAGAGTCTTCTCCAGCACCACAATTCTAAAGCATCAGTTCTTCAGTGCTCAGCCTTCTTGATAGTTCACATTCATGAATTCTCACATTTATACATGACTAATGGAAAAAGCGTACTTTGACTGTACAGACCTTTGTTGGGGAAGGTCTGCTTTTTAATATGATGTGTGGGTTTGTCATAAGTTTTCTTCCCAGGAGCAAGCGTCTTTTAATTTCATGGCTGCAGTCACTGTGCTCAGTGATTTTGGATTCCAAGAAAATAAAATCTGTCGTTGCTTCCACTTGGTCCCCTTCTCTTTGCCATGAGGTGATACGACTGGATGCCATGATCTTAGTTTTTTGAATATTGAGCTTTAAACCTGTTTTTTCACTCTCGTCTTTCACCCTCATCAAAAGGCTCTTTAATTCCTCTTTGCTTTCTGCCATTAGAGTGTTATCATCTGTGTGTATCTGACATATTTGATATCAGATATTGGTAATATTTCTCCTGGCCGTCTTGATTCTAGCTTGTAATTCATCCAGCCCAGCATTTAGCACAATGTACTCTGCGTTGAAGTTAAATAAGCAGAGAGACCGTGTTTGGCCTTGACATATTCCTTTCCCAGTTTTGAAACCAGTCCATTTGTTCCATGTCTGGTTCTAACTATTGCTTCTTGACCTGCATACTGGTTTCTCAGGAAATAGGTAGGTAAGGTAGTCTGGTATTCCCATCTTTTTAAGAATTTTCCAGTTTGTTGTGATCCATACAGTCAGGGCTTTAGGATGTCAGTGATGCAGAACTAGATGTTTTTGTGCAATTCCCTTGCTTTTTCTGTGATCAGGCGGATGTTGGCAATTTGATCTCTGTTTCCTCTGCCTTTTCTAAATCCAGCTTATACATCTGGAGTTCTTGGCTCGCTTACTGGTAAAGCCTAGCTTGAAGGGTTTTGAGCATTACCTTGCCAGCATGTGAGATGAGTGTGATTTTAAGGTGGTTTGAACTTTTGTGGCATTGCCTTTCTTTGGGATTGGAATGAAAACTGACTTTTTCCGGTCCTGTGGTTACTGCTGAGTTTTCTAAATCTGCTGGCACATTGAGTACAGCTCTTTAACAGCATCATCTTTTAGGATTTGAAATAACTCAGCTGGAATTCCATCATCTCTGCTAGCTTTGGAGGTGGCAGACAGGCCTCCACTATAAGGTGACTTAAGGGCTTTCCCCCAGTTTCATAGTAGGGTGTCTACCTGGATTGGGGAATGACGGTCAAGGAAGACTTCCTGGAACATGTAGGAATTAGACAAAAAGACCAGTTGTCTAAGTGTAAATATAAGATATTCTATCATTGCTAGGAAATACTGTTTTATTTAATAAAGTATATTCAAAAACATTTAGCTTGTAACTGATGTATCAGTATTTTACTTGCCTTTACCTATTTAAGCTGAGGCATTTTTCTAGGTTTAGTGAAGCCCACAGGAAGAATCAAAAGATCGGTATAATAAGAGCTATAGACTAATTGAATTTAAATAGTGAAGGAACTAAGAGAAAATACACCTTTGAGAACAATTTAAAAGTATTCTTGATGTGGATCAGCTGATTTTTACCTTCTTACATCTAAGCATGTTGCTCTAACACACATTCTACCTCACTGAGTTGACACAGAATTCCTGTGAGGTCAGAGAGACTGGAGGTCAAGTAAAAATTAATATGTCGTATTTTTGTTGGGTATCAGTAATTATCTCCGGCTCTACATTTATGGGAGTTCTTCAAAATAATTTGCCGTGTCCTTTCCTGTGTGTGTGGGGAAAGGGAGGGAAGATGCCCTTTGCTGCAGTGAGAGGCCCTTGGGCAGCAGTGCTGGGCTCCTCTGGCGGCTGCTGCAGGCGGGCGGTGCACCTTGGGTGTGCTGCTTCGGTTCCCTCTGCGTGTGAAAGAGTTGTGCTGAAATCCTAAAATTCCCTTAGCTCTGTTGTACTTTCCTTTCCTTGAGCCTTTTTAGTCTGACTTATATTAAAGCATAATTTGTAACGAGGTGATGACGTGGACATCCTCTCTCATTTCACTGCCAGCAAACGCCATCTATTATACCTTCTTTTCCAAAGGTCTTTTCATATGATAAGCATCGCTCACTGTCCTAGTCATTTTGCCCCTAAATTCAGCCAGTTAAAATTCAGATAGGGAAACCACTGTACTAGCAAATATAATCGGAGAAGGCAATGGCACCCCACTCCAGTACTTTTGCCTGGAAAATCCCATGGGCGGAGGAGCCTGCTAGGCTGCAGTCCATGGGGTCGCTAAGAGTCGGACATGACTGAGCGACTTCACTTTTACTTCTCACTTTCATGCATTGGAGAAGGAAATGGCAACCCACTCCAGTGTTCTTGCCTGGAGAATCCCAGGGATGGGGGAGCCTGGTGGGCTACCGTCTATGGGGTCGCACAGAGTCGGACACGACTGAAGCGACTTAGCAGCAGCAGCAGCAAATATAATAATTTCAGTTCTTGTTGCCAATGTAAAGAAAGCTAAGGCAAGTATTTCATGATGAGCAGTATTTTGATATTTGAATGTTGGTCTCTTAAATACCCTTAATGCTGATTTCAGACTAACAAAACTCTTGTGTAGAAAGCTTAACTTAGATGCCTTTTCTTCAGCTCCTCGAGAAGAGAAGAAGCAATTTTTCTTGTGGTTTATTCACAGAGTTAATACAATTTTCCAAAACTTGTAGTTTGAGCTAGTTACTGATGTCTGGCTATTCCTAGATATCACAGTAATGGAAAGCAAAGATGATTCTTATTGGTAACTGAGAGATAACTATTTATTGAACACTTACTGGTTACCGGTTGCTTTTAGCACAAGCAGTGAGCAGGGCGGAGCGAGTCTGGGGGCTCTGTAGCCTCAGTGTGATGGAGGGAGGGAGGGCCAGGACAGTCTGTGAGAAGTGGAAACGCGCATGTGCAACTACTTTTAATGCTGTGAAGACTGTTCGGGCTTCTGTGCAGTGTGGTCTTCTATGTACTTACCTCCGATTTTATTCTGTTTCTCGTTTTGTTTCTGTTAGGAGAGAACACTGAAGTTATTCTCTAAGCTATTTGAAGAGAGTGACTAAATGCACCTGGGTCAGGTTGTCTGTGGGTATGAAGTGGTTGGGAGAATCCAAGAACATGGTGGTGAATGGCAGGAGACATGGAGGCAAGTTGTCTAATGACCATCAGCAGAATCAAGCAAAATTACAGCACACGGGAAAGGACAGCGTGAAGGCTGGCAGAAACGCAGGCGACAGGAGGTCGAGCAGATGTATGTATACACCTCAACTCTCGCTCTTTTAATTGTGATATGGGGCAGGAATTCTTTGCAGTTTGCCATGTGTATTCTCTTCTCAATTAACAGTATGGTTCTTTTACTCTTTCAGAGTTGTGTCAACTTATTCTCATCAAACATTGTGTGCAACTCAAATTTAATTTTTAATATAATGTTTTTGTATCTATAACTTTATATTTTGTAGAATTTATACCTGAATGGTTGCTTTGTTCTATTAAAAATATTAAAAGACTGCTATTAAATTTCTTTTAAGTTTAAACTGTGTTTTTTTATGTTTGATGTAAATGTAGTATGTATTTCTTTGAAAACTTGTAGAATGATATGAATGATAAAGTCAGTCCTCATTTACATGTTAAGTGGAAGTTAAGGCAGCTTTTAAAATTGTCACCGTTTCTTCTATTTATTTACGGTGAATAGTTATCCTAACAGAGAAGGACTGTTGACAATGAATTGCTTTTTTACCTCAGTATCTTTTGGTTGATAATGAGGCTACATATTGAGAGTTCAAGAAAGTGTTGGTTTGATCCATATTTCAGAGCTCTTTTAGGAGTAGTAAATTGCCCCAGGACGAATGTAAACCTGTGAGGATGAACAGCATTACACTGGATGTTATTGGGCAAGAATGGTGCAGAAAGAGTGTCAGTGATGAGATGCACATCTTAGATGAAAGACTTTAGTGACTTCATCTGACACCAGAACCGTAGAGCACTTGGAGCAAACACTCAAAAAGCTGAAGGAAGGAGTAGACGATTCGGCAACAACGTGGGACTTCAGTTCCCCACTGTCAGTAATGGATAGAACGGATACGCAGAAGATGAAGGAAAAAAGACTCAAGCAGTACTCTAAACCAGCTACTCCTGACAGACCTCTATTATAGAACACTCCACTTAACAGGAGCAGAACACACATTCTTTTCAAGTGGACATGAAACGTTCAGGATAGACCATAGACTAGGCCATACTTTAAGCGTCAGTAAATTAAAAGGATTGAAATCATACAATATATGTTCTGACCACAGTGGAGTAAGATTAGAAATGAATAACAGAAACTTGGGAAGTACACAAATATGTGGAAATTAACTCACTCCTAAATAACCACTGGATTAGAGAAGAAATCAGAAGGAAAATAAGTAAATAGTGTGAGACGATAGAAAATGAAGATACAACATACCAAAAACTTACGGAATGCGGCTAAAGCAGTGCCTGGAGGGAAATTATAGTTGTGAACACTTGTATTTTAAAAAGAAGGAAGATTTCAATCAATAACCTAACCTTTTACCTTAAAACACCAGAAAAAGAGCAAAACTAAACCCAAAGCAGGAAGAAGGAAGGAAATAGAGTAGAAATTAACAAAATAGAAAACAGAGAAAATGAACAAAGCTCAAGAAGTTCATTCTTTGAAAAGATCAACAAGAATTGACAAACTTTTAAGCAGGATTAAGAAAAAGAGAAGACTGAAGAAGCAGCAGCAGAGGGGACATTACTGTTGTTGTTATTAAGGCATGTCCAGCTCTTTGCTACTCCACAGACTGCAGCACAGCAGCCTTCCCTGTCCTTCACTGTCTCATGGATTTTGCTCAAACTCATGTCCATCATGGCATCACTGAGTCAGTGATGCCATCCAACCATCTCATCCTCTGCCACCCTCTCCTCCTGCCCTCAACCTTTCCCAGGGTCAGGTCTTTTCCAGTGAGTCAGCTCTTCGCATCAAGTGGCCAAAATATTGGAGCCTCAGCTTCAGCATCAATCCTTCCAATGAATATTTAGAGTTGATTTCCTTATGACTGGTTTGCTCTCCCTATAGTCCAAGGGACTCTCAAGAGTCTTCTCTAACACAACAATTTGAAAGGAACAGTTCTTCTGGAGGCTATGGGATTGAAGGATATTACTGCTGCCTTAGAAAAATGTAAAGAATTATAACAAAATATTATGAACAACTGTATACCAAGAAATAAAATAGCTAAGATTAAGTGAACAAATTTCTAGAAAGTAATAAATTACTGAAACTGAATTAGAAAGAAAATTTATACAAAATCTGAATAAACCTATAAAGCAAGTAAAGAAGATTGAATCAGTACATTTAAAATCAAAAACAGAAAACACTACCTGCAAAGAAAAGGCCAGTATTATCCTTGTTCCAGAGCCACCATAAGAAAAGGAGACCTGCAGACCAATCTCTCTAAAAATATGATACGGGTGCAGAAATCCTCAGCAAAACACTAGCCAGCCAGGTCCAGCAGCAGGCGAAGAGACTTCTGTAGCATGCCCACGTGGGATTTATCCCAGGAATGCAAGGTTGGTTTTAATGTCTGAGAGTCAACAGATGTGATATCAATCATATCAATAGAATCAAGGACAAAAACCGTACTATCATCCCAATAGATGTAGAAGAAGCATTTGACAAAATCCAACATCCTTTCAGGATAAAAACTCTCAGCAAACTAGGAATAGAAAGGAATTCTTCAACTTGATAATGCTTAATGTCATGTATAATGGTGGATGGTTTCTCCTGAGATCAGGAACAAGACAGAAATTTATCTGTTCTCATCACTTCTGTTCAGCATTGTACTAGAAGTTCTGACTACAGCAGTTAAGCAAGAAAATGAACTTAAAGGCGTCTACGTTGGAAAAGAAGTAAAACGATCTCTATTTGAAGATGACATGATTGTGTATATAGAAAGTCCTAAGGAATCCTCTAAATATTAGAATAAATGAGTTCAGCAAAATTGCAGGATGCAAGTATACAAAAATCAATTGTCTATATGCTTTCAATAAAGAATCCCAAAATAAAAGTAACAGTTTCGTTTACAATGGCATCAGAAAGAAACAGCAATAAATTTAACATAAAGTGTAAAACTTACACTCTGACAACTATAAAACATTATTGAAAAGAAATGAAAGAAGATCTAAATAAATGGAAAGACATCCCATATTCATTGATTGACTTATTGTTAAGATGGTAATACTCTCCAAATGATCTACAGATTGAATGTGTGCTGTGCTTAGTTGCTCAGTCGTGTCTGACTCTTTGGGACCCCCATGGACTGTCGCCCAACCAGGCTCCTCTGTCCATGTGATTCTCCAGGCAAGAATACTGGAGTGGGTTTCCATGCCCTCCTCTAGGGGGTCTTCTCAACCCAGGGATGGAACCCAGGTCTCCTGCATTGTAGATGGATTCTTTACCATCTGAGCCACCAGGGAAGCCCAAGAATACTGGAGTAGGTATCCTGTCCCTTCTCCATGGGATCTTCCCAACCCAGAAATCGAACCAGAGTCTCCTGCATTACAGACAGATTCTTTACCAGCTGAGCTACCAGGGAAGCCCCACAGATTGAATGTAATCTCTATCAAAACCTCAACTGGCTTCTCTGTAGAAATTGACAGTCTCATCTAGAACTCTTAAGAAAATTCAAGGGACCTACAATAGCTAAAAGAGTCTTGAAAAAGACTCAAACTTGGAAGATTCATACTTTTCAGTTCAGAGCTTACTACAAAGCTTCAGTAATCAAGATAGCATTATACTAGCATGTAGATAGACATATATTCATGAAATAGATTTGAGAATCCAGAGAAGACCCTCATGTTTGTAGTCAATTGATTTTTGACGGAAGTGAGAATGAAATTAAGTGAGGAAAGAATAGTCTTTTTAGCAACTGATTCTGGCCAAACTATATACTCATATGCAAAAGAATGAAGTTAGACCGAACCTCAGACCATATGTGAACATCAACTCAAAATGGACCAAAGACCTGAATTAAATGCTTAAACTATAAAACCCCCAGAAGAAAACATATGGTTAAGTTTTCATGACTTTGGATTAGGCGGTGGTTTCTTGGATATGACACTAAAAGCACAGGGATCAAAAGAAAAAGGACAACATGAAATTCACTGAAGTTGCAGACTTTAAAGAATACCATCGAGAACGTGGAAAGACAGCTTACAGAGCAGGAGAAAATGTTTTCAAATCACATATCTGATAAAGGACTTGTATCCAGAATAAATAACTCTGGTGGGCTTCCCTGGGGGCTCAGTGGTAGAGAGTCCCCCTGCCAGTGCAAGAGACACAGTTTGATCCCTGGCCTGGGAAGCTTCCACATGCATGGCGTGGGGCAGCTACAGTGGTGTGCCACAGTACTGAGCCTGGCTCAAGAGCCCAGGAACCACAACCATCGAGCCCATGGGTGGCAACTACTGAAGCCCGTATGCGCCGCAAGAGAAGCCATCGCTGAGAAGCCCGTACCCTGCAGCTGGAGAAAAGCTCACCCAGCAACAGCAACCCAGCACAGCCAAATAATTAAAAAGAATTCTTACAAGTAAATAGTAAAAGACAATTTAAGTTTTTAAATGGGCAAGGGATCTGAATAGACAGACATTTCTTCAAAGATATACAAAGGGCCAATACATGAAAAGATATTCAAGATCATTGGTCATCAGGGAAATTCAAATCAAAACCATAGGGTACCCCTTCACAATGAGTAGGATGGCTGAAATCAAAAGGACAAATGGTAACGAGTGCAGGTGATGATGTGGTGAATTTAGAGTCCTCATACACTGTTTTTGGGAACATAAAATGGTGCAGCCACTTGGAAAACAGTCTGGCAGTTTCTCAAAAGGTTCAGCATAGAGTTACCACATGACCCAGCAGTTTCCACTCCTGGATATGTACCTAAGAGAGTTGAAAAACATATGTACTCACAAAAACTTCGCTTGAATGTTCATGGAAACCTTATTCATCATAGCCAGAATGGATACAGCCCCTGTGTTTCCATCAGCTGATGAATGAACAACAAAATGTGGTCTATTCATTCATACAATGAAATATTCTTTGGCCTTAATAAGGAATGAAGTACTGATGCATGGTACAACGTGGATGAGCCTTGGAAACATGCTAATTGAAAGAAGTCAATCACAGAAGACCACATGTCGTATGATTCCATCCATGTGAAATTTTCAGAGCTAGGCAAATCCATAGAAACAGGGTAGATTAGTGGTTGCCGGAGGCTGTGTGGGAAGGAAAAATGGACAGTAACTTCTAGTAGGTATGGGGTTTCTTTTAGGGGTGATGACAATGTTCCAGAATTGATTGCAGTGATGGTTATACAATTCTGTAAATATGTTTAAAACCATATTCTGAATTATATACTGTAAATGGGTGACTTGTATGTGAGTTAAATTTTAATAAAGCTGCTATAGAAAATATAACAACTTTGATAGTTGTACACATACCTACATGCAAAAGTTTGACTTGAAAACAAATACCCTTTGCCAGGGACTTACATGTAAGTGTTTATTTACTTACTGGAAGAGTGGATGAAATGGTTAGACCTCTCGCTTTGTCTCTCATTCTTCCACCTTTTAATTTTGAGAGGCTTAAAGTTACACTGCTGGTATCCTCTAATTACATGTGCTGGCTCCATGAAGACTCAGTGACATGTACATCAAACTTAAATCAGCACTGATGAAGCTTCATCTGTATAAGTGTAGTCTTCCTTTCCTCTCTTTATATTGTTTTTCTTACACAGTTAAACCCATTTACTTTAGTTACCTTTTTCAGTCACTTCCCTATTTTTATCCATTCCTTCAAAATCTGTTTCAAGCAGGTTAGTTAGAAATAGGCCTCTTAGTCTCTCTCTACCTCTCTCCCCTCTTCTACCTAGCTCTGTAACCATAGGCAAGTTTCTTAACCTCTGGGCCTCAGTTTCCCACATAGTAGGGATGATAATCACACATCTGCCCACAAGCAGGAAGCTGCAGGTGTAACTCCGTATGTTCCTTTCTGGCTCCTTGGAGATCTGCCCCTGTGGCACTTCTTGCAGAGTGCTCTTGTGCTCCTCTTGTTGCCTTCTCACCCCAGCCCCGTCTGCAGTGGCCCTTGATGCTGCCTGCTGCTGTGGCGAACGTCTGCCCGTCTCCTGTGTCTCAGCTCTCCTTGGATGGGCAAGTGAGGCACCTGAGCCAGGGTATCACAGCTATCTAGACCCTGTTCTTGGGAAACTTGATGATAATATCTAACGAAAATGCTCCCAATAATTGAGTTAATGTACTGCATTTGTTTTTTCTGTTTTTGCAAAGGGTACTCAGTTTTTAATTGGTAAAATTGATTGAAGTAGCAGTTTTAATTCTTAATTACTAACTTGAATGGGCAGTGAGGCTAAAGGTTTTTAAGGTAGATTTAAGTAGTATTCAGTGCGAGTTACTTTTTCTCTTTTCTTCTCACAGGTAATGGGAATTCAGGCTTTGAAGGACAGAGTCGATATGTACCATCTTCTGGAATGTCTGCCAAGGAACTCTGTGAAAATGATGACCTAGCAACCAGTTTGGTTCTTGATCCCTATTTAGGTTTTCAAACACACAAAATGAATACTAGGTAATTTTAAGTCTTTATTCTGAGTGGAACAGATGATCTCGTTGAACTTGAGAAAATAGATGGTTAATTTTAAGTCAAAATTTAAAGTGACGTTAAAGGAAAGTTTTTGTTGCAGAAGAATTTTCCAAGTGTGAGCCAAGAAAAGCAACAAAAGCTTCCAAGAGCTGTGTGTTTTAATTCTGTGTTCTTATTTTATCTTGAGATGGTTCTATTAAAATATAAAGGCATATATTAAAATATGGAGGCATATCTTTATATTCTGTTTTAGATGTTGATGAGAATTATCTTAGCTGAAAGAAATAGCTTATATGCATCCTATACAATTTTGAAAATGTGGATGATTTTTTTCCTACTTAAATTAGGTGGCATTAGTTTTTTTCATTTTATTACAAACTTTTCTTCTTTTAAATAATTGCTACTAATATAGGGAATTTTACCATTATGTTTTATCTTTGAGACTCAGTCATTAGAAGTAAAGACGTGCTTATATTCAGTATGCAGATAAAAAATATTAATAAATCTGTAACTGCTGTATTGAATATATCATGCCACATATATAAAATACTACATAACTCTTTACATCTGTCACCCTTTAAATTTCTTTGTCTTAAACATCATCTTTCTCCCAAAAAGACCCTTTGATAATTTCATAATTAACTGCCGTCAAGCACTGAAGTCAGACCTTTACAACTTTTTGTTGCCTCTTAATGTCCAGAGGGTTTTGAAATCTGGTGGAAAAGCAGGACAGTGGGGGTTCATTCAGAATGTGGAGCGAATTCTGGACCTCTGCTCACTCTTGGCTGCGTCAGACCAGCGTGATGCTGTGCAGCTGCCGTGTCAGGGACGGCCCCGGAAGGACTGGATCACCAGGCAGATGGTCACCAGTAACTAGTTGGGGACAGGTGGTTAGAGGAAAGTCATGTGTTCATTTCTTCCTCTTTAATTCTGTCCCTTGTTAGAATTAAAACAAGATAATTCATTTGTCAATTATATTCTAAATTCCTAAAGAAGCAATTCCGGTTAAAGCATGCCTTTGGTATTTTCATGTAATTTCCTGCCATCATATATCTTTACTTACTAAAATGAAGTGAAATTTGGAATGGACTTGAGATTATTTAACTGGTTCCCTGCCGTCAGAGGGGCACATAGATTTTCTAAAATCAGCAGGATTGGATGCCCTAGTGCCTAACTAAAATCTAGCTTGTATTATTCTGAGTCTGTATCACCTATTTCCCAGTGAACATAAGAGGCCAGGGCTCATTCTTCCACTAGGAGAGTCCTGCTGCTGCTGCTGCTAAGTCGCTTCAGTTGTGTCCGACTCTGTGCGACCCCATAAACGGAAGCTCACTAGGCTCTCCCGTCCCTGGGATTCTCCAGGCAAGAATACTGGAGTGGGTTGCCATTTCCTTCTCCAATGCATGAAAGTGAAAAGAAGTCACTCAGCATGTCTGACTCTCAGCGACCCCATAGACTGCAGCCCACCAGGCTCCTCCGTCCATGGGATTTTCCAGGCAAGAGGACTGGAGTGGGGTGCCATTGCCTTCTCTGCGTAGAGTCCTAGTAGTAGTTAACTCAGTGGTTAGCCTGGAAGAAAAAGTGATACACTCACTCACTGTTTGGCCCAGTAGTCTAGTGGCATTCAGAATATTACCTCAAAGGCCTGTAATTATGGCCTGGAGTCATCAAGAAACAGATTATGTTTATTATTCCTTGTATCCTGAAATATGGAAGCATATAAACCACTTTTAGAAAGTTTTCCATCAGAATTACAACAAAAGTTTTAATGGCTTGGGAAAGAACTCCATGTATTCTCAAGCCCTCATGCTTTGACTGTCCCCGAGGCTGAAGAGTTACCTGTTACTGGTTTCTATAATAGTAAATAATTCATGTTTTCTGTAAAAGTCCTGGACAACTGCTTCTTATAATCAGCTTACATATGAGTCACTTGGGAACCTTGTTAAGATGCGCGTTCTGATTCAGTAGCTTTGAGGTGAGGCCTGAGAGTCTCCGTTTGTCACAAACTCCCAGTTACACTTGAGAAGCAAAGTCCCAAACCATCGAGCCTGCTGAGCCTTGTCGCCATGTGCTAAGTGGGTAGAAACTCCCTTATCAGTAGTTCTGGGATTCATCTTAAGACATGTAGCCCTAAAATGTAAAGTTTAGGGTTACCACACAGATACTGTTATTAAACCTTTAAATCTTACTATATCCAAGTACCCCCGGTCCATATTTTCCAGTGCTTCATTTGGTTCTGCTCAGACAGCTCCTAAAATAGCCTCTGATGCTGTAGCTAATGCTGCGGCCCCCTGTTTAGACTCCTTTGGCCTAGTGACAGAGTCACCGCTTACAGTGCGGCGAGCGGGCAGTGCCGCTGTCAAGCACGGCGTGCTGCCGCCTCAGTAGAGGCCTTCGTTCATTCTTAGTGGGTCTATTTGAAAATAAAGCTGTCACTTACAGTTCTTTATTTCTGAGTGAGAATTTGCCAGAATGCCACTTACACGATTTTCAAAGTTATTTTATAGACAGAAAGGAAACTTTGCAGTGTTTTCTTTGAATAACCATACGTACTTCTGAAATTATTTGGTTTTTTTTGGACTTCTCTTTCTTTGGGGTGCAAAGAAGTGACTGGAGGCTGTGTTTGGAACTTGGGTTTTAACTCTCCAGGCTATCTGTTACTTATAATAAGTGGCTTCTTTGTTCTCATGTTTATTGAGCTGTGATTTGATTTTAGTTTTTCTTTTTTTATGCCCTCTTCCTCCCTTCTACTTACTTCAGTTGTACCTTCAGTGATACTGCTTAGAAACAGTAGATGTTTAATTATTTGAGATTTTCCCAAACTGGATATGTTATGAATTGGTTATATTTTAACGTTAGCATATCCCTGTATTTACTAACAAGGCAATCAGAGTTGTGGTATGAATGCCTAGAAATAGCATAAGCAAAATAGTAATTTCAATTTATCAGGAAATGTTTTGATTTAGTTGACTTTTGTCAGTTATAAAATTTAAATTCATCCTTTTAACCAGAAAATGGAGTTGTTCGTAATACCTCTAATGATTTTTAAAAAGCTAGTGGACAGACGAAGGTCGTGAGTCAGGAACAGGTGTTGCCAGTGATGTCGCAGTATCCTGAGCTGGACATCACACTGTGAAGAAATGGGAGGAGTCCTCACAGGGCACAGACTTTGGCCTGTGCAGTCCTCACTCACCTAATCCCACTACACTAACCATCCAATTTATTTTCATTATTTATATATTTGATATCCACTGTTGTATCATTTGTATCCACTGTTGAATGTGAACTTATAAATCACTTTGAATGTCACTTTAATATCAAATGTTTGACTGGAAAGCATAAAGAAAGTTTTTGAACTTTTAACTTAGTGTAATCAAGGATAAAGTGTTTTGTGGGAAGGAAAGAATTTTAGCTTCCTGGCCTTTTTTTATCATTTCGAGCCAACCTGTGGCTTCTTAAAGTTGTTAGGTATACAGCATGTTATGGATTTCTGCTACATCTATTATTATAAGTCTGTTTAGAAATTACAAATGCAAATTATACAAATAGTTTTTTATTGTTGTTTGTTTTTGCATTTATATAGCGCCTTTCCTCCGAGGAGCTCAAGGCATTTTTCAAAATCTGACAGTTTTTCTCACAACAACCCTGTAAGGTAGGTAGAGAGCATTACAAATAGTAATAAGATACAAACTAACTTGTTTCAGCCATTATAATGTTCTTTTATGTTAAGTAATTCGAGGTGTCAGCGTAAACAAGATTTGTAGAACATTTTGCAAACCTTTTGAAAATTTGGTCTTTAGTATTAGCTATATTTAAAAAACCACTTGTACTCCATAACAGGGTAATTTTAAGAGAAATCATTCATCCAAAGATCAGGAGGCACTCCATGGGATTAGCTGAGCACTGATTGCAGGACTCAGCCAGGTATGTTTCTGGTTGTTGTTTCCTTTCAGGTCAAGAAGGAATGAAGAGCTGTCCTAGCGGAACTCCCCCTCATCCCCAGCATCTCGGAATGTCAGTTTGCAGTTAAACTTTCTTGAGAGGGGGAATGTGTTCACGGTGTTGCCTCACGGGTTTATTTTTTATCTTAAATATTTGAGCATGTTTCTCTCTCTTCCTCCCTCCTTCCCTCGCTCCCTTTTTCTATGCCCCTCCTCTTTCCCTCCCTCCAGTCAGCTCTTGGTTTACATTGGAAGGGCAGTAGTGCAGCTATTTCACACCTGCAGCTTTTCTTCATTGCCACAGTGGCCTCTTGGGTTTGGAAACAGAAAAGCCAAATAGCAAGAAAACCTGGGAAGTCAGTCTCTGGAAAGAGTGGGGAACAGGTGTGTGGGAGTGTGAATTCATATGTTTTTCCCCTGCCCCTTTTAATAGTAAATAATTGTAAATGCCGTATTTTTAAATTTCCTATACCGGCCATGGGATCAGAGAAGTGTGGGAAGAGAAAAATAAATGTTTGGTTTATTTAAAGTTGCAAATGTCATGTTAAGAGGGGGAGGGGCGTGTTGATTTGGAAATGCGGACCTGTGTCCCTTGCCTCGCCTGCCGCCCCATCCGTAGTTGGTTTCCACTCCTTTCGCTGTGCTGTAGTGCTGTCAGGGTACCGGTGGGGCTTGGTGCTGGTGCTCAGCTAAGTCCGATCCCGTTCTCATGGTTAAGGGACACAAGAGGGCGCCCATGCTTCAGATGAGAGCAGGGCTAAGAAAGGCTTGGGTAACAGGCCCCTCCTTCCAGCAGTTGGCCCTCATTGGGCCTTATTTTTCTCATTTATGAAGCCAGACATAATTTTTTAGATCATCTGAATTTTCTTCTACCTTTAGGAACCATGGTGTAGAATAGCTTTATGCAGTTTGTGTGGGAGGTTTAGCATGACTGTATTAAGGAGAGGACAGCATATTTTTCTATTCAATAATAGAAAATAATTTTTTCCAAGATCCCCCATGCCTTTTGCTCTGGACCTGATAGTTGTAACAGCCTTGTTATTAAATAATTTTTATTTCCTCACAGTTTTTATTATAATGGGATTTGACTTGAACTGTCAGCCAGGTGATTTTGATGTTCTATCTGGTTATCGAAAACAGTTGTCTCTTCCCCTTCCTGTCTGCACCTAGTAGCGTTTTCTTCCTCCTTTTCATCACTATCATTTCATGCCTATACAGGAACGTTGGTCAGTCGTTTCCGACTCTTTGTGACCCCATGGACTATAGCCTACCAGGCTCCTCTGTCCATGGGATTTTCCAGGCGGTAGTACTGGAGTGGATTGCCATTTCCTTCTCCAGCGGATCTTCCCGACCCAGGGATCGAACCCGGGTCTCCCGCATTGTAGACAGACGCTTTACTGTCTGAGCCACCAATTTACAGTCAAAACTTACTGTCATATTCGGCTGCTATAGGCATGGTGTAAAATTGGAGATTCTTGTCCAGTGGGCAGCAAGGGATAGTTTAGGGGGTTTTGTTTGTGTTTGAGGCAGTAGAAGTCAGGAAAGCAGAAAAGAAAGTCACAGGTTGTGTGGAAGTACAACATTAGTCACTCGACAGGTGGTCGCTCTGTGGGTTTAGCGTACTGATGGGCGTTGTGTTGTTCCTGTTGTTTAGTTGTGCCCAACTCTTTGTGACCCCATGGGCTGCAGCACGCCAGGGCTCCCTGTCCCTCACCATCTCGCAAAGTTTGCCCAAGTTCATTGTGATGCCATCCAGCCATCTCATCCTTTGATGCCCTCTTCTCTGCCCTCAATCTTTCCCAGCATCAGGGACTTTTCCAGTGAGTCAGCTGTTCTCATCAGAAGACCAAAATGCTGGGGTTTCAGCTTCAGCATCAGTCTTTCCAATGAGTATTCAGGGTTTCCATCACAAGCAAAGAGTAAACAAAAGGATAGCTGAAAGGTGTCTTTAGATAGAAGGTTTCAGAAAGTGGAGAGCAGGAGTAGCTGTTGTCTGTTCCAGGTCTGTGACACTTTTTGTCATATTCTTAAGATTTTGAGGTGAATATAGTCCTGACTCTGATGTGTGCAGCCATGCAGTTACTTTACAGGTATCACCATTGGTCAGTCCTACATTGAACATGTGAAGATGGCTGTGGCCTGATCACTTAACATCATATATTGTTGCTCAGAGGGAACTTTTGCTTTTCTCTTTACTGTGCAAAATGTGAGTTGCTGTTCCCTGTCCTTTGATATTGCCTGGAGTGGTGTGCCTCAGCTAACAGCTGCTGAGTGGTCTTATCTGTCCTTCATATGTACATAACCCCATAGTGCAGGGTTGCAGCCAGAAGGGTTTAGTTTGGGTTTCTTAGTGAAACCCAGTGTTGACAAAATCACTTGTGATGGCCTCACTTCAAAAGTAGTTTAATACTGTAACTGTGTGGAAGTTTGAATACCATCACAGTTCTGCAAATCTGTGTTTTAGTGATTCCTTGACACCATAATCTGACAGTCTAGTTAAAGACATTCTGAATTGTCCAGAGGACTTCCACTCATCTGTCTGTGAGGGCTGGTGTGCTAACTGATTGAAATGGGAAATAAAATAGGGCACTGTTTGTCATGTGCTATCTCTAGAGCTCCTTTGGATCCTTCTATTAGGAGTCGCGAGAGCTTCCTAATCCTGGAGTCAGAGGCTCATGAGTTTCTAGAGGTGTCAGTGTGCTCACCCCTCTGAAGGCCTCTGAAGATCCTGCCCAGTAAATTGTATTATACCTATTCTCTTCCTCGCATCTTCCCCCTTCCTTGTTGTATAACATTCCTTGTCCTTTTGCTTGCCAGCTGACTCCCTCAGCCTTGGTCATCTCTTTGAATCAAGCCTTAGAATTTCTGCTTAGGTCCTCTGCTTAGAATTTCTCTCCTTTGCCTTCCTCCTTCTGATTCCTTCCTCCTTCTAGTGATAGTCTGTTTTTTCTTTAGAAATCTCGATTCACCACTTTCTTCATTGTCCGTATCAGTGTCAACCCCAAACCACGCTGTAGGTATAATCTCCACACGTGGAAGTGCCGCAGCAGTGGTGTTTGTACCACATTAATGTGTACACATTGATCCTCGCTTCTCTGCTTGATGCACGGATATGTCTTTCAGTCCCAGCAGAATTTTCCGGAGAACAGTAGCCCTGTCTGCTAGCTTATATTTTTCACCATAGATCCTGTATGCACAGCACCTAAAAATAATCCTTAGTGAAATATTGTGGCTTAAAATCTTACTGAATCTTAATGTATTTTACTTGAAGAGCAGTCTGTAATTCCTTTTTTTGGTTGGCTGTTAATTTTTTAAAAAGCTTTATTTTGAAAAATAAACTACATTAACATGAGAAGAAATTTTGAAGTTAAGCTCCAAGAACTTTTAATCATAGTGCACATTTTATTGAGAACATAGCTTTAAAGTGAGTAAAACGTAAATCTCCCTTGGGCCACGACTGTATCATGTTTGACGTGCCTGGCCATGTAGTGTTCTGAAGTCGTCATAGCTGATCTTAGGTAGATGCCTTCTGAAATTTTACCCCAGCAGTTTTTCCTTCCATCACTGCCACAGCAGCACCACCTCTCAAGTTGTACTCTTGCACACTTTTTGTTCTTGGATGTAGTTATCGCAGACTCCTTTGACATGGCTGGTAGAACATCCATCCAAGTGTGTTTCAAGACCTGTCAGGATGCTTAGTTTGGGGTTTTTCTAACTGCACATGGAGGGTGTTTCTGTTTATGGCGTAATTATGTTTACTTCATCCTCCTCCTAAAGCTCAGTGCCCTGCACTCCTCTGGCTTGCTTCTGCATGTTTTAAAAAATCCTTTCCTTCCAATGAGCTCTATCCTAGATCTCTCATTTTGTACCTCCCAAATTAGGTGACAGTTAAAAGTCTGAATTAGCTTTCATTTGAATCACCTGGTCACCTCTTGCTTAATGAGATAACAGTGAAATAAAAATACTAAAGTCGTTTGAGGAAGGGAAGTTATATTTCTTGGTGATCAGTATTACTTTAGTACTCATTATCCAGACTACTTATTGTTCTCTTGTTAGGTCTGCCTGTTGTTTTTAGATTACTTTTTTCTCAAAACCTTTTAACTAACAGTGGTCCAGGGCTGATGGAAGATAACTAAAGTTGCTGTTTTGATTTCTTTCAGATTTCGGCCTATTAAAGGAAGGCAGGAAGAACTCAAAGAAGTAATTGAACGTTTTAAGAAAGATGAGCACTTGGAGAAAGCCTTCAAATGTCTGACTTCAGGAGAATGGGCACGGCACTATTTTCTCAACAAGAACAAAATGCAGGAGAAATTATTCAAGGAACATGTGAGTTTATTGAAAAAATACTGATTATCTGTTTGGATAAGATTAAAGGAAACTAAAATGTAAGCTTTAGTGAACACTGAAATTTTAAATCCAGTTTTCATAAAACTAATTAATCTGAAGGTCTAATAATACATTAGATAACTTATGACCATCCATAGAGAAAACTTCGTTGTCTAGTGTGAAACTTTCTGTGAACTTTTAGAGTAACATGGCCAAGTCACCAAGTATACAAATACGTGAAATTTTAAAATAACAATATTTGTTACTTAATCTTAAATTTTTTCATTGGTGGTGGTGGTTTGCTTTTATAATTCTAGAGTCTAGCAAGTTAAATAATTCAGTGTGAAGTAAGTATCAAAATTTTTTTCTGTTGTAGGTATTTATTTATTTGCGAATGTTTGCAACTGACAGTGGATTTGAAATATTGCCTTGTAATAGATACTCTTCAGAGCAAAATGGAGCCAAGATAGTTGCAACGAAAGAATGGTAACTATTATACTAGTGTAAACCCATAAAATAATCTTGTTTAAAGTTCTGTCTCAAATTACCATTCCTCTGCTAAGAAAGCCGTGGGAAGGAATAAAAGCAGAGCTTGCCCTAAAGGAGCCGGTGCAGGGCCAGCGCCTCAGCCCAGTGACTTGGGGTTGGGACGGTGGTGAAGCTGGAAGTTCTCAGTTGAACCAGGTCCTACTTTTAAGCCAAGGGCTTTGTGTTTTCCTCTTGACGAGTCCAGATGCCTGCTAAGGGACTGCTGAACGGTTAGGGGTATGGGGTTAGATGACCTAGCTTCCAGAATCCGTCTTTCACTGGCCTGTAAGAAAGGTTACATATGAAGTTTTAATGGTCCAAGGAATTTCATGTGTAAAAACTGACGAGCACATTGCCTGCTAAAAATACATGTGTGTGCTAGCTCAAACAAATGAAAGCCATACAGGAAAGATAGTATGTGGTTATATCTTTCTTCATTAGAAAGAAGAATGCCTATTCCCTGCCTTACCTCCCAGAAGAAAACCTGTAGCCTCTCTCTTATATGACCCCCGACGTTTTTTGTAGCAAAAATGTTAGGATCAGTTACCTGGAAATGGAACGTTAAAGAGCCTGACTCCTGGCCTCTTGAAAAAAATGTGTGTATGTACATGTGTGAGCATGTCTGTCTGCCGTGGGATGGTACCCAGCCTGCTGCTGGGCTCATGGCTCCCTGCCTGGCAGATGGGTGTGAGGTTTGAGGTCTTGGGTTCTGGACTGCACCATCTAGGACAGTGGCCACCAGTCATGCGTGGCGATTGGACTTTTGAAATGTGGCTGGTCTTAATGAGTTGAGAAGTGCTGCAGCTGTGTAAACATGTCAGATTTTATATTGTGTTTCTCATTTGTATTTCCTACTGCTGACCTGCTGAAATAGCATTTGGGTTTACTGGGTTAAAACATGTTACTGAAAGTACTTTCACCAGTTCCGCTTGCCTTTCTTCCCGCAGCCCTTAAATTGGTGCATGTCGGGCTCGCACTGCATTTGGCTAGTGCTCTCCAGAGGGCGGCACCCCAGGTCTGGGTGCTCCTGACCTTTTACTGCTGCTCATCTGTGTCCTTCTCCAGGGTCAGCAAGCTGAGTTCAGTGCAGCGGCCTTTTGAGTCCTTCCTGCCTGCAGAGCACAGGGGCTTCAGAGGTGTAGGTGGCACGATGCCTGCAGCACTTCCTGGTCTCTTGTAGGGATCAGGCAGCCGCGCAAGGCTGTGGGGCTTCCAGGGGAGAGGGGGTGATCCAGGTGCGGTCAGCTAGGTCTTCTCAATTCCTGGTATTTATTGGACAGGCTTATTTTATTAAAAGAAGCCTTATTATTTATAATTACTAGTAATTTTTACCATCACATATTTTAAATAGGAAACGAAATGACAAAATAGAATTACTGGTGGGTTGTATTGCCGAACTTTCAGAAATTGAGGAGAACATGCTGCTTAGACATGGAGAAAACGACTTCAGTGTCATGTATTCCACAAGGAAAAACTGTGCTCAGCTCTGGCTTGGTCCTGCCGCGTTTATAAACCATGGTAAGCTCTGTTTCCCAGGTGTTAGCTCTAGTGTTGGGTAGTGCTGCTATAACTGAGAGTAACCGTATCTGTCTTCCTTTAAAGGAGGGTTGGAAATGGAAATTCTTTTTGCACAAACTTATGAAAATAAGTCTTCCTGTAGTTTAACTCGAGATCAAAAACTTCTATCAAAAGTTGGGAAAATTATGTGGAAAGCTTATTTCAGATTTCTATAATTGTTCGTGTTTCAGATCTTATCTACAGTTAATTGACTTTATCTTTTGGACATTTTTCAGATTGCAGACCTAACTGTAAGGTAAGCATAAAAATACTTATCTCAAGTATTTTGTCTTTGCTTCAGGTATGTGTTTCTTAATGAGTTCATTTTATTTCAGTTTGTGTCAACTGGTCGAGATACAGCATGTGTGAAGGCCCTAAGAGATATTGAACCTGGAGAAGAAATTTCTTGTTATTATGGAGATGGGTTTTTTGGAGAAAACAATGAGTTCTGCGAGTGTTACACCTGTGAAAGGTAAAGTATCAATCAATGCCTGATGGCTGTGAGAATGAGTGCGCGCCGTCTTCTCATCATTGAGATGCAGGGGTGGTCTTCTGAGTCCTGTAGCATCACACCCAGGACAGCAGACAGGAGCAGCACCAGGGAAGACAGAGCTATTTGGGGCACCGGTGCCTGGCCGCCTAAAATGTCAAAGTCGTTCCCAGCTGTTACCCTTATGAGTGAGTCAGAGTACAAATATGCTTCAGCAGAGAGTGGGAGACGCACACATACAGTTCCAGGGTGGGGTTGCTCCAAAATGGCAGGTGAGATTCACCACTGATCATCATTTAAAAACCCCAAGCTGTGTCTTCTGGAAGTCCTGTGTTTTGATGTACGTGCTCTTCATGATTTCTGAGTCCTACTGCTTGATGAGGACCTTCCTTTTGTGACACATCGAGACGGGTCCTTGTGGAAACCCCCCAAATCTGACTGAGCAGGACTCCTTGTCCACACTGCTCATCTCCTGGTGGCAGCGTGTGTGTAGAGCTCGCAGAGGCAGCTTCACAGGCTTGTCTGGATTGGCATAGCCACACGGGGAGTACTTCTGGATTTGGTTTTTGTTACTGTTTTTAGTTTCTTAATTGAAATATAGTTGATTCTCAGTATCGTGTTAGTTTCAGCTGTACAGTACAGTGATTCAGTTATATGCGTGTGTATAGATATACATTCTTCTTCAGGTGAGCACACGTAGATTTATTGAACCCATTTTACATGCTGTGTGAGGTACCGGATGCTTTACTCTCCTGGACTCAGTCCTTAGCCGTCGTGGGAGAGGATGGTAGAGTGGGACACTGCAGTGCAGAGACCCAGCTCAGCCTGACTCAGAGCCTGCGCTCTCGCCGCTTCGTGTTTTTTGCACACAGGAGCAGATAGGGGGCGGTGCTGTTTCTCTCATTGTGAACACCCAGCTGCCAGCCTCCCGGCCTTGGGAGACATGCTGATTCCCCAGAGCTCGGCTTTCTCTCCTTTCTGGGCAGCCAGAGGTCTCTTGTGTCGTGAGAGCAGAGGCATGGAGCCGTGGCACAGCCCCAGTAGTTTCTCTCCCAGCTTCCGGGCCCTTGACTTGAAAGGATGGCAGGAAAGGAGGGGTCGGGAGTGTGGGGGGATACAATTTATCCTTTTATAAATTAAAAAAATGGTTCAGACATTGGTTAAATCTTAGACCAGTCCCCAGAAAGACCTTTAACCCACAAAGTCGTTTAATTATAGTCGAATAAAGCTTTAAACCACTGTCCAGGGGCAGCATGGCATAGGGTTGCTGTGAGGATTAAATTTATCTCACAAAAAGTATATAAAACACACAGTTAATATTCAGGTGTTCGGTGTAAGGGTATTTTGTGGTTTCTGGTCATTTTCCTATTAGAATGTAAGTTCCATGAAGGCAAAGATTTTTATCTTTTTCATTTATTGCTATGTTGCTAGCATCCAAAACAGTACCTGACACGTAGTAAAAACTACGTGCTTGATAACTGTTTGGTGAATGAATGAATGAATGGAGTAAATGATATGCTGAATATGTTTAGGAGTCTTCCTACAAAATGTAACTGCACACAGGAACACACACCAGCCATGGGGCAGCTCTTTCACGGGCTCAGGACCACGTGTGCCACCATGTTCCTTGGGCAGCTGCGCTCTCCCTGAGACCGTTTCTCACAGGCCAAGTGGGCTGATCCTGCCCACTCGACGGGGTTAGAGGAATAAATAGAAATGTGCAAACCACTTTTAAATGGAAAGGCCTCATATGGAGCAGTAGGCACGGCTTTTATCAGACTATTGGAGAGTTTGATTTAAAGGTTGTCTGGGAATATTCTTGAAATCCCAGGAACAAATTGTTTCTGCCTTTCCAGAAATTAGGCGAGAGAATGAGAGCAGTCAGAGGAACTCGTTCAGTTGTTCATCGTCTAGTTACTGAATAGTTCTCATGTTAAACCTCGTCCAGGCAGGGCAAACGAGGCCAGCCCAGTGTCAGCTGTGAGAGCAGTGCTGTGAAGGGACACGCGGTGCGCTGGCTGCTGCCGGGTGAAGACGGGAGAGTGCAGTGTTTACAAGGCCCTGGCCTCACGGATGCGGTGTCCAAAAGATACCTGACGCGTGCTCCTGGGCAGTGACCATCCCGGCACAGTAGTAGTACTTTTCATAAGTAAATGCTGCAAATGTGACTCTCGAGAATTTGAAGAATAAAATCTAGTGAGGGATTGAAGAATATGAAGGACCGAAGTATTCTAAAGTGTATGAAAGTGTGTCTGATGATGACCACATTTCGCAGTGTACCAGGGGCAGTTTGCTTTAATAGGTATTAAAAATTACTGTGAAAGAATTGTGTTCAAAACCTGATGATACTGGCTCAGATATGAACAAATAGATAAGAGGACATGAACAGAGTCCTGGAGCAGAGCTCAGTGTGTTTGAGACCTTAATACCATGTGTAGGGAAATGATTTCTTTAATAAAAGGTGGTGGTATAATTCATCATCGGTCTGAAAGAAAACCAAGCTCACCTCCCATCTCATACCATATACAAGATAAATTCAAAATAGATTAAAATTTTAAATTTAAAAATTAGGTAAAATTATTAGAAGAATTTTAGACTTATATGTCTGAACTTGGTAGTGGAATTTTCTCGAAGAACTTAGTATAAGAAATGGTAAGTATGAACATTGAATGGCCAAAAGCAAAAGTTAGATAAATGATAAACTTGAAGGGAGGAAAAAGCACACATATGGCCACATTAATAACCCAAGGACAGAAAGCTCCTAGAGCTCATAAAGAAAAGATAGGCTCCACTGGAGAAAAGAGGGGTATGGAGGATGCCACACAGAAAATGATAGCTATAAACGAGGTAAGGGAAACAACAGCTATAGGTATTCATCTTCACCATCAAATTGGTGACATTGAGAAGTTACTCTCTGCTGCGGGTGAGGGTATGGAGAGGCCGGCCCTCACACAATGTCAGTAGGGCTGTAAAGTGCTGTACCTTTTGGGAACTTATTCTGGCAATATTTGTTCAAAATGATAGCACCCTTTTATCTGGCAGTCAATTCCAGGTGGAAGAATCTGTCCTGTGGAAATAGCAGCGCTAGTTAGTATGGGTTTGGTTTCGAGAGCAGTGTAGCAGCAGTGTTCATGGTGGCAAGCAGACACCAGAACACCTGCAGGGTTCAGTCATCACCATCCAGTGCTTGACTAGATGATGGTATGTTTAGTCTGTGAAAGGCACAGCTTTCAAAACATGTTGAGTTCAGAAGTGCCTGTGCACAATCCAGTGATAAGGGAGCTGGGTGGGAGGAAAGGAGGAGAGATGCTTGCTGAGAGGAGTGTGTGATGTCACCTGTTTGGGGTTTCTTTTTGCTTAAGGAGAAACAGCAGTGGGTCTAGGTGTGTAGCTCGTGGCAGAGCAGCAGATGAGGTGCTGGCAGGTGCTTAACACCGGTGCCGGGGCTCTGCACATGGAGACAGCTGGGAAGCTCGGGGAACTTCCGCTCTGGGGAGGCAGAATGGTCTCACCTGTTGCAGCAAGCACGTATCACTGTCATAAGTTAAAAAGAAGAAATCAGGGAAGTAGAGAAGCAGATGAATGGTCATTTTTACTTAAAATAATTTCCAGATAATTCCACCCATGATCATTTGTTTTGTTAGTATGGCCCATCTTGGGCTTCCCTTCAGCTCAGCAGTAAAGAACCCCCCTGCCTGTGCAGGAGATGGTAGGTTTGATCCCTGGGCCAGGCAGATCCCCTGGAGAAGGAAATGGCAACCCACTCCAGTATTTGCGCCTGAGAAATCTCATGGACAGAGGAGCCTGGAGAGCTACAGTCCATGGGGTCACAAAAGTGTCTGACATGGCTTAGCGACTAAACAACAATAGGATAATCAAAGCAGGTTACAGATCATTCTTAGCTAGTGGGAAAAACAGGTCTTTTAATGTCTCTTATTTAGTAACATTTTGTTAACTTAATGATGTTTAGTAACTTTAAAGGAGGAATTTTACAGTTTTCATTACTCCAGAAATGAGATTTTCACTAAGATAGCCTAGCCTTCCTAATATAAAATTTCCGTCAGAATTTATTTGTATCTAACATTATCTTCTAAGTAATAACTTAGTTTATGGAAATTCTCTAGTTTCTCTTTTAATTCCTTCATTCTCAATATTCAGTAATGGAGTGTTAAATTATGCAGAACAGAGCTAGGATATAATTAACAGGTGGGTTATTTTTACCTACACTTGAAATTCTGCAGGGTCCAATACCTTCTCAAGTGATTGATAATAGTCGTAACAAAGTGTTTTAAGTCTGGGGCTTTGGGGCATTAATTTTATCTCCATATTTATTTTGAGAGTCCTAGACTTGGCAGCTTGCAGTGATTAAGCCTCATCAGTTCATCTCACCTGCTGACCTGGTGTGGACAGGTGCTCTCAGCAACCAGGCTGACGGCAGTGAGTATGCTATATGTGTAACCTGTGCTGTTTCTTTTTCAGACGGGGAACTGGTGCTTTTAAATCCAGAGTGGGACTGCCTGCGCCTGCTCCTGTTATCAATAGCAAATACGGACTCAGAGAAACAGATAAACGTTTAAATAGGCTTAAAAAGTTAGGTGACAGCAGCAAAAATTCAGACAGTCAATCTGTCAGCTCTAACACTGATGCAGATACCACTCAGGAAAAAAACAATGCAAGTAAGTAAGGGAGGTTTCATAAGCGTATCTTTTTTTATTTTTTATTTTTTTAAGTATTTTCACAGAGTTTGCTTTCTAA
Organism: Aepyceros melampus; assembly: GCA_006408695.1. NCBI lineage: Eukaryota > Metazoa > Chordata > Mammalia > Artiodactyla > Bovidae > Aepyceros > Aepyceros melampus. Next base: position 431,048 of record SJXQ01012542.1, read on the forward strand.
AGCATGCTTTAGTAGTTTTGATCTTTTGAACATTGAGAACAACCCTGGGATTCATGCACTTCACCAGCACTGCAAGGTTCTAGAACTGATTCAAGTACAAAGCAGTCTGTATCATGCCTCCAGATTTTAGATGGTACTAATTGTCTGCTTTTCGTGAATATTGGTAACGGGACACTAAATTTCTTCGTCATGTGTTCCAGGGTCATCATGTGTTTGACAGAAAGCTTTCCCGGTGTGAGTTTCTCTGTAGCGGTGGTGTTAGGTCTGCGAGAAGACAGAGGACGGGGCCGCGGCACATGGGCACTTGCGTGTCCCGCGCTGGCCAGTGTGTTAGCGGGGGTGATGGACTTGGGGGTCATAGCTTCTGGCCTCAAGGCTTCCCACCTTTTTACTGCCCGTTTGCCGTTTTCAGAATGAACTGACCCAGTTCGCCAAGCCACCAGTCCCCAGACTCAGAGTTGTGGTAGAGCGACAGTTTGAATGTCACTGTACTGTGACAAGTTGTCATAGCCACTGCCGAAAGTGGGAAGAGAGATGGAAAGGAGGAAGGGACAAGCTTTAAGATCTCAGTGGCTTGTGGGGGCAAGACCTAATGGAAACTGGAAAAAGAGAATGAAGAAGAAAGAGAAAAGAAAGAAGAAATCGCAGATGAGCATAGGAAAACACGCCGTGTTTGTGGAGCTTTGACGTCCTGGAAGCATTCTGATCGCTGCTGGTCTTCGTCTGGGTGACACCAGTTTGCTCTAGTGGCCGCTAAAGCAGCAGGCTCTTCAGTCTGTCTCGTCTCTGATAGGAATAAAATTCAAAAGTTTTAACTGATAGTCCCCAGAATATGCCCATTTTAGCACTATAAATGTCTGTACATACTTCTGAGCAGTAAGTACCCTCTGAGGTCTGACTATTTTAGACTCTTCCTGTCTTCTGATGTTTTCAGCCCACCTCTGGGTGCTCTCCACTACAGAAAGTCCCAGAGAGAAGGGACGATGTCACCCATGATGGTGAATGTCACTGCCATGAGTTTCCGAATCAGCCTGCTGCTGGAGTCAGAGGCCAGGGCTGACCTCTGTAGTGTGGAAGGCAGTGCTGTTCCTCTTCAGGCTTTAATGTCCGAAGTGAACCAAAAAGAGCAGTTAGTTTGTCATTCACTGTTGACTGTTGGTTTAATAATAAATGCAGCATAATCAACATTTTGTTTTCTGAGTCTGGTTCCTTGGTGAAACTGGAGACTTCTGAAGCCCCTTTTAATAAGTGTCTACGTGATAACACTTAGGAGCGAGCCACCATCCACAAGTAGAGATGGCCCCGACACTGTCCACGTGGCTCTGTGACGTCGGTGGGGGTGTTTTGTGTTCTGATGCATTAACTCTATTACTGATGTATGGATACTGAACTCAGTACAGCATTTAGTTTAAAAGATCAAAATGGAAAAAAAAAATTTGGAAGGTGCTGAGTGTTCTATTATGTGACCATCTCAGGAATATTAATAAACCAAATATGTATTCAAAGTCTGCTATTGTTAAAGAGATAGAAAAATGCGTGAGGCTCAGGCCCTTCTGTCAGGGACTTTAGGCCTCAGCTCCAGACCTGGACCAGTACACAGTAACCCTGAGGAGCTCCACTTCCTAAAGGCTGGAGGGAGCAGGTAATCCTTTGAGCAGTAGTCTCAGCATTACAGTACTTTACTGGGACTGCTCATACTAGGGTGCTTCCTTTATTCAGGTTACCTTTCTACAGAATGGCTATCTTGTACTTCAAGGGTTGGCGTAAGTAACTGTGAGGGCCATTAGGCAGTTACTGGACGTGGCCGGGGCCTCTGAAGGAGCTCGAGGCTCCCTCCAGCCGTCTCTGAGAACCTTGTTCACTAAGTATATTTGTAGCAATATTTCTCAGGCTCTTCCAAGTGTTCTTTTAGGCTGTATCTCTTTTGGTGTTTGTGTCCTGACCATGCTCCTCTACCTGTTGAAAGGAGGACCTTTTGAGTCTGCAGCTGGTGCAGGGCCAGAGCTGTCCAGCCTTCCTCCTGGGCGGCATGGGCAAACCTCAAGTGTACAGATCGGAGGCGCCCATCTTATCCTGCGGTTTGCTTAGAATCCAGCAGCTTACAGCTAGAGAGGAACTGCTTTCTTTGAACAACATACATGTTCTTCTTAAACATTTCTGCCTAGTTGGAAGAAAAAATTGCTCTTCCTTCCATGCAGCTCCTGTTTTGGAATCTTCTCAAGAACCACAACGTGTATGTTTGCTTTAGCATCCAGAGAGGAGACAAGAGATCCATTTTCACAGGCTCAGTCCACAGACCTGAACTATACGCTGTTAATAGAAGATTCAGGGGTTTTTGGCTCTTGTGCCTCAGTGGCTAGGCCACTCCCCACAGTGCTGTCTCAGGATGTGAGTGCAAGTCCCAGAGGACTCCCTGCAACGGAAGCCTCTCATTCAGCTTGACTGAAGAGCGCCCATCCTGGAGAGGGACTGGGCTACCCCTTGTCACTCTCTCTCCCGCCACAGGCATCTCTAGCAAGTCTGAATGAAGCAGCCTACAGGCTACTTCCTGATCCTTTCCAATACCCTGTTCCAGGCAGACGTGCCCATGGTGGCCCCATGAGGGGGAGCCTGCTTGTGGTGCCTGATAAATCCCTTGAGCTGAAGTCCTTACACCCCATGCTGTGAACATCTCAAGCTGTGTGGCCTCCTGTTCCCTTGGTCCCACGGTGTGTGTGTTTGAGGCTCTTCCAGCGCAGAGCATAGACACAGCCCCAGCCTTCGGGGAGCTTTGGCCTTGTTTCACTGCGCTTGTTTCTGGCTGCCATTCTTGAGCCACATGCAGAGCTGCCTAATGATTTTGAGGACACCCTGAGGTCACCACAATAGCCATACCGTGGGTCCTTTACCAGGAGCTGGCACTGGCCCCACAATAGCTCTGTGGTGTGCCTTAGAGGCCACGTGACAGTGTGGTCAACACTGAGCCACAAGCCCAGTTCAAACCCCATCTCTGCTGCTTACCAGATGGACACTTGACTGGCACGTGAGTCCACGTGAACCTGGTTTTCACTTAGGGTAATAGCTTTTACTTCAAAGAATTGCTTATTAGGATTCAGGTCATACTAATTTGGCCATCCTGCACTGTACCTAGTATATACTAACGGCTAAGGGTGTGTGTCTCCACCTCAAATCACTGTCTAGGTTAATGCGGTTGGGATTTGTCCCCACAAGGGAAGGGTACCACATGGTGTGTTAGTGCTGAAGCCAGGGGAGCCACCGCCCTGCCCGCTTCCGCTGTGTCAGGATCTTCAGTCTCTTGATAGACTTTTCTTAGTTCAGCGCCTCTCCTTCGGCCTGCTGTTGCTGGCACTCCCTGTGCGAGAGAGGGTAGCGGCGCCTCTGGGGGATGGTGAAGAGCCCTGGGCACTTAGTCCCATTGCTCTCGGTTGTCTTACCAGCTATGCTGTTTCTGTCTTTTGACTTGAGCACACCTTTGAGCTGGGCTTTTGATAAGATAATACTTTTCAAACAAAATGAGAATACACCAATAAATAACATAAGTAGGTAAGTGAACTCGACTGCAATAAGGTGTAGCTTCGCCTCCAGTCTCTCTTGTGCTCTTTGAACACAAACATATGGAAGGGCTTTGTCAGTGGTTCCCTGTAGTCAGCTAACAGCCTCCTGGGTGGAGAGTCCCCACACAGTGAGACTCATCCAGGACTTAAAAGGAAGTGCCGAGTGTGGAGAACCTCAGGTGCCATGAGGAGCCATAGGAGGGCAACCTGTCAAGAAAGTCATGAAAGGCTTCCTGAGAGAGGGGTTTGTTGAGCTGAGTCTTGAAAGGGGGTGAGAAGTTGGCCAAGTGGACCGTATTCGGAACAGAGGGAACGTTCCAGATGAGGCCGTGAAGACCAGTGTAGGATTTGAGTCAGTAGAGTCATCAAGGCTGGAATAGAAGGGATGTGACCAGAATTGAAAATTCTGGACTTTATTCTTAGATCGTAGGTTACGGGAAGGTTTCAAGCCCAGAGGTGACCGGAAGTCCTAGGAAAATCAGCCTGGGCTGTGTGGTGGGGAGTGGAATGCTGAGGAAGCAGTAGGGGCAGGGACAGGCGGGAGCTGGCGCCAGAGTTGCGGCACGAGACGGTGGCGTTGGGAACAGGGAGGTGGGCCTGGCAGCAGTGAGGGAGTGCACTCTTGGAGACGCGGCGGCCGGCGTCGGGGGTGACCTCCCCGTTGCTGCCCAGGAGCTGGCTGGCTGCTGCTGGCGGTGAACCAGAGGGAGAGCAGGAGGAGGAGCGTGAGGCTTGATGGCGAGCTCCCTTTGGGCATGGTGGCTTGCAAGGGGCTTGGGAGACCACCTTAGAGGGAGACCAAGGTCCTGGGGCCATCTGGTGAGGTGAATCTGTAATTAAGGAGGGATTTAGGCTAGAGAATGCCGTTTGGGGACTGCCAGCATGTCAGTGTGGACAGCCCAGCCGGAGGGGCCGCTTATCCCTGGGAGACTGAGTTTTGAAGGGGCCTAGAATGCAGAGGCCTGTGGAGTGCAGGCCACAGGACAGATGGAGGAAGACTGCCAGAGACAGAGAGACAGCCAGGCGATGGCTCTTGTGAACAGCCAAGAAGAGGGGCCGCTCAGGAAGAAGAGTGGCTAGCAGTGTCTCTTGCAGAGAAACAGCAAAGGTCCCAGCTGAAAAGGCTTCATGGGTTTTCATGGCAAGGAGGCTGTGAGAGAGAGGGCCAGAGAGTGCTCTCGGGCCAATAAACTGAATCCAAACTTCAGGGGGATTACTGTCAAAGATACAAGAAGTACATAATCATTGCAGAGGGGTGACTGCAGGTCTGAAACAAGAACCGTGAAGCTTGATCATAGAATGGTCCTCGAAGAGCCATGGAGAGAAGTCACCCAGCAACCACATTGAGAAGGACGAACACCAGAACACTGATGCATTTCCATCAATACACCTCCACTCACCTTGTAGGAAGCCTTGTAAGCATAAAGAAATCCTTTAGCAAAAGGATTCCCTGGATATCCTTATACTTTAAAAATAATTTCTGGCAAGTTCTGAGTATTTTCAGTTCATGATACGATGGTTCTCCAGTTGAGTGGCACCAAACTTTACTGCTACTACTATTCCAAGAATAAGTTGCCCGCTGGTGGCAGCCTGCAGGAAGAAGTGTGTTCTTGGTTCAGTCAAGGGATGATATTCCTGGGATTCTCCTGGTTTGGAGATCCCAAAGCCACTTAATGAACCAGTTCCTTAGTACAGGACTTCTGTTCTTGGTGGTCTGATACTTTTGAAATTCTGTTAGGCATTCTTGCACCTCTCTCAATAAAAATGACCTAATGGTAACCTAATTTGCTCAGCCATGCGGAAGGAACAGCAGTTGCCCTGGGCGACCCCCAGCAAGGAATGAATGCTAGTCTTGTTGGGAAATGTACTGGGCTTACCCATAGTAAACTGATTTTCATTCTCTGTTTTCTCCTAAGAGGTGGTGAGTATTCGTTTGGTCACCTCAACATCCCTAGTGAATGATTTAAAGAGGTATTTTGACGGGAAGAGGTCTTCAGGTGGGGGATGGGAAGCAGACGAGTCATGGAGAAAAGGGCTCCTATAAAACACTGTAACGTCCAGTGTGTAAGAAGAGAGAAAAGGCGGAAGTTGGCGGCAAGGCCAGAGGTTCACCATGGAGGGAACTCAACCTTGAGTCACGTGTAAGCCTTTTGAGAAGCCCTTCAGCTGTCACATTAGTTCCCAGGTTTTGTCCCCACAGGGATTGTTGTAGCCTTTTGGGATTCTTGGCCAGAGGAAGGAATTTACCCCCCCACCCCCACCCCGCCCCGTCCCCAGAGTGTGACTTCCAGCTGTGCACTCTTCCTTCTCTCAGTCTAGTTGGCAGCGGGCAGTCACTGGAGGGATAGGATGAGCTAAACCCTGCAGCCTCAGAGTCTGCAGGTGTTCACAGCCCTGAAGGGAACAGTTTCAATAGCGTGATGTTTGGGGTAAATAGCTACTGGGAGTGACAATATGTGGTTCTTGTTCAGTCGCTAAGTTGTGTCCAACTCTTTGAGACCCCATGGACTACAGCACACCAGGCTCCTCTGTCCTCCATGATTTGCTCATCTTCATGTCCATTGAGTCAATGATACTATCTAACCATCATCCTCTGTCATCATCATCTCCTTTTGCTTTCAATCTTTCCTAGCGAGTCAGCTCTTCGCACCAGGTGGCCAAAGTATTGGAGCTTCAGCTTCAGCACCAGTCCTTCCAGTGAATGTTCCAGGTTGATTCCTTTAGGATTGACCAGTTTGATCTCCTTGCTGTCCAAGGGACTCTCAAGAGTCTTCTCCAACACCACAATTCAAAAGCATCAATCCTTCAGGACTCACTCTTCTTTATAGTCCCAACTCTCAAACATCAGTACATGACTACCGGAAAAACCATAGTTTTGACTATACAAGCCTTTGTCAGCAAAGTGATGTCACTGCTTTTTAATATGCTGTCTAGGTTTGTCATAGCTTTCCTTCCAAGGAACAAGAGTCTTAATTTCATGGCTGCAGCTGCTGTTCACAGTGTTTCTGGAGCCCAAGAAAAGAAAGTCTGGCACTGTGTCCACTTTTTTTCCCTTCTATTTGCTGTGAAGTGATGGGACTGGATGCCATGTTCCGAGTTTTTTGAATGTTGAGTCTTAAGTCAGTGTTTTCACTCTCCTGTTCACCCTCATCAAGAGGCTCAATAGTTCCTCTTTCTGCTATTAGAGTGGTATCATCTGTGTATCTGCGGTTGTTGATATTTCTCCTGGCAGTCTTTTGATTCCAACCTGGGATTCATCCAGCCTGGCATTCTGCATATGGTTCTTAAGATCTCTTTCTCAGTTGAATAAATTGTGATGGAATTTGTCTCCTGGAGCCCTTTAGTCATGTGTTGCTGTTCCGGATTACTGGTCAAGTACTATGCTTTGAGTTAATGAATAATGGATTCTGGAAACATTTTAAATGATGAGTTTAAGAAGAATTTATGAACGAAAAAAAAATACTGGTTTTGCTTAGCTTTACTTCAGATATTTTCTGTAGTAAAATATTAAATCAGGAAAAGAAATCCTCAGTTTGGACTAGTGTCCTGACAAGCTTAGAGTGAAATCTAGGTCCTTGCTGTGCTAAGAACTCTTTAACCCTGAGTTTACTTACCTGGAACGTGAATCGATGCTTCTTAAGTTAGAGGGATAACATAAAGAAAAACTGTAGGAATTGCCTGTGTGTGGAAGTGAAACGCTTCACAACTAATCGTCTGGGTGTTGGCATTGTTTTGTTGACATTACTGGGTTACCAAGACTGTTTTTCACCCTTATTTTTTCTTTTAACTTTACAGCTTCTAACCGAAAATCTTCAGTTGGTGTAAAAAAGAACAGCAAGAGCAGAACATTAACAAGGCAGTCTATGTCAAGAATTCCAGCTCCTCCCAACTCTACCTCATCTAAGCTAACTCCTATAAATAATTCCAGGGTACCAAAGAAACTGAAAAAACCTGCAAAGCCTTTACTATCAAAGATAAAATTAAGAAATCATTGCAAACGGCTGGAGCCGAAGAGCACTTCGAGAAAACTCGAAATGGGAAATTTGGTACTGAAAGAGCCTAAAGTCGTTCTGTACAAAAATTTGCCCATTAAAAAAGAGAAGGAGCCAGAGGGACCAGTGGAGGCCACGGTGGCCAGCGGGTGCTTAACCAGACACGCGGCGAGAGAGCACAGACAGAACTCGGAGCGAGGCGCCCCTTCGCCCGCGGAAGGCGCCCCCTGCACCTACACGACCAGGCGGTCCATGAGGACGAGGATGACCTTGAAGGAGACCTCCGACATCAAGCTTGAACCAAATACGCTGGATGGCTATAGAAGTGACTTGACAGAACCTTGCCCCGATGGCGGCGAGCAGCCTGCTCCCGCGGCGCCGGACGAAGAGCTGGCCCACGAAGCTGCACAGAAGGGGGAAGCCAGGTGTCCTAAGAGCGACAGCAGCGCGTCCAAAAAGAAGCCACAGCCAGGGAAGCTGGCGCGGCAGCGGGCAGAGGCAGAGGAGGCCAGTCCCGCGCACGAGTCCCCGGGCGGGGCCGGCGTGGGGCCAGAGGCGGCGGGGGCGCCCCCGGACTCGGGCGAGCACAGCGGCGTGGAGGGCGTGCCCGGGGGCTACGCGGACTGGGCCCCTTCGCCTGTCAGTGCTTCCGTAGTGACGTCAGAGAGCTGCAGAACAAAAGACGGCTTCCGAACTGTGAAAAGTAAAAAAAAGAGGCGGATCACGAGGTATGACGCGCAGTTAATCCTGGAAAATAACTCTGGGATTCCAAGTTGACTCTTCGCAGACGTCATGACAGCAGCAGCAAGGCAAATGACCAAGAGGGCGACGGGATGAACTCTTCAAAAATCAGCATCAAGTTGAGTAAAGACCATGAAAATGATAATAACCTCTATGTAGCAAAGCTTAACAACGGATTTAACTCAGGTTCGGGCAGCAGTTCAACGAAATTGAAAATCCAGCTAAAGCGCGACGAGGAAAGTAGGGGGCCGTGCACAGAGGGGCTTCACGAAAACGGGGTGTGCTGTAGTGACCCCCTGTCCCTCCTGGAGTCGCGCATGGAAGTGGATGACTACAGTCAGTACGAGGAGGAGAGCACAGACGACTCCTCCTCTTCGGAGGGAGAGGACGAGGACGAGGAGTATGGCGATGACTTTGAGGACGATTTTATCCCTCTGCCTCCGGCCAAGCGGTTGAGGCTCATAGTTGGGAAAGACTCTATAGATATTGACATTTCTTCCAGGAGGAGAGAAGATCAGTCTTTGAGGCTTAATGCATAATAAGCTCTTGGTCTTAACTTGACCCGGGATAACTACTTTAAAGAAATAAAAAATTCCAGTCAATTATTCCTCAACTGAAAACGTTTTAGTGGCAGCACTTCTATTGTCTCTTCACTTATCAGCATAATACTGTAGAAAGTGTACAGCGTACTGACTCTTCTTAAAAAAGTCTGATTTGTGCAAATTTTTATTGTACTTTTTAAATAGCCTTCTTATGTGCAATTCTGAATTAGAGGTAAAGCCCTGTTGTAAAATAAAGGCTCAAGCAAAATTGTACAGTGATAGCAACTTTCCACACAGGACATTGAAACCAATAATGTGGCTACACAGTTTCTTTTTTTTAACTTTAAAAGCATCAACTGGCTCTTTAATATATGACTAAACAATAATTTAAAACAAATCATAGCAGCAGCATATTAAGGTTTTCTAGTATATGCTAATATCACCAGCAATGATCTTTGGCTTTTTGATTTATTTGCTAGGTGTTTCCCCCTTGGAGTTTTGTCCGTTTACACTCTTTGCTGGCCCAGGTGTACTGTTTGTGACCTTGGTTAAATAGCAGACCATCAGGTGGGAGTCAAATTGGTTTCTTTAAAAAAAAAAAAAGTACAATTACATGCGTGACAGCTAATTTTCAGTACATTACATGTACAAGGATAGCAGTGTGCAGGATGAGTTTCGATACAGCGTATTTATTGCTTGTCATGTAAATTAAAAGACCTTGTATTTAACACTTTTCAATCCTTTTAGATAAAATTGTTCTTTGCAAGAATGATTGGTGCTTATTTTTTCAAAAAATTTGCTGTGAACAATGTGACAACAAGCAACATTTATCTAATGAACTACAGCTCTCTTAATTTGGGTCTTCGAGTTTTCTGTTGCACTTGTAAAATGCTACAAGGAATATTAAAAAAAAACTATTCACTTTAACTTATAATAGTTTATGAAATAAAAACATGAGTCACAGCTTTTGTTCTGTGGTAACCTATAAAAATGTTCGTCTTTGAAATTCAGTGTAAAGAACTGAAAACAGTGTATATGTTGTAAATATTTGTGTTGTGAGAAATTTTTGTCATAAGAAATTAAAAGAACTTACCAGGAAGGTTTTTAAGTTTAGAAATATTCATGCCAATAAAATAGGAAATTATAAATATATAGTTTTAAGCACCGCATCAGTGGGAGTTCTTGGCTTATGTTAGTTTATGTTTGAAAATATCAAAGATTTTTTTTTTTACTATATTATCAGTTAAACAAAAAAGAGGAGTCAGATTTAATTTGTTTTTGAAGCACTTTGAAAAGAGAGATTAATTTTTAAGTAACTTAATGAGCAAATTTTTGATTACTACTTTATGTTCAATACCAACCTTCCATTTCTCTGGATTATTTTACAAAGCATTGGACAAAGAATTTGAGAATATAAATCTGTAGCAGGTGTTTGATACCAGTGGGTCTCTTTATTTCTGGGAAATGTGTACATGTGCTTTCAGATATACAGTGTTCCTGAGTAAAATCAATTTAGGGAATTTGTGTAGTTCTAGAAGAGTAGCCCATATCTTGAGATACTGAAAGGCCTCTGCAGGCAATGAGCAGTCCAATGGGAAAACCTCAGTGCTTACTGTTAGGACTTCATGATTCCTGCCAGCGTCTGGGTTCTTGGGGACATAATTTAAGTTCCTTAAAACTATTGCTAGTAGATTCCAAATAGAAATTGGTAATATTCATAAAGGTTCTCTGAATTTAAAATTTTCCCCTCCTTCCATCCTTGAAGGAATTACTTCCGTGGTGAATTACTTCCGTGGTCTTCTCTCGTCTCGTCCCTGTTTGTTACGGTGCAGTTACATCCCTCAGGTATTAACGTGGGATCAGGTGACCCACCTCCTCGCCCACTCACACCCCCTTGGCTCACTTCATCTAGAATCTTCACCTCTCGAAGTCGGGTGGCCCTGCAGGTCTGTCCCCGAGCACTCAGAGCACTTTACAGACTCACCCAACCCTCCCGGGTCTCTGGGTGGCCGTGGGGGGGTGGTGGCAGGGGGGCTCACGCGCCTAGGTCACGCTTAGACCCTGCGTCCGGGAAGCACCGGAGCACAGCGGGTCACCTTGGTTGGTGGGAAGCCTAGTTTGCAGTCTGGAAGAGGTTCAGAGACCACATCTTGAACCATTCTTTTGGAATACCAACGATAGCCACTTCAGGAATTTCAGTCTTAAAGGAAAAAGTAACAATACCACATTTCCCACTTTTCTCCATTTTTTAAGCTTAACTTTAGTAACTTATTTATGACATTTAACTTTACTGAGGCCCCGTCTTTGGGGGCCGACCTTCCCGTGGGTCTGGAGCAGTGATGCCCAGCGGTCACTGCCTCGGGAGGTGGTGTGCACAAGCGCTCGGCCGCCATGGCTGACGCCTTCCAGGGAAACCTGACTTCCGTTTTTACAGTGAGGGGCCTCGAAGTTGGCCTGCCTGTGCTGTAGGACTCTGTGTGGAACGGCCAAGTCCACACAATGCCGACCACTTGGAAGAGGTTGCAATCAATAAAACTTCTAGCCTGAGCTTAGCAATGATTGGTAAAGATTGTGGCATTGTAAGAATTAGGAAACGATCGTAGAAATATATGTAAAGTATTCAATTTTCAATCATTTTTCAAATTACTGTTTTAAATTGTTTTGCTGAGTTGTAATACTTTTGAGATACAATGTATTCCTTGTACTGAAAGAATGAAAAAAAAAGGACTTTTTCAGCATTTGAGGTAAGTTCTTTAACGTTTCATTAAAAAACATTTTTTACAAATATTTTGTACATGCACTTGCAGTATTGAGGTTAATCATTTTAATAAATTCGGAAATTAAAACAGTTTGGCCGGTGTTCACTGTATCTGAGAAGATCAAAGTGGTGACTTTGTCCACAAGGTTTTCATTTGCAGTAGAATTTGTAAAAATCACACTTTCTGAAGCTTTTCCGAATCTGCATGTTGAGTTTTCCGAGCCCTGGTCTCCTGCTCTGGGGCCATTTGGTTTAGATCAGGGTAAGCATACGTTCCTCCCAGTGGGGAGACCACTTGTAAATTGCATACCTTCCCACTCCTTGAACCTGAGAAAGTCAACTAATGGTTCCTGACTTCTTGGTTTTTTTCCCACATTGAACTGGACAGAACTGGCATGTCTAGGACTGGTGTGGGTCTCTCTTTCTCTCCCAGTTACTGTAGTAAAACCTAGTCGAGAAAAGACTGACTTAGGAAACCTGAGTTTGCCCAGCTCTGCAAAATGTGGGTGACCCTCAACAAGCTGCTCACCCCCAGACCACCTCTTCGCAGCACCTGTAGGTCAGCGTGGACCCCTGGTCCTCCTGCCAGTGAAGCTGCAGGGTGAGCTGCGTCCACTCTCAGGGCAGTCAGCCTGAGGTGCAACCAGGCTGCAAAGACTTCCTGAATAATGGAAACACCCACATGAACTTGGGTGCCCAGTGTGAAAAAGAAGCTAAGAGGTGGCCTGGTAAATCCACAGCCGCTCTCAGAGGCTTGAGTCTGCTGTCTGCCCTGAGGCAAGTTGCTCCTTCTCCATAACCAGTGGCCTGCCGCCCGAGTCCTCATGTGAGTTGTTTCTCCAGTGCCGACTGTGAGTGTGCACCCATGGCGTTTGGAGTGGCACTCAGCGAGGTGCAAGCCTGCCTCTGACCTCGGGTAAACCCCAAGACTGGGAAGCATGACCCCTCTTGCAAGGGATGACAAAAAGGTCTCCAGCCTCCTCCCTTCCCCATGTCAGAGCTTGGGCATCGCTTGTGTTTGCTAGTGACGGGCCCAGAGGGAGAGTGGGTTTTGACTCTTCTGGAAGGGGCAGGCTACATGGATGGGCAGAATTGGGAAGGGGGGGGCGCGGTCTCCCGCTTGAGCTCCCTCCACCTGCCTTCTTGCATGTGGCCCCTCGCACTCTCCCAGGGTGTTAAGCTTTCGTTCTTGGAAGCAGTTGGAAGCCTACAGCCTCATCAAAATAACTTTGGTAAAGTTTGTATTTTACCAGACCCTGTTTTCTTGTCAGATTTGTGAGTTTTCCTGCTCAGCTGCAGTGGACAGTGGCTTCTGTCTTTTGGGGGTCACCTACCCTGTCTTGCTAAGGGGAAGCAGAGCACTGCTGGGTCTGCTCAGGCATCCAGGAGGGCTGTCCTGGTCTGAGCCCCTGGGCAGGCTCCGACCAGAGTGGCAGGTGCAGTCTCTCTGTGGTCCTCATGACCTGCGGGAGCCCAGTCTGGGGAGGCCCTTCCAGGAGGAGCCAGGCAGGTTGAGGAGAGAGCAGGCAGAGAGGACGTCTGAAGGTGGAAATGATGAAGATAGGAAGGCGGTGCGGACAAGCAGCTCTGACCATGGAGACAGAAAACTTCCACAGGCTGGGGCGTGATTTCCTCAGAGTCAGTGAGGAGGGGTCGTTTTAGGATTACAGGTCTGTCTTGGCAACAAGAGGAAAAGAGACGGTACGTGCAACGGGGAGCCAGTTCCAGCACTAGGTTTCTATTTGGTCTAAAGGAGGAGGTGAGGTCTGATTCATTGGAAGGACCGATGCTGAAGCTGAAGCTCCAATACTTTGGCCACCTGAGGCAAAGAGCTGACTATTTGAAAAGAACCGGATGCTGGGAAAGATTGAGGGCAGGAGGAGAAGGGGACGACAGAGGATGAGATGGTTGGATGGCATCAGTGACTCTATGGACATGGGTTTGAGCAAGCTCCAGGTGTTGGTGATGGACAGGGAAGCCTGGCGTGCTGTAGTCCATGGGGTTACAAAGAGTTGGAGACAACTGAGCTACTGAACTGAACTGAGGAGGTGAAGTCAGACCTCCTGGTAACTCAGCTGGTAAAGAATTTGCCTGCAATGCAGAAGACCTGGGTTGGGAAGATCCCCCTGGAGGAGGGCATAGCAAGCCACTCCAGTATTCTTGCTTGGAGAATCCCCATGGACAGGATCCTGGCAGGCTACAGTCCATGGGATCTCAAAGAGTCAGACATGACTGAGTATTAAGCACAGCAAAGCACAGGAGGAGGTGAGGTCATCTGATTGGGAGGAAATGAGGGGCCAAAAGCTTCAGGAGCATGGAGAAGATTTGAAATCAAAAGAGGGGAAGGGGGCTGACTGCAGGAACCCAGTGTGAAGCATCACCAAAGTCTAGGTACCAATCAGTGTTGTAGGAACCCACGGGAGCCAAGGCTGGTGGCAGCATTCCTCAGTACAGGGATGAGGCTCTCAGCCAGCTGGGGGACCTCAGAAGGCAGCAGGGCTGGAGGCTTCGGTTGGGGGGTACGGCTTGAATGAGGATGGCTGGCATGCACTTGGGTTAGGGAAGAAGAGTTTGCAGCAAGAGTGGGCCCCTGGCCAGGGAAAGTAGAGTTGCCCAAGCCCTGGTGGTACTCCTGCAGTCAGAATAGCTCAGCAGTAGCTGGACAAGCACCTGAGATTGGAAGGCAGGCTCTCGAGGCTGGAAGAGTTGCATTTTCAATGGGGTTTGGGGAAGAGTGTCATGGTCCTGAGTTGCCAGGACTTTGAACAGAACCAAGGGAGCAGAACCTTGGCAGCAGATGGCCTTGTCTGTGAGCCCTGGGAAGCAAGCAAGCATTCCCAAAGCCAGACAGAGCTGAGCCGGGGGAGGGAGACAAACACGGGTAGGGGGCACCGTGTTCAGGCTGTAGGGGCGTCTCATCGACTCTCCGTGCCCACCTCCAGAGCTGGGGTAGTACGTGCTCAGTAACTACAGTTCAGAGAAAGGCTGAATCAGTCTGCCCAAGGCCACGTGGCTGGTGGCAAGTGGCCGCTGTGGCCCCAGAACACTGCTCCTGGTGGAGTCAAGCCAGGACCACACTGGCCGGTGAGGGTCACAGAGCCAAGGGTCACTCCAGCCTGAGTCTGGAGGCCCCACCTTCCCCGGGTTAATTCTGCAAGCGTCTGTCTCCTAAGAGTGCCCCTGGCTGCTGACAAATAGCTATCACTGCTTTTTACCCTCATTTCCACATGGTTCTGTGGGGCCGGGAGAACTTTGTCCAAAGGTTATCGTGCAGATATGTGGAGTGACCGCCCACTTTGCCCAGAGTGGGTGAGGCCCCCACCTGTGTTTGCTGGGCCCCGAGGGGTGCAGGCTTGTCTGTATGTGAAAAAGTGAATCAAACATGCCTCTAGACAGCAGAAGAAAAAGTCCAGGGTTTCCTCCAGCCTGGTGAGCCCTTGATTGCGGTGGTGGCAGTGACCTCGCACAAATGTCCAGGTGGGGAGGAGGGACCAGATCCGACCAGGAGATTTCTGTCTTATTCCCTGAAACACACCTGTGTTACCCTCCGGGCAGCTGGCCTCTGACAGAACAGACTTTGGACACTGTGACGACAGGCCCGGGCGGCTGGGCTCCATTCTAGGACAGAAAGCTGATTTCTGCGTCTGAAGCCCCCCTGGGAGGCGGGTTCGCCTGGGCTCGGCCCCCCGGCCTGGGGAGATCGGGCTCTGTGCTTCCTCCCGGCCCTCCCTGGGGCTGCGGGCTGGACGTGGCCGCTGGCAGAGGTCCCCGGGCTCGAGCCCAAGGCTGTTACCTTCCCTCCCCTCTTCTGGCAGGTGGAGGAGGCCCTTCACAGTTGCTCTCCTAGAAAACCAAACAGAAGATGATATCCTGCTCTCACCATTAAACCACATTTTTCCTCTTGGGGCACAAGGGTGAGGGACGGACGACTTGCCAGCCTCCAGGTGGACTAGAGCTGGCCCTAGAAATGACCCCGTCTGGGGTCATGGCCGGAGGATCGCAGCTGGCCTCCCATCCCCCGCCCACCGCCCAGGCTGCCCACACGGCTCCGAGGCAGCACCTTTCCTGGCTTCGTGAGCCCTCTGCTCTCTCTGTCCTCCCTGTACAGGGGGTAACACTGCCACTTGGCTCTGGGATGCTTGAGGCTTAAGTGAGAACGCCGCTTGGGCCTTCATGTGGCGCCTGGCACCCCAGCCAGCAGTGTCAGCTCAACAGCCTGCATGGCATTCCCTGCCCTCAATGCCCTCTGACCTCTGCCCTCGCCAGCTGTGGTGGTTATTTGGTCTCTCAGTAGTGTCCGATTCTTTGTGACCCCAGGGACTGTAGCTCGCCAGGCTCCTCTATCCACGGGATTTCCCAGGCAGGAATACTGGAGTGGGTTGCCATGTCCTTCTCCAGGGGAATCTTCTTGACCCAGAGATGGAACCCGCGGCTCTTGCCACATCTCCTGCACTGCAGACAGATGCTTTACTGCTGAGCCACGGGGGAAGCCTCCTCGCCAGCTGACCCCTGCTCAGAGGTCTTAAATCACAACCCCCTCCATCCCAACCTCAAAACACCAGCGGCCGGAGCTGGTCTCCACTGGTCTCCGCTGTTAGCGTGGCACCAGGTGAGTCCAGTCCTTTCCCCCTCTGCTCACCAAAGGATGCTGTTCCATCCGCCTTCCTCTCCTGCTTCCACAGGGGTCTCAGGTCCACCTGCTCCCTGACACCCTTCCCTCCTTGAGCACCAAAGACATGAAAACAGCCCCCCACAGCTCCAAAGGCACAGGAGTGATGGGGCCCCAGCCCTTCCCTCACAAACAGCAGACACACAAACAGCAAGTCAGCATGAAAAGTGCCTGACTGGTGTCTGAGCAGTCTGATGGAGTACAGAGGCGGGGACCCCCACTTCTACTGGGGAATAAGGGAAGCTTCAAGGAGAACTCGATTAAGAAGGGCCCCGAGGAGTGAATAGGGGTTCATAAACTCAAAGAGCAGAGAGGCAGCCAACGTGTGCAAAGTCCTGGAGGTGGGAAAGGACAGGGTGTCCTCCGGGAAGGAAGATGAGCAGTTCAGTGTGGCCAATCTGGAAGATTTCAAGGAAATAATAGAGGTGGGCCCAGCACTCAGCCCTGAGGAGCCTGGGTGGGGGTGGGAGGGAGACAGGCAGGCCACCTGTGGGGTGAGTGGGCAGTGTTCTGGTCAGGCATCTTTGGGCCAAATGCTGTCTCTTTTGCCTCCTAATTTCCCAGACTTTGTCTCCTGTTCTGTAAAATGGAGACAGGAATGGTGTCCAACGCATGGAGCAGAAAGATGTGTGATGATCGGTAACTAACAGATGCTCTGGTTCCTTGGAGTCCAATTCTCCCCATTTTACAATTGAGGGGATACAATAGATGCTGCATCCTGATCGAGGTCATGCAGGGAGATGGCAGAGCCAGGACCCTGTGGCTCCAAATGTCTGTTTTGAAAAACTTCAAACAGAAAGTCGCGAGACTGGTAGAGTGAATACCTGTATGTCAGCCAAACGAGATACAGTTACTCTGAATAAGGGAGCTGGTCAGACCCAGGTCCAGTCCAGACCTCCTCAGTCTTCCTCCGGACCCCAGCTCCACCTGAGGTCCTGCATCGCAGGAGGCCATCAATACAGAGAGGAACACTGCCCCCTGGGAGGGACCGTGCCTTGCTGGGGGTCACACAGCAAGCAGGAGGCAGAGGCGGGACCTGGACGCGCGGTGGTACAGGCAGCTCAGCCCCAGATGCTGGCCGTGGTAGGCAGTGCCCAGGCAGACCTGCCCTGTGACCTGAGTCAGTGGCCAGCCCAGCCATCAAGACCGCCCCTGTTGACATGTGATAACAAGTGTTTGTTTAGCCGGGGCCACTTGCCAAGGGGGTTAATGTTCAACTTCCTCCAACCCTGGAGCTGCAGGAGGGTGCGCTGGGTATGAGACCCCAGGCCAGTGCTGGGCCTGCAGCCTTCTGCCCCTCCTCCAGGCAGGAGTGGGCCTTGGCCTTGGGGAGGTGAGGCCTCTCAGGGTCTCCTGGATCTCTGGGAGAGACGCACAAAAGCAGCAGGCGGGCCCCTCTTGCCCTCCTGGAGGAGGAGAAGCCTGGGTTGCTGAGTGGACCAGCTTCACAAAAGCCCACAGGAGTCTGGGTCAGGCTGATGTCGGGGGCGCTGGGAGCTCCTAGGAGGCCCTGGTGGCCTGAAGTATGGGGACAGGGTGGGGTTCCGTCAGTCCCACCTGAAGCTCCCTTGGTGGTCTTTGCTTGCTTTTCCCTTGGCCTGGACTCCTCTCTGCCCCCTACTCCACCCCGATTTCCTCTCTGCTCAGCCAGAGCCCTGGTACCCTAAGGGGTCCCCGTGGCCGGACAGGTATCAACCCCAAGAAGGCCTGGGCGAGGGGACCTAGGTGATGGGAGGGGCTTCCACCCCCACCCCCTTGCCACCTACTCCCACTTCTAGTCCTGATAGGAGGGTTACCCCTACACAAACACACACACACACACCACACACACACACAGCCAAAGCCTCAGGCTGCCTCCAGCCATGAGACCCCTGGGCTAGCCTCTCCCAGCAGGTGAACCTGAACGCACAGGGGCCGCCGGCGAGGAGGGGCCATAGCAGACGGGCCCCAAGATGCTTGACTCCACACAGGGGCTCCTGGGGGGAAGGAGGCGGGGAGCAGAGCCTGGGCACCCTTCCCAGGTCTGGAGTAGGGGGCTGCTGGCAGGTGGGGGCCGCAGCCTCTCCACTCCCACATGCTGCGGCTGGCGCCGCCAGCTGGGGCCAGCGGGAGAGCAGGGCACAAGCCGTCCTCCGGCTGCACCCGCCCCCAGCTCTGGGGGCAGAAACGCCTGCTTCCCAGGGCTTCCCACGCAGCCCTGTGAGCCCTGAGCGCACAAACCTAGCCTTACCCAGCTTCAGAGAACCTTCCAGATTGGCCTAGGGGCAGCCAGGAAGCTCGGGAGGGAAACGGGCCCCTTGCGGGCCAGGGTCTGCCCAGGGCAGGGGCAGGGCAAGCCTAACTCTCTCTTCGGGCCAAGCGCCCTCCCCACGGGGGAGAAAGTGCACCCTGACCACAGAGCCAAGCTGGAGGCTCGAGAGGACGGGCCACCTCGGCTGCCCACCCCAGAGATAAGGAATACGGGGGGCCAAGGTGGCGGGCTGCCCAGAGGCCCTGGGGGCAGTCCTGCCCCGCCTGCCAGATGCCTGCCCCCCGGACTGTGGGCAGACTGAGGACAGGGGGGCAGCGGGGCTGGCATCTGGCCCTCAGCCCGAGAAGAGGAAGGCTGGGCTGCCCTGCGCTGAGCTGGGGTGTGGGCAGCCCGGGTCAGGCCCTGGGTCAGACTGTAGCCCGGGAGGCAGCGAGCGATGGGCCACGTGGCTTCCAAAGGCCTCGGTGTCAGCTGGGTTAAGAAGGGCCTCATCTTGGACTCTGGCCGAGGGAAGCAGCGGAGGACCAGCCCCAGCCACCCCCGGACCACCAGCCAGGCCCTCGCTCCATGATGAGATGCCTCCTCTCACCGACATTCCTACATTCGTGGGGTGTTTGCGGAGCCACCCTGGGCACCCGGGAATCCCTGGTCCCTGCCCTTTCCCAGGGAACTCCTCGTCCACAGACAGACAGAGGAACAGACAGACACACACACACAGACACTCTGTGGCTGGGGCTCTGATGAGGACAGTCCAGAGGCCAAGGTACACAGGAGATAGTGGAGACTACAGCAGGGAAGGCTTCTCAGAGGAAGTGCCCTTTAGGGGAGGGGCTGGGAAGGTTCTCAGCTGTCCCAGGAGGAAAGACCCCTCCCACGCTCTCACCGCACCCCCACAGCAGCCCCCTCCCGGGGCGAAGAGCGGAGGCCTCAGGCATGGCCCCTGACCTCTGCTTTTATGATATGGATGATACGTTCAAAAATATTAAGAGGGGAGGCCCTGGCGGGGTGGTCATAGGGCCAGGCTCTGGGGTCAGATACACCTGGCTCTGACCTGGGCTCAGTCACGTGCCAGCTGCAACCTCAGTCTTTCTGAACCTCGGTTTCCTCATCTGTAATATGGATGCTTGCGGAGCTTGGGGGAGGATTAAATAAGAGGACTGGCTTCACGCGCTTGGCACGAAGCTGAAACTGCTGGTCGCTCAGTCGTGTCTGACTCTATGCGACCCCATGACTGTAGCCGGCCAGGCTGCTCTAGAATACTGGAGTGGGTTGCCATTCCCTTCTCCAGGGGATCTTCCCGACTCAGGGGTTGAACTTGTGTCTCCTGCATTGCAGGCAGTTTCTTTACCATCAGAGCCTCCAGGGACTCGCGCTTAGCCTGGTGCTTGGCATTCGCTCAGCTCTTGATAAGCCCCAGATCTTGGCTGTTAGAAGAGGTCCCCCCTTCCCTGAGATGGAGGGCCCTGCAAAGAAGGCTGGCCAGGGCACTCAATGTTTGTGTGCAGGGAGAGGACTAAACGCTCCCCTCCCCCGAGAGGACGTGCCTTTGCTCACGGCTTCCTGGACCTGAGCTGACGGTCAGCTGCTCGGGCACGTCTTGGCCGCTGTCTCCAAAGTCCACCAGCCCCTGCTGCCCAGGGGGTAAAGAAGCCACTGTCAGCAGGGCTGGGACAGGACCGGCAGGGGCCCTGTCTCCCTTGTCAGGGTCACTTGCTACCTGCCCCTCTGTGCGGCCATTCCCCTCCTTTGGAACATTCTGAGTTCACACGACTCGGGGTGGACCACACATCCCCGCCTGACTCCAGGGCTGGCCAATCAGAGCACCTGTCCCCAGAAACTATGACCAAGTTAGGGCAACGAAACACAACTGTGGGACTTTGGCCGGGACCCTGAGGCAAGGGGCACTCTCTCTCCACTGGGGTTGCTTCATCAGCAGGAGGGGAGCCAGGAGCTGCCGCCCACATTCTTGTCACCACGGTGGGAGGTGGGGGTGGGGTTGGATTCAGCCGGTTTTGCAACCCCAGGTACCTGGGCCCATCCTCCAGCCCTTCAACACCTCGCTACTGTGCTGGCGAGCCAGGCCTGGTGATGGGGTTGGAGGTTGGTGGTCAGGCCACTGAGCGGCTGAGTGACTCAGGGCCAAGCACTGGGCCCCAAACCCACAGACCCACAAGACAAACAGACCGGGGTTCCATCCCTGGCTTTTCCGTTCTAAAGCCAGTGTCCCCAACTACTTCCTTCAACGACCGCTCCAAGCTTCTGCCAACGGCCAACTCCCTCCCCTGCCGTGTGACGCTCATAGGCCTGGGCCAGGGCTACCCTGCTCCACTCGGTGGCCCCAGGGCAGAATAGAGGACAGCTGGCAGCCGCTGCACCTTCCGCGGGACACTGCCCACACCAGGCCTGGGCACAAGCAGCGGCAGGAAAGGCCTTTGCCACTCCTGGGTTTGAATCCACACCCTGCCATCTCCTGGTTGTGTGGTTTGGGATACACGATGTCACTTCTCTGAGCCTCACTTTTTTCATCTGCCAAATGGGAATAATCCTCCTCATCATCATAGCTAATTGTCTGCCATCAATTAAATGCTGGCTCTGGGCTTGCATTTTCCATTTGTTATCTTATCTTGATTTCTCCCACAGCCCTTTACCGTGGACCTCCCCACTGGTATGTTCTGAATGAGGAAGATGCCTGCAGTGATTGGGTCAAATTACACGTACGCACAAAATACCCCAGACCACAGAACTGACAGAGCTGGTTTTTGAACCCGGATTTTTCTATTCTGAAGCCAGTGTGTCGCCAACTATTTCCTTCTTTTTAATTGAAGTAGATTGTGTTCATTTCACCCAACTATTTCCTTTAACACCTTCCTTACTTGGTTCTGTTTTAGATAAGTTTCAACCAAGAAAGTAAGATTTCAAGCAGAGAGGGACTGAACTTGGGCCCTCAGGGGCTGCAAAACCATTGGAAGAGCTGGGGGAGTAAAGGGCGGGCTATACCCCCACCCTAGCCTTTGGAAATTGGCAGGTGTGGGAATTGCATCACGAGGGAGGGTGAGCCCCAGGAAGACCCCACAAGTCACTGCTATTCTGTCGCCAGTCGTGTCTGCCTCTTTTTGACCTCAGCATGCCAGGCTTCCCTGTCCTTCAGAGTTTGCTCAAACTCGTGTTCATTAAGTCAGTGATGCCATCCAGCAATCTCATCCTCTGCCTTCCCCTTCTCCTCCTGCCTTCAATCTTTCCCAGCATCAGGGTCTTTTCAAATGAGTCGGCTCTTCGCATCAGGTGGTCAAAGTACTGGAACTTCAGCTTCAGCATCAGTCTTTCCAATGAATATTCAGGGTTGATGTCCTTTAGGATTGACTTGTTTGATCTCCTTACTATCCAAGGGACTCTCAAGAGTCTTCTCCAACAACACAGTTCGAAAACATCAGTTCTTTTGTGCTCAGCCTTCTTTAAGTCTAACTCTCACATCCATACATGATTACTGGAAAAACCATAGCTTTGACTAGATGGATCTTTGTTGGCAAAGTAATGTCTCTGCTTTTTAATACTCTAAGTTTGTCATAGCTTTTCTTCCAAGGAAAATGCATTTTTTAATTTCATGGCTGCAGTCAGCATCTGCAGTGATTTTGGAACCCAAGAAAATAAAGTCTGTCACTATTTCCACTTTTCCCCCATCTATTTGGGACGGGATGCCATGATCTTAGCTTTTTAATGTTGAGTTTTAAGCCAGTTTTTTCACTCTTCTCTTTTATCCTCATCAAGACGCTCTTTAGTTCCTCTTCTCTTTTTGCCATTTAAGTGGTATCATCTGCATATCTGTGGCTGTTGATATTTCTCCTGGCAATCTTGATTCCATCTTGTGATTCACCCAGCCTGGCATTTCACATGACTTCTACATATAAGTTAAATAAGCAGGATGACGATATACAGCCTTGACATACTCCTTTCCCAATTTTGAACCAGTCCATTGTTCCATCCGGCTCTAACTGATGCTTGTTGACCTGCATACAGGTTTCTCAGAAGGCAAGTAAGGTGGGCTGGGATTCCCATCTCTTTAAGAATTCTCAGTTTGTTGTGATTCACACAGTCAAAGGCTTTAGCGTAGACAATGAACAGAAGTAGATGTTTTTCTGGAACTCTCAGAAGTCCCTGAACAAGTGTCAGATCCGTCTCCTGGAGAAAGCAAAGGAGGAGGAGTTGCAGGGCAGACCATCAGTTCGGGGCAAAGTCCGTGCCTGCCTCTCCACAAGACAGAGATGCGGTTACCCAGGACCTCCGGCAGCAGAAAGAGTGGCACCCAAGCTAATGCCACTGTCCAGGAGCAATTCAGACCCTGGGTGGTCTCTGAGTCCAGCAGAGGCTTTCAGAATGTGGGGACCAAAACTGAATCCTGTAAATGTGGCTTGATACTCCTGAGGGAAGAAAAGGGTGAGTGGAGGAAGTAGAACAAAGTGCCCCCCAAACCTCCTGGCCCTGAGAGGCGTGAGGGAAGGGCTCTGGGGGCTCCACCCCAAGGTGGAGAAGGTGAGCAATAAGAACAGGGAGGACCTCCTCACAAGCAGTGTCCAAGATGAAATTTGGGAAGAAGGTAACAGAGAAAGGGGCTTGCCAGGCGGCACTAGTGGTAAAGAATCCACTTGCCAATGCAGGAGCACAGGAGACCTGGGTTCGATCCCTGGGTTGGTAAGATCCCTTGGAGGAGGACACACTCCAGTATTCTTGCCTGGAGAATCCCATCAACAGTCCTGGCAGGCTACAGTCCACGGGGTCGCAGAGTTGGACGTGACTGAATGACTCAGCACGCAGGAAACAGAGGATGACACTGGGCACTGTGTTATGCTTGCATTTTATTTCTACGAGAAGCTTTCACAGATATGAAATGATCAATGAGTTCATAAAAAAAATGCTCAACATCACTAATCATCAGGGAGATGTAGATCAAAATCACCAGGAGAGGGACTTCCCTGGTGGTCCAAGCGTTAGGACTCGGCATTTCCTTTGACAAGGGCCCAGGTTCAATCCCCGGATGGGGAACTGAGATCCCCCAAGACACGTGAGAGTGAACGTGTTAGTCGCTCAGTCACATGCAACTCTTGACCCCTGGACTGTAGGCCACCAGGCTCCTCTGTCTATGGATTTCCCAGGCAAGAATACTGGGGTGGGTAGCCATTCCCTTCTCCCGGGGATCTTCCCAACTCAGGGGTCAAACCCAGGTCTCCCACATTGCAGGCAGATTCTTTATCATCTGAGCCGCCACCAGGGAAGCCCCACACAATACACGTGGCATGGTCAAAAAGGAAAAAAAAAACAAACCAGGAGATACCACTTTACAACTATTAGGATGCCCTTCTTTTTCTACTTCGGCTGCACTGGGTCTTACTTCAGTTTCGGTGTGTAGAATCTTGAACTGCAGGGTATGAATTCTCAGTTGCAGTGTGGGATCTAGTTCCCTGACCAGGGATCCAACCTGGATCCCTGCATTGAGAGTGCGAAGTCTTAGCCACTGAACCACCAGCTAAATCCCTAGGACCCTTATTTTAAAAATAGAAGCGAGAGAGAAAAGTGTTGGTGAATTGTGGGTAAAGCACAACCCCAGTGCATTGTGGGAATGTTACATGGTACAGCTGTAGAAAATAGCGTGCAGTTTCTCAAAACACTGAGCACAAGCTTCTCTTTGATCCAGAAGTTCCACCTCGCGGCATATCCTCCAAAGAACTGAAAGCAAGCCCTTGGACAAGTATTTGGGTGCCATGTTCCCGGAAGCGTTATTCACAGTAGCTGAAATGTGAATTCATCATCTGACAAAGGCTGCATCTTGTTTCTTGGAGTGGTTTGCGGTCCCGCTGCAACGAATATTTGAGATCCTGGTTCTTGGACACCACTCACAATCTACTGAAGCAAATCTACTTGTTTTTCTCTTTTTCTCTGTTTTAAAACATTTTGTCAAGTGATTCTGATGTACCTTATAAGTTGAGAACCACTGAGCTGGTAATCCAGGTCAGAGTCTTCCACACTAGGCTGCATATTATCACCTGAAAACTTAAAAAAAAAAAAAGTTTCTGGAAGATGTTTACTCATTAGTTCTTAGGTAGGGCCTATGCACATTTTAAGAAGCCCCCCAGATATGTCTGATGCAAGAAACCACTGGTCAAGACTTCCAGTGATTTATAAGGAATGAATTTTAAAGCTACCCACATAACTCTTGGGATTAATCTTATGAATCAATTCTTAAACTACTGCTTTTGATTTAAAGTCAGATTTGAGACTGAAATAAAAAGGCAGGAAACAGGTATAGAATTTTGGTAAGTTGAACTTTTGTGACCTATCTTAAAACAAGTCATATTTATTGAATGAATGGCAAGGCACATGCATTTTTATAAATGTATTTACCTTTTGACGATTTCTTAAAATGTCTACAGTATGTATTAGCATACACTATTTTGGGGACTTCCCAGGTGGCACAACAGTAAAAAAAATCTCCCTTCCAATGCAGGAGACTTTTTGTAGGAGACCTGGATTTGATCCCTGGGTTGGGAAGAACCCCTGGAGAAGGGAATGGCCACCCACTCCAGTATTCTTGCCTGGAGAATTCCATGGAGGTGGGCCCAGTCCAAGGGGTCGCAAAGAGTTGGGCAGGACTGAGCAACTGAATACACACAAAAGGTGGTAACGACCAGTGTCCATCAACGGATAGATGGATTTTTAAAACGTGATCTAACCATATAGTAGAATATTTTTTTGGTCTAAAAAGGATTAAAATTCTGATATATGCCATAACATGGATGAACCTCAGAGGCATTGTGCTAAATAAAATAGATCACAGATTTCCCGGGTGGTCCTGTGGCTAAGACTCTGTGCTCCCAATGCAGGGGCCTGGGTTCAATCCCTGGTTGGGGAACTAGATCCCACGTGCCACAACTAAAGATCCTATATGCTACAACGAAGACTCAGCAAAGCCAAATAAACAATTTTTAAAAAAGAATTAAAATAGGTCAGACACATATTGCATAGTTCCATTTATATGAAGTCCCTAGAATACACATATTCACAGAGACAGAGAATAGAACAGTGGTCACCAGGGCCAGATGGAAGGAGGAATAGGAAGCTGTTTAATGTGTACAGAGTTCCCAGTTCTGCGAGATGAAAAGAGTTCCAGAGACTGGGTGGACAACAATGTGATTTACTTAATGCTACTGAGCAGTACACTTAAGGATGTTTAAGATAGTAAGGCTGGTTGTCTCAGATGAGAAGGTCCAGGTTCCTAGGACAGGCAGTAGAACAGCGTGAGGACCCCGCTGGGCCTATGGTCATGAATTTGAAAGAAAACCAGTTGAACCAATCTCAGGATGTTAATGCAGAACATTCAGCTTTCCAGGGGCAGGTGAAGAGGAGCCAGCTGGGTTCGCCTCGGTGGGGGTTTGCCAGGTGGATGTAACAGAGGAAGAGAATGATGTATTAGGAGAGGCCAGCTGTGGTAAAAAAGAGCCCCCAGATCACCCTGGTGAGTACCACAAAATTTTGCTTCAAGCTCATGTTAAAACTCTTCTTTGTTCCTGGTCAGGGGTCTCTCCTCCAGGGCCCCCCTTCTCTGTTGCCTTCTCTCTGCAGCTCCCTAAGTCACCAGGAAAGGGGAGGTGTGAAGGCATGTCAAACATGTAGCCTCTTTGACCCTGGAGGGGCACGTTTGGCCTCTGTGAGTCACAGTCCATTCATGTGGTGGGCAGGCAGCCTTCCTTCCAAGGGGAGCTCCACGGGGAGCTCCACGGGGGCAGGCACTTTGGGGTTTCTGTGTTGCAGTTGTCTTCAGCTGCGCTGGGTCTTAGTTGCGGCCATGGGATCTTCGTTGTGGCAAGCAGGATCTAGTTCCCAGACCAGAGATTGAACCCAAGGCTCCCTGCCTTGGGAGCAGAGCCTCCATCACTGGGGCGTCAGTGAAGTCCTGAGGCAGCACTTTGGAAGGAGTGCCCCTGCCCTGGCTTCTTCCCCTGGATCCAGGGAAGCAGGAGGGCAGAGAGGCTCCCCCAGGACCCAAGGGGTATCGTGCTCCTAGCCCAGCGCAAGGGGAGGGGTTACAGGAAAGTGCGGTCTTCCCATGTTCCCAGGAAGAAGGGAGCCCAGGTAGTGGGAGTTCTCATGGAGTCTCTGCCAGGAGGGTGGGTTTAAGAGAGCATGATAATTGCAGCTTGATCCGAGGGTTGAAAAGATCAGAAGTGGTAGCCAGAGAGCTTCCTTGGGGGTCCAGTGGCTAAGACTCTGCACTCCCAATGCAGGGGGCCAGGGTTCCATCTCTGGTCAGGGAACTAGATCCCACATGTCGCAATGAAGTTTGAAGATCCTGTGTGGGGCAACCAAGACCCAGCGTAGCCAAATAAATAAATACTTTAAAAAATAGAAAGAAAGAAAAGAATAGAAGTGGTAGCCAGGGAAGACCCCAGTGGAGCACACTAAGATCAAACAATCGGAGCTGGTGGATCCAAAGTAGGGTGCTGTAAAGGGCTATTTCTGGTGGTGAAACCGCACCGTTCGGTCCAGCCACTCAGTCGTGTCCGACTCTGCAATCCTGCGGACTGCGGCACGCCAGGCTTCTTTGTCCATCACCAACTCCCAGAACTTGCTCAAACTCATGTCCATTGAGTTGGTGATGCCATCCAACCATCTCATCCTCTCTCGTCCCCTTTTCCTCTTGCCTTCAATCTTTCCCAGCATCAGGGTCTTTTCCAGTGAGTCAGTTCTTCGCATCAGGTGGCTTTGGCCACCTGATTGGAGCTTCAGCTTCAGCATCAGTCCTCCAATGAACTCCCAGGACTGATTTCCTTTAAGACTGACTAGTTTGATCTCCTTGCAGTCCAAAGGACTCTCAAGAGTCTTCTCCAACACCACAGTTGAAAAACATCAATTTTCTGGTGATCTGCTTTCTTTATGGTCCAACTCTCACATCCATACATGACTACTGGAAAAACCATACCTTTGACTATATGGACCTTTGTTGACAAAGTAATGTCTCTGTTTTTTAATATGAGACATATTAAATAATACCTCATATTAAATAATGAAACCCCCTGCATATGACTCAGTGCAGGTGGACGTGTGGACAAGAGGCCAGGAGTACAGAGTTCTTTCTCCTTTTGCCCCCCAGCTGAGGGCCAGGCTCTGTTTGAAGCTCTTAGTAACTATTCACTTATTTAATCCTCTAACAACTGTATGAGGTAGGGGCTCAAATTGTCCCACCACCGCCGGTATCCCAGCACATGCATTCACCGAGGAGCAGCCCCTGGAGAAGGACAGGGACTAAGGGGTCGGTAGAGGCAGAGGCCAGCACAGGTGAGAAGGGAGGGTGCGGGGTGTCTCACGGGCAGGAGGACCAAGGCTGCGGGCCTTTGGCGGAGAGGGTAGCTGCGGGGCCTTAGCCCCTGTCTGGAGGCCTGGCTTCCTGGGAGAATCTGCTGGCGGATTTCACTGTCTATTTGCTGTCTCTTATACACATCTCTGTTATCTGGTAAATATAAGCTCTAATTGCAAAAGCGACTTCATCAAGCCAGTCGGAAAAAAACCGGAAAAGCCTTTAGCTGCTCCTGATGAACACTGGAGCGGCTCCTACCGGGTCCCAAGCGCGAGGAGGGGGCTAGTAAAGCAGGGGAGGCCTGTGCCCCCAGCCACCCGCCCCTCGGCCCAGCGCCCTCTCACCGACAGCGGCTGCCGGGCGCAGGAATCCTCCGCGCTCTCCTCCCCGCAGCCCCTGACCTTGGAATTTGGCCTGGCAGCGGTTGCGGGGTGCTGGGTACGGCCGCTGGTCTCTAGGACCCAGTGGATTCCAAGGCTGCCGCCAAGCGCCCCTCTGCCCTGTTAGATGGCTCAGAAGGTGGGCACCGGCCAAGGTCACACAGAGGGTCGCCAGGGGAGCCTCACCTCTGAGAGGCTCCTTCAGACTGAGATGGGAGTGGGGGTCACCAAGGACAAAGCTAGGAGTATCCAGGCTAGGGACCAGAGGTGCTCCTGGGGGAGAGACCCTCCCGGGGGGGAGAGACCCTTCCAGGAGGAAGGGGCCAGGTCCTGAGCATGCAGAGTGGGGAGTTGGGGGTGGGGTACCCAGTTCTGGCCATGGGATCCCAGATAGACAGAACCACTGACTCCCGCCTGCGCCCCAGCCTCAGCTTACCCATCTGTTCAAGGGGCCCTCGGGTCCTGCTGGGTTTTCACCACAGGAAGGAAAGCCACTCCAAGGCCACTTGGCACAAGTCCAGTCCGCAGGGCCTAGGCCTGACTGAGCAGGAAGGAGTCCAGTGGGGCACAGTTCCTGAACCAGGGTTTCCTGACGCCTGCCCAGAGGTCTGGTTCCCCACAGGGTGACTTCCGTCAGAACAGGGATCTTCTAAACAACTGTGTTTCTTGCGTCATAAAAATAAGGCATCTAGGGTGCAAAGCCAGGGGACAGGTTTCCACCAAAATCGGAAGGTGGGTTTGGAAGGCTTTCCGTGGGGACACAGGAAACGCACACAGGGGACCCCAGCGATCACTGCTGGTAGGTGAATGGTCACTGCCAGGGTCTACCTCGGGGGCCCCAGGAGGGCCTCCTGTGCCCTAGGGCCTCAGAGTTAGATTTTTGGTGTCATTTCTAAATAATCAGAGAGACATGGTCAGGCTTGAAAATGCTCTTCAGTGTGCCACAAACCATAATTATTTTTAATGAAACCTGCTATTCACTTGGGAACAGTAGAATTATCTTGTGCAGGAGCTTTTGCATGTGTGTTAACAGCACTGATATGTGGGACTTCCCCGGTGGTCCAATGGTTAAGGCTCCATGTTTCCACTGCAGGGGAGCGTGGATTCAATCCCTTTTCTGGGAACTAAGATCCCCCATGCCACACAGCACGGCTGAAAAAAATAAAAGGCATTGATTTGTTCAATTTACGTGTTTCAAATATGCCCCAGTTTTTTTTTAAATAAATATTTTTAGATTAAAAAAATAATTCTATTTCTTTTGACTGTGCTGAGTCTTTGTTGTTGAGAGGCTTTTCTCCAGCCGGGCTGAGTGTGGGCTACTCTCCTCGGCAGAGCGCAACCTTCCCATTGCCGTGTCTTTTCTTATTGTGGGGCACCGGCTCTAGGGCAGGCGGGCTTCAGTAGCTGTGGTTCCCAGGCCCTAGAACACAGCAGACGCAGTAGTTGTGGTGCTCACGCTTAGTTGCTCTGGGGCCTGTGGGGTCTGTCCGGATCAGGGTTTGAACCCACGTCATCTGTATTGGCAGGTGGATTCTTTTCCAGTGAGCCATCAGGGAAGCCCTATGCCCCAGTTTTGATAATTATGTTGAGGTACCAGCATGCCTTGGAGATACTGCGGGTTGAGTTCCAGACTACCCCAACAAAGCGAGTATCGACGTAAAGCAAGTCCCACGATTGTTTTTCTTTGTTTCCTAGTGCACATACCGCATACTCCTAGCATACCACAGTCTATTAAGTATGCAGCAACCATGTCTAAAAAACAGTGTACATCCTATAACTGGACAAATCCACAACCTAAAAGTTGTGAATTACAGTTTTTATAAGAAATTTTTGGCTGCGCTGCGTTTTTGCTGCTGCGCCCACGGGCCTTCTCTACTTGTGGAGTTTGGGCTACCATCTAGCTGCAGTTTGGGGCTTCTCGCTGCAGTGGCTTCTCTCATTTCACAGCACAGGTTCTAGGGCCTGCAGGCTTCAGTGGTTGAGGTGCATGGCTTAGTTGCTCTGGGTCATGTGGCATCTTCCCAGACCAAAGGGATCAAGCCTGTGTCCCCTGCATTGGCAGGTGGCTTCTTAACCACTAGACCACCAGGGAAGCCTGAGAATTCTGTTTTATTGGGTGAACATTCTGAGATAGCTTGGAGGGACTGCTCCAAAGAGGTAAGGGATGACTCAGGGTATAGAGGAGTTTTTACAATAAAAACCAGGTAGTGAGATGATTCAAAGATTACTGTTAATTAATTAAAGAAAACTAGACACGTTGAGTTAATGAATTTAGCTCTTTTCTATGTATGGAAAGATGCCAGAGTCTAGGTTCACTGAAATAATTCCTCTGCTCTGCGCCTGAGCTATCTAGGGCCTGTATCCTATTCGTCCCCATCCCGGTTCCTCAGGGTGCCCTGCTGGGTGTGGCTGCAGTGGCTGATGGCTGGATGGCCACCGCATCCTTGGTAACATTCTTTATCCACATACTTTAAAAAAATACTTTATTGCTGCTGCTGATGCTGCTAAGTCGCATCAGTCATGTCCGACTCTGTGCGACCCCATCCCTGGGATTCTCCAGGCAAGAACACTGGAGTAGGTTGCCATGTCCTTCTCCAGTGCGTGAAAGTGAAAAGTGAAAGTAAAGTCGCTCAGTCCTGTCTGACTCCCAGCGACCCGATAGACTGCAGCCCACCAGGCTCCTCCATCCATTGGATTTTCCAGGCCAGAGGACTGGAGTGGGGTGCCATTGCCTTCTCCACTTTATTGCTAAAAAATACTAACCATCATCTGAGCCTTCACTGAGCAGTAATCTTTTCCAAATCTATCAATATCAGCTGGAAAAAAATGCACAACCTAAAAGTTGAGAGGTATGTTTATTTGGGGACCTTCCTGAGGAATGTAGTCTGGGAAAGAGACTTTCAGATAGCTCTGAGGAAACGTTCCAAAGAGGCAAAGGGAGAAGCTGGGATATACAGGATTTTTGCTGAAACAAACAAACAAACAAATAAATGAAACTTAGAGTCAAACATCAAAAGATTACTGCTAATCACAAAAATCAGAGATCTTGAGTTAATGGTTTTAGTGTTTTCTCTGGATGGCAAGATGCAAGAATCTGGGCTCAGTGCAATTATTCCTTTGATAGGCATCTCAGCTATCTAGTGCCAGTATTCTATTTTTCTCCATCCTGAATTCCCCTCAGGGTGCACAGCAAGGGGGCTGTCGCAGTGATTGATGGCTCCGATGGCCACAGCATTCATCGTTTACCAAAATGGTGGGCAGTAATTTTTGTTCACAAAAACAAGATCTCAGATCACAATAACAAATATAATAATAATAATGTTTCCCCAAATTACCAAAATGTGACACAGACATGAAGTGAGCAAATGCAGTTGGAAAAATGCTACCCATAGGCTTGCTCCATACAAGGTTGCCACAAATTTGGAAGAAAAAAAAAATGTGGTATTTTTGAGGAGCAATAAAACACGTTTTGCCTGTATTTCTTCATTTTTGAAAAGTACTAGGTGCCTCAAAGAATGGAAAAGGCCCCAGGCCCTGGTAGACTTCTGGGAGGCTCTATATTGCTATTAACAGAGTTCTTTGCTCCCATCTCCCCTGGACCCGCCTCGCCTGGCTAATGGGATGAGTTGGTGCAGGGCCACCCTTACTATGAATAACACCAGGTGCTGGGGACCCAGAGAGCAATCAGTACAATGCACAGCTCTCCTTTGTGTGGCCCTGACCTTGAGCCCAGCCCTTTCCCTGCTCCTTCCATGACCCTCCCCACCTCCAACAAACCAGTCGGGTTGGAACAGTCATCCCCATCTGGTTTAAAGGGGTGGTCACTTGTCCTAGGCCACACAGCTGTGGAGGCAAGTGTCCCAGATAGCTTTTTGCCTCTAATGCTACACTCAAGATATCTGCATATGGCAGGGGGTAGGGTGAGAGCCTGTCCCAACCACTGGACACATGGGTGTACGCATCCCCTGCTTTCATTAAACTCTGTGGGCCCTCGGTCCTGCCTGGGGCCTTGGCCTTGAAACAGTGAGGCTAGGTGTAAGGTAGAATCGTGTCTCAGAAAGGCCCAGAGACCCCTGGAAGCTGCTGGGCCTGCTCAGCCTCAGGCTAACAGAGCATCCTGGGCGCGAGTCAAACCCAGGCACTCAGTGAAGAGCCCAGTTCCATGTCACACTGCTGGCAGGGGCTGTAATTCAATCTTGAGCAGTTAGGATTTCAGTCCGATGGCCTCTCTCCACCCACATTAATATTTTAAGGCTCAGAACTGAAACTGGGGTGACTGGGTTGAGTGAAGCCTGGGAGGGGGCTGGTAAGCAGAGCCAACCAGGGCTCTCCTTCTGCAGTCCTCTAGGAAATCCCCACTGTGCCAAGTGCCTAGGACTTTCTGGGTCAAAAGTGCTTTTGGTGCAGAAGGATGGAGTTCCCCTATATTCAGGGGGAGGAGTCCTGGGTAGGTCCCTGGGTCCTGTCCTTACTAGCTGCCTGCCTTGGACAAATGGTTTTACCTCTTGGGTGAAGCTCAACCTTCTCACCTGAGAGACGAAGTGCTGATTATACTTGACATACTGTTGGCTTTGAAAGTTCAAAGATGCTGGATACAAGTAAGGAGCTTGCCTATGGTCTGCCCAACAACTCCCCTGCCAGGCCTCTCAGGCCAGACCACAGGAACCAGTCTCCAGGAAGACCAGAGACGGCAGGGCCTCACAATCTCCCCCACGCCCTGCTCCCTGGTCCATCCTGAGGCCCATCACCCATGCCATGTGTCTGCTCTGACAGAATTTAGCATCAAGGAGCTTTCGGAAATTTTTTTCTGATGTCCTAGAAGAAAAGATTTTATGCTTGGACACACTCCTCCCAGCACCAGCACCTGCCGTAGCAAATTTCTCTCCAAGCCTTGTCCACATGTGCACAAACGATCACATTTTGGTGATCAGAATGTCTGTTGCATTCTCATCTTACACAGTATTGTCTTCCAAGGCTGGTTTGCCAAAAGGGTGTGCATTATTCATTACTTAATGCCAGCTGCTGGATAAGAAGCCACACCAAGCAGAGGCTGTGTGTAACAACAGGAGGGTGGGGGTGTCTTGCTCGCTGCACACATACTGTATGTCCACCCGTTCACCCCTCACAACAACCCTGTGCCCTGAGAATGATAACCCATTTTACAGCTGAGGAACCTGAGGCTCAACCCAAAGTCACAGTTAGCAGGTGCTGAGCCAGGACGTCATTCATTCAGCAAATATTTCTTTTTAAAACCATTTTCTTCTTGGCTGTGCTGCATCTTCATTGCTGTGTGGGCTTTTCTCTAGTTGCAGCAAGTGGGGGCTGCTTTTCTTTGCAGTGTGTGGGCTTCTCATTGCGGCCGCTTCTCCTGCTGCAGACCACAGGATCTAGGGCGTGCAGGCTTCAGGAGCTGCGGCTCCTAGAGCTAGGAGCAACTAGGGCTCTAGGGCACAGGCTCAGTAATTGTGGTGCATGGGCTTAGTTGCTCCACAGCATGGAGGATCTTCCCAGACGAGGGACTGAACCTGTTTCCTGCATTGCCAGGTGGGTTCTTTACCACTGAGCCATCAGGGAAGAACTCTTCAGCACATATTTCTGGCACACTGAAAGCACTCAAGGGAAAAATGAACCCCTCCTACTAACTTTACTCCCGGCTGATGCGCCGACATCATTTACAGCTCAGACTAGGACACTAAACATTTAGGTTATTTCCACCTTTCTTCGGTGATAACATGGTGATGGCCAGTTTTGTACATGTATTTGGGGCTTTGTGCTGCTGATGACTTCTTGTTTGGGGAGGAAGTCTTGAGGATGGGTGCTGCCTCAAGGGTCGTGGGCATATTTATCCTTCTGGATTTCTCCTTGGGTAGTGATGTATCTGACATTTTCCCTAAACACCCACTGTGTGTTGGATACATCATCACAGATGATTCAGGAAAGTTGCTCCTATTATTATACTCATTGCAGAGGTAAAAGCAGCCTGAGGCTCCTGATTGCCTAGGAGAGATGTCTTCTCAACCTTTCAAAGCTCAGCTCAAATACCCCCTAATGTAAAATTTAATATTTTAGCATTACCATGCCAAGCTACCTCAGTCTCTGCCATGGAGGTTTTGCGTGGAGCTGACAACCCCAGGGCTAAGGGTGGGCCCTGATTGGCCATTGAGAACAAATCTAGGACTTTAGTTATACTGTAATGGGCGGGAAGTTTTGTATCCATACAGGCATGATGCTTTTCACATGAAGGAACCAGGACACCTGCCTTGCTCTTCATCTTCTTCACCGTGGCCAAGGGTCCTCACCTGAGTCATTCAGCCTCCACAGGACTCAGTCTCCACATCCATTAAATGGGAGCAGTAATGGACATAACTTTCCAACACCTTTAATGAGGCAATTTCTTATTCCTACAATGAATTGTGATCCCATAAGGAAGCTGTGGGTTCTAATAGCCAAAACCAGCAGACACCAGAGTTCTCTCAAAGGACAGAGGCCCAACCCTCATTTCCTGTATCCCTTCCTCCCTGCCACATTTCAAGCATTCCTGTGAGATTACCAGGCTGCTGCCACGGTAAAGGCCTGTCACCTGGGCAGACCATAGACACAGCCCCACCTTCTCAGGGCTGGTATTTTTAGACAAAGTCCTTGGCCCTCTTATCTAAATGGCCTGACTGGAGACCTTGACTTCTCAGCTTTCCCAACATCCAGCTCCTCCTCTCCCCAAAGTGCTGGGCTGGCTCCCAGCTCCCTCCAGTTCAGTGTCCAGGCCCACCTCCACAGCTGTCTTGACAAAAGCCCCCTTTCATCATAATCCTTTGTTCAGTGAGCCCTCCCCCCCCCCCCCATTGGA